>CM076573.1:769764709-770121932 GCA_034641835.2 Pinus albicaulis
AGAGTCATGAACAAAAGGTCAATATTTAACCTATGGAAGACCCTTGGAATACCTACAAAGCAACAAACAAAGGTTAGTATTATCATAAATATTTAATTTAAAAAAATGTGACTATTTCATTAGTCAATTTTTAAAAATTAAATAACAAAAGCAAAAACCAAAGTTCAAAAGACATATGATATAGTGCAACTACAAAAGACATATGATATTGTGCAATTACTTAAGACATATGATATAGCGCAATTATTTTTTAATATCAAAACAATACGAGTGCAATAATATAAGAGGGTGAACTGAGGTAATGGAGCAAATGTAATGCAAACGAATGAATGCAATTACTAACCTAAGGAATGATGTAGAGATAAACTAAGTGCATGACTATGATGGTATATAGTATGCTATGATGAGATTGTAATGCATGCAGTGGAGAAATGAAAGGAGGTACCATATGATGATGAAGAATTATGGCGCATATATGCATGGAGATAATGCGAATTATGGAGGCAGACAGCATGATGATGCATGGAGGTAATGCGGATAATGGAAATGAACATGGTCATTAAGACAAAACGTGAATAAGTTGCATAATAAAGGACGAATGTACACCATAGACAAACACAACATTCAAAGAAAAGACTTGCATGATCCAATCAAATGAGTTGATGAACGTTTAGAATGATTTCAAATGCGTTTACATAGCACTGTGTAAAACATATGAAACCATTTCCGCCACTTCCAAGACCATTTTTTCCTTTTGCAGAGACCAAAAACAACCATTGCCATGGTATTAACACTAAGTTTTCACCATAATTTCCATCCAAGAGGTTCAATGAGAGAAAAGAGCATGCAATAAAAGCACGCCCTCATGTTTACAACCCTATAAAAACAAAATAAAACGTAGAGAGAATACAGTAAGGAAACCGAGAGGAAAAGAAGAGATAAAACGCAGAAGAAAGAGGCAGAGAATATAGAAAAGAGAATAAACGGAGTGATAAGGAGTTAACTGGAGCTTTCAAATCCACGAATCTAGACAACTTGTCGATCGGTCGAGTTATTAGGAAGCAGAATACCATGGAAGTGAAGGTAAGAATTAAATGAGGATTTGATTGTTTAAAAAATGGTGAATAGATTTCAGGATTGTGTAAACAAAACCAAAGTTATGAAAGGGAGTGATCTAATTTGATTTTCAAGCCTGTCATTACGTTATGTTTTGTATTGAAACCATTCAAAAATGTGTTGACACCTTTCAAAACTACTCTGCCATCAGTCAAAACAACAAAATATTTTGTTGAGTGATTTAATGAATGAATATTTTGATGATATTTTCATGGGTTGAATCTTCAGTTAAACTGGAAGAAGATCACAAAGATCAGAGAAGAAGATTACAAGAGCTATTGCATAAGATAGGTAAGCTCAACATGTCCTCAAATACAGTCTTTCATTTCGAAATAAATGGAGAACAGAGAGTGAACAATTTCAATTCGAATTTCACAATGAGGTTGTTTTTTAACTAAGTTGTGTAATAGATCTATTTTTAGCACGCTCAGTTTAAAGATTCGAAACAGAGTTTGTGAAGAAAAATGGAAGATAGTTAGACATTGTTTTAAATTTTTATATGGCAGAGGACAGAGTATGAGGAATGATTGAAGAGAATCAATGAATCTATCATGATTTTTTTGATGAGATAGTTGAGATTTTCTTTTGTATACATAGTGAGTATGAATGAAATGTTTTGGAAAGAAATTTTATATGAAATTGATGAGTGAAAAACACTGTTGTATAAAAAAATAAAAAAATAAAATTTTACAAAGAATTAAATAGAGGGTAAAATATTAGAAACATAAATTTATGTTTTCTTAAAAACTCCCTATCAATTCTTTTTTTTTATTTACAATAAGCTCACATTCTTCAAAAGAGGAAAAACACAGGATTGATTCATTGACAAGGGCAATAAATAAAAAGGTAAGCCTACTACCATGATTACATCTAGTGCTTAAATTTTTGTTTACAAAGATGAAGTTAATGGTAGTATATGGTTATATAAAATGGTTTTTAGACCAAATGGCTTCAAGAAAAGTACCTAAAGACTTCCAAATTGAACATTGGAGTAGGGAAATAGTGGAAACACTCTATCAGTCAGGGTTAATAGGTTTTCTCCAAAAGTTTAAAGGTCACAATGAGGATGTCACAAGAGAATTTGAAAATAATTACAAATAGAATAAAACCATGGTGGGTAGTCTACACATCCCTTTGACTCCAGAGTATATTTATGAAGCTTTAGACTTTCCATATTCAGAAGAATTATACCACAAGGGATTATATTTTAAAGACAAGGGCTGGGATTTTTTCTTAGATAAAAATAGGAAGGGTTCTTTTGATAGATCAAAAGGGATCCCAAGGGAGTGGTTCAATGGACCATGGGCAGAACTAGTATTGATAATTCAGAAGTTCTTCACCTAGGACAATAGATTTAGTGTATTACACCTTTACCATGTTAGGTTCCTACAACATATCAAAGGAGATATAAGGATCAATCTTCCCTATTTATTTTACAAAACCTTGATGAAGATGATTGAAAGCATAAAATCAGAGACCAAACCCAAAGAGGCTCAATTTATTCATCACGGGCTCATCAAAATCCTTGTGGATTACCAGTTGAAAGTCAAGGGGATGGTTTGGGAAGATTTCTTCGTTGAAAATAAGTTTGTAGAACATGCTATTGAAAACAAACTTAAACCCCTACATGAAACAAGAAATATTTTGCATTGATCTCTTTATCCTAAAACAAGGTCAAAGAAACAACATGAGACAGTTATGTTAGAGAAATAAACATCATTTTTTCCTATTTTCAGGAGACAGAAAAAGAAGCATTCAACAGAACCAGAAATACAAGTCATAGAATCACCCCCTCACTAGAAAATTTGGCGCAATTTCTGACGGCCAAATCGTCGTTATTCCGACACATAGTCGTCGCAAGAGCGACAGTTCGAGGATGGGAAAAACATGGTTTTTCATGCCGTCGCAATTCCGATGCATTTACAAAGTGTCGCACTACCGACACTTTTTCCATCACTTCCAAACACGCGTCACTCTTCCGAAGTTTCCCAAACCGACATTTGTAAAGTGTCGCCATTCCGATGAAATTTGGTCCGACGTTTTTAATGTCGCTCTTCCGACGTTTGTAAAGTGTCGCCATTCCGACGAAATGTCGTCCGAAGTTTTCAACGTCACTCTTCCAACGTCTTTATACTGTCGCTCTTTCGCTGTGTCTAAACTGTCACAATTCTGACGTCGTACAAAAGTGTTAGAAGACCGACGTATTGCAAAAGTGTCACAAGACCGACACTTTCCAGAAGCGTCGCAATATTGATGCCAGGAAGAACTGTCGCAATTCCGGCGAAATGTGGTCCAAAATTTTTAATTTCTCCCTTCCGACGTCTTTGTGCTGTCGCTCTTCCAACGTTTCTAGAGCTGTCGCAATATCGACGGACGTCACAAGACCGACGAGAATGGAAATCGTTAAAAACGTCAGAAGAGCGACGCTTAGAAGGCGTCGGTATACCGACGGCGGTTTCAATTTTTAAAAAAAATGAAACTTTAAAATAGGACAGTAAATCTCCAATATTTTTTATCACAATAAGAAATCAATGATCAATGATCACGTCAAATTTTCCTCGTAGCGTGATGGGTCTAATAAATTTTATTGTAAAGGTTGCTGGCCAGTGACAACTGCAGCATTGAAGGAAATGCATTAAAGAAAATTAATGAGGTTGCGAACTCCAAGCCAACTGGAAAAAAACCTGATAATTTTCCTTACCAACTTCCAAGTTGTGACTCGGGCTTCAGACTCCAGAGCTAAAAATTTTCTTTTCATCGTGTTGGAGAAGAGAACTGCAACCTGCAGCAAAATAGAAATTCCTCAGTCTCACTGCTCAGGACTCAGATTCATTCCTTGCTAACACGGTATGTGGAAATTTTGATAAGATAACTTTCTTCACCCTCATTTTTACTAAATTTATTGTTTTGAAAAGGGCCTGGTTCCATTTCAGAAATTTTCAACTTTCGACTTCTAGAATTTGTACATATGATTTTTGGATTGAGGTTTTGTTATTAATGAGGAGATAGTGTCTTGGTTCTATCTGTATAAAATAATTGCCTCTTTTTTTTCTTCATGTTCAGGGTTTTTGATTTTATCAAACCCTATCTCTCTTTTAAGCATGCCTGCAAATTAATATATTCCAGGAATGTACACAATTCCAAGCTTCATGTACAACATATTGTATCAACTATATTTTAACAAGTGAGCTGCATGCCCATATAGTGTTACAGATTACAGGGCTTCATTTGGAGAATAAATGATAAGCCTGGCAGCACTAAATCCAAGTAATTCCCCTCATCCATTAAAAGACACCTCTAAATATAACTAGAAATTTCAAATATTTAGTAAAGGAAAATTACAAAGATATAATAGATATGTGTTGAGCCAAAAACCTATGCATTCACAACAAAACTAGGATGGATAAAACTTAAAAACAATTACGGAATTTGACAAAAAATCGTCTTATGCATACAAAATGAAAGAAGCATTGGCATACTACTATGTTTACAAATTTAAGGATAGGAAGAGTGAGTCTCCAGGCAACACAGTTTCATATGGAGACCCTATATCCTTGTACCCATAATATCTAGTGACTTAAAAAATGATTTCCAAAACAATGTCTTTGTTATGCATGTAAGAACACCACCTGTATAATGAGGGAGATGTAATATTGTCTAAGAAGCATATTTATACAGAGTGGTCCAAGATTGTGTATTTATGGAAGATACAACTGATTTTGGCATGAAACATGTATCCAAGATTTCAATGTGGCCTTATTTCATAGCCCATTGATGATTTACTATGAAACCTAAACTTTAAAAAAAAACACATTGAAATCACAGGATCTCCATCACGAATATCATAAATATTAACTGTCTTTTGGGCACTAGAAGTAGATACCATAAGAGGCCCACATGGCCTATACCACCAATGTTGATTCTCTGGCACAACATTTGCAAAGGCAAAATTTCTCCCCGAGACATCCCTCTCTGCCAAAACTGGAGAGATGGTACTGGACGTTGAAATGAAGGCCTCTGATTCAGTATGGAATGCCATAATGTCTTTATTATAAAATTCCCATGAACAGAAACCTGAGTCCAATGTACAACCTGCAGATGCTGCCACAACATATTTACCAGAGCGACCATCTGAACCAGCTGCTCTGATCAACCAGCAATCACCCCACATGTTTGGGGTAAGCCCATATGGAGCTTTATATTCAGCCTTCTCCTGGAGATAGGAAAAAAACAATACTGAGTATTACTCATACATCAAATGCCCTTCATGTTAAGGGAAAATTTAAAGAGTGCATAAATATTCTTGAAATCGCAATCATAGTTTCTAGAAAATTTCAACAGTCTTTGAAATGAACTACATCCTATTTAAACTACATCAAATATTTAGGAAAATCATTTTTTTAAATAGGAATTGGTGAATTTTATTTCAAATATAGAAATTTAAACCATGATAATAATCTAACCCCTAGGCTTTTCCCTATTTCTAATAGAAAATCCCAAAATGTATAAATTATAACACCCATAAACCCCAAAATTAAGTACAATAATTAAAACCTCCACACCTCCGAATTTGCTATATCATGAAAAGAGCAGCATCCATCATCATGGGAAAGCAAAACCGATTCTCCTTCTGATACAAACCAGCCTGCAGTAGATGTCTTATGGCTGAGTTGATTCAATCGATCACAGGAAACCTCTTCAGTTTCTTCAATATTGCGAAAATGCTCTGGCTTGTTTTCCTGATCATCATCAAAGTCCATATTTTCATCACATTGAATTAGTTTGGGTTCATTACGATCAGGTCCAGTTCCTATTGGAGAGCTCCGGACATCCAATCCAATATTGGAACTACCATACCCATTCCCATTAGAGATTGTAAATCCTGCTTCTGGATTTAATTCGGTAATTTCAAGAGCACTAGAACTGGATTCAGTTGATTTAGACTTGGTATAGTTGTCCTCTAATTTGTATTTCGATACAACACTATACTTGTGCTTCAACGCAGACAAAAATTCTGCAGCAATGGGACCTTCATCTATGGGGCTTATGGATCTTCCCTCAAAAGCATCCCGAATATATGATTCATTTTCATTCAACTGATCATGAAAATCCACCCTCGTCTTCAGCACAGCAAGCTGAACTGAAGGCCGGTTTTTCAGCAATTTATGGTGGGGGTGAAGCCTATCTTCTAGATCTTGACTATTTAAGTGTTTAATTGGTTTTCTCAGAGACCTGACCATAGAATCAAATGAATCCTACAAATCCTGTGAAATAATAAACAATAGTAAGGCCATTATTTATTGGTTTGAAATAATAAACAACATGCAACAAACCCGCATAATTAGTAAATTATTTAAAGACAATGTTGGCAATATGTTTCCTGTATCCTATTATATGATTTTCCTTGATGGCAAGCTATGTATTTAATGGAGAATCGATATAAATAAGGACGAGTTAATTCATGTGTGAACATATGTATGCATCCTGATGAAGGATAATTGACATCCGTAAGAAACCCTGTGCTCTATATGTTGATCGAGGAACCGATGTTAATACGGTTGACAGTGTATCCAAACTGGTAGACAGTGGAGTTATATATATTCGTTAAATATATGATGGAAGGGTCTACGCTATTAGTAAGGAGTTGACTGGATTTCATGGAGAAAGGAACGAGGAGCGAGAGAAAACCAGTTATAATGTTAAAGAACTAAAACAGAGTATTTGGCATTGAACTTTTGGTGGAACACAGACTAACCCTTTGAAATCATGAATGGAACCTGGAAGGAAAGAGGTGGAACATAACAAATGGAAGCGCGACGGAACCCTACGTGGAAGAGCGGAACCGTGATTGAGTAAAAAGTAAAGGTGGTTTGTGGTTTGTATCGCACCACCTTCGACGGGAAAGCAGTTTTCAAGAGGTTGGGAGCGATTCCATAGAACGAGTGACACACGTCCTTGTATGACTCCACAAAACTGCTTGTCACTGTGCACCATCGCGCATTATTGCTTGACCCAGGATGCCCAGCGATATTGATAAGCACCGTTGATCTGGGAAGGGGTCATCGGACGGTGTTCATTTGCTATAAATGCACGAAACTTACCCAAGGTACAGCATGCCATCGCACATTATCATCCGTGCATGATCAAAAAACGATATCCATCGGATCACCTGATGCCGAGCGATGCCGAGCGATGTGTTCTCCGCCGTCAGATGGAAACGATCGTAAGCGATGGGCCCTAGTTTTTTAAATTATATTGATTGGGCCGTCGATTATGTATGTGGGGCTGGAACCAAAGGTCTATTTAAAAGCCTTTTGATAAAAGCACTGGTTATTACTATAAATTTCTATTATATATTTAATTGCCAAAGTTTTTGAATAATATTTATTTATCAAATTCCATGAATTTGACAAATAAAAGAAAGAAAACCACCAGCGACACGTTATTGGTACTTTACCTTGGCTATAGTATTATTTGGCGGAGATAGAGATTACCTTTGGGACAATTTGAGCATGGAAGAACAAAGATCGAGATTTCAATTTGGATTGGTTCGACTTTTAATAATACCATTAACAATTGAATGGTTTTGACCCATGGTTTCAATAAAGGAGAAAACTATATAAGGTGATGAGAATCATAGTACGAGGTGTGCATGCAGAGGCATTGTAAATAAAAATCTCTTTATGATATCTGCATGATCGAACTCTGTTGTCTGATAACGCTGAATCCATGATGCACCTATGGAGTTGATCGAGGAAATTAAAAAGCTCTAGGAAGATCAGCAAATAAATAATAAAGATCTGAAGAAATAATAAAGATCTAATGCAATTCTGATGAAGAAATTGAAGAAATTTGGTGGATCTGAGGGTTGAAGTCTTCTGCATAGAAGTGGAAGCTTTCTGCCAGTTCAAGCTGGTGTTAAATCAGGGGGTCGAAGCTCCCTTCCAGGAGGCTGGAGAACGAGAGAAGGTTGAAGCCTTCTGCAGGTTGGTGCCTGCGTGCCGGTATGAGTCTGCGCCAGCACAAAATTGTAAGATGTTTTATTTATAATAAATATTGAAGACTGAGACGACAACAGCGGTGGTTTTCTCCCAAATTGGGTTTCCACCTTAAATACTGGTGTTCATATGTGTTCCTTTTGTGTAATGGCTTATTCTATTATTTCTTTTCACATGTTTACTAAAAGAATGATGCAATAATCTAAGTAAAGAATTAACAGCATAATAATATCTCTGGTGAAAAGTTTTCAGTCAACCCTAAATACTAATTCACCCCCCCTCTCAGTATTTTTCCCAAAAAGTAATAATTCCTACATATTAAAATATAAAGTTATAACATACCAGCTCATACTCGAACAAACCATCTGTATCAATATTCTTCTTCTGTATATTCTTGATCTTCATCCAAATGATCGACATCTATATCAACATCTGATTCAGAAACGGTGTTGAAATGATCGAACATGTCATCATCATCATCAATTATGTCATTTTCAATAATATCCTCATCGACATCATCATCAATAATTGTTGCCTAATCTCCTATGCCTGGTTCATCTTCTAAGATATCTTCTTCATCTGTCAATGCATCTTCCTGCTCATCTGCCACTACATCATCTTCTTCTTGATCAATTTCATCTTCTTCCTCTATAGTATACTCTACTGGCCTTCCTCTTGGATCATATATAATAGAAAATGACCATTCATTCTCACCTGGAACCTCTGAGTAAAAGACTTGTTTGCATTGGCTTGGAAAAACATGGCGATCTTTTCCTGCTTCAAACTGTGATGTTTTAACCATTGGAAATCCATTGTCATGTTGAATAAGTGTTCTATCATCATCACGTACATTCATTCGTATCCTATACCATTTACGTCGAACAAAACTATTTTGAAGGAATTAAAGTCACACTCAACTATATCATCTAAGAACCCATAATATCTATTTTCAGATTCTCGAGGATGTCTATCACTCCTGGAGGAAACAATAGTGACCTGGAATACTGTAGTTATCCCACTATCAAAATTTTTCCTATTATCATCCAAATGTTTAACGCGAAATTGATGACCATTACACCACATAGCCTTGTGGTGTTTCAACTGCAATATGCCAAACATGAAAAAGATGCATTCTCAATTAATAATTAAACATATAATTTACACAGCATGAAAATTAACTGAAAAATCAAACTTCTTGTCACATTATAAATATAGTATAAAATAAGTAATGAATAAAATAGGTGAATTAATTGCTTACCTTTCTATCTTTCAAACCATATGCTAAATTGATTTCCCTATTCGTAACGTTCCCATATCCACTACGATACGCTTCTCTAATCAATTCAGACAGTAGTTGCCATGATAACCTACCATCATTATGTGCTTTACATGTTTCAATCCATTCACTCATCCACTCAAGATTGTTTGCAATGTATACAAATAGTGCCTCATAATCTTGAGCACCTGAATAAAAAAACAATAATTCACCAATATTAATAAATATTACTTATAACCATGGTAAATTATATTAATTAATAAACTATGAAAGAATAAGATGTAAATGAATATAATGATCATATACATGATGTAAAAAAATGAAACATTATATGTATTATACATAATAAATCTTTTACCTCTCACGTTCTTCATTCTACCTTTTCCCAACAGGTGCTCCTCTTCAAATTTTTTGATGGAGTTCACATCCCAAATGCAATCCACCACCTTCATGGCTGGCGCAGCTAATTTAGGAAGATAATGACTAATATACACCATGGATTGATATACCACATATCCATCCACCATAGAACCCTCAGGTCATGCTCTTTGTTTAACCAAAGCCTTCAAGGATTTTAGGTGCCTCTCGACCATCCACATTGACCTTGTGTGTACTTGTCCACACATTTCAATCTCCTCAACTTGGCGTATCAAGTAGTGTTCTTGTGGATTGAAAAATGTTGGAGGTAGATACTTTTGCATTTCACACATTAGCCGAGGAATTTCTCTCTTCCAATAATTTATTTCATCTTGATGGATTTTTTTCAATGACAACCATCTGCAAATCATTACGCAAGGTTATTTCAATGAAACATAATATATATTTCATTATCAACAAATTAATACATCATTTCATCAAGTACAAAAATAAATTGTAGCAATTAGATTTTGCATATAAATCAAAACTACTTACCTCATGTATTTACTAAGACCATATATAACTTGTTTGACATTGTTGTCGAATTCGTTTGGGAGAGATACAGGTAGAACATACTATAACAATAAAAAATGAATCGTTATTGGTTTCCAAATTAAACAAAAAAAAGGAAAATTTAAAATATGTGTTCAAGCAATAACATACAAAAAAATATACCAAAAAAATTACCTTAACAAAGGTATGCCAATCATGTGTTTTCACCCCACTGAAGTCACCTATCTTCGTTAAGATATTATTTATGTTTGAAGCAAAACCTGTTGGAAATTTAATTCTTCTAACGGCCTCTTTTACATCATTTCTTTGTTGTTCTGTTAATAACCATGGAATATTATTATAATTTCGACCTCCATTTTTATTTGATCCGCCGATCACACTTTTCATTGCATGATTCGATTTCTCAATGTCAGCACAAATTTTGTCAATTTTATCTCTATCATGTGCACCATCTATGGTTCGCCATAACATTTCTGTCACATTCTTCCCGACATGCATTGTATCAAAAAAATGAGCTATTTTTAGGTCCTCATAGTAGGGAAATCTCACGAATTGAGAAGGATAAAATTTCATTCCAGGTGGAAGTACAATATTAGTACCTTCACGGTGATGATGACCTTGATATCAAAGAATAAAATAAATCAGAACAATATTAATTATAAAATACAATAAAATAAATTCATTAGTTAAAAAAAAAATTCCAAACATTACATAAACAAATAATATATATATATATATATATACACACACACAAATTATGTACCAGCTGCTCGATGATTATTAATTCTGTTATATTGCAACATCCACAACTGAGGTGTCATTCTTAGTGGTTTTAATCTAGTTTCTTCTTTATCATTGAAAAGATGTTTTTGGGTAGTACGATACTTATGGTTCCTAGGGAGGAATTGCCTAAACTCATCAAACACCATCTTTCTTAAGTCTGGCGAATGACGATACTTAGGGCCACAAACTAGACATGCAAATCTACCCTTTGTTTGAAGACCTGCAATAGATGGATCAATAACAATTAATATACTATGAGATCATTTTTAAAACATGCAATATGGTGTATCTAGTTTATATAATTATGTATTATATTAAAGTGCAATGAAATATTACATACCACAAACATGTGTTAGTCTTGGGGCATCATGAATTGTCCATAAAAACATTCCACGGCATTGAAATCTCTTCTGCTTGATTGGTTTAGTGATGTCATACATAGTGATGCCACGCCATAACTATATTAGCTCATCGATAAGAGGCTCAATATATACATTCATATCTTTGACCTGGTACTTACCTAATTGTTCAAAATTATGGTACATAATAATTACTCCCATGATATATGTATATTTAAGTAAGTAAATAAATAAAATATATATTTATGCAAACAATGAGAGAAATGAAAATGTTACATTCAAAGAAATAATGTATCAAATACCTGGAATAATCATAGTCAACATTATGTGCTCCCTCTTTATTGACATCCAAGGAGGAATGTTATTGTTGATAAAGAAAATAGGCCACACTGAGTAAGTAGATCTAAGCTCTCCGAATGGATTAACACCATCAGCTGCCAATGAAAGCCTGACATTACGAGGTTCATTTTTAAAATCTACATATTTTTCCTCGATTTCTCTAAATGCAGAACCATCTGCAAGCATTCGAAGAACACGATCTCCACTTCTATTCTTTGCATGGTAATCCATAAACTGTGCTATGCTATTACACCTGAACATTCGCTGCAAACATGGAATTATGGGAATATGACGAAGAACCTTTTGAGGCACCTTTTTGGTTAGTTGATCTGTTCGATATCTACTGGTACCACATTTCAGACATTCTGTTTTCAACACATGTTCTCCATAATATATAATATGATCTTTAGGACATGCATCTATAGTGTTATATTCCATTCCAAAGTGTTTCATAATAGCACGTAGATCTCGATATGTTTGAGGTAAAGTATTTGGCGATGGTAACAAATATTCACCCAACAATCTACAACATAAACAAAAAGTAGTGTCTTGTAAAGATTATTAATCACACACACACACACACACACACACACACACACACACACATATATATATATATATATAATAGTTATTAAAACCGGAACCGGTGACCGGATCGGTGGAGCTAATGAACCGGGTTTCAAACCAGAACCGGTCTAACCGGTAGCGATCAGATCTCAATGAACCGGTTTTAAAAAAAATACATTAAATAATTATTTTTTAATAAAATGAAAAATAAATAAATAAATAAAAACTATTTTTAAGATTTGCAACCATGATTCCAAGCCAATAGAGACAAAATATGAAAATTTTGCTCATTTATATACCATGAAAAGGTGAATATATCAAAATGGCACCAAATGCAATACATATCATCGAAAAATACATAAGCAAACTTGTTGAAGTAATGTATCAGGTTTCTCTTATATTATTCACTGTGTTTTATTGTTGAGTTAATATTATAATATACAATCTATCCCTGCTCAGATCTGTTGTCAATTCATTGTATCAGCCTTAAAGACAATTCTGGGTTCAGTATATATATATATCAGACCAGCATTTTGAAGATCTTGTATTCTTCATTATCTATGTTTGCTTGCCAATAAATTTCTAGAAAAAAATCTACAACACTTAGAGGTATTGAATTGGTTTATGAAACCCACTATTAGTGCTATTTGTAACAAGTTGAGAGAGCATTACAACTTCAGCAGTCTGCTCACAATGTGTTTGACAAAATTTATCACTAAAAAGATTCATTAAAACCCAGAAAACTCAATAGCCAGTTTAGTGCATTTCCAAGCGGGAATTTTCTAGTGGTCAATTTATTATTGCCAGTCACATTTTCATTAGGTTGTATGTTGTTGTCCCTTGAGTGGCATCAGACCATTTGCATCAGTATTGATGCCATGATCAAATTGCTTGTATGTTGTGTGAAAGGTTTTGTATTTATGCTGCTGCTATGTGTGAGCAGAGAGAGGGGATCTGACAGTTCCTAGCTGAGTGTGAAATAAGGTTGCTACTGATTGTTTTGAGAACAGAAATTGTCATGAAGTACACTTGATGAGTTGCATGCTGCCAGGGATTTTATGCTAGCCAGCCTTGTATTTATCAGTCATCATGTGTATTGTTTCTACTATAAGGTGTTGAGTATGAGTTATTAGACAATTTTGTTGCTAGTATAATAGAGGAATTTGCAGCTCATGGAGGAGACACTGAGGAATTTTCAACTCATGGAGGAGCACCTAACCAGCCGGTTAAGTACGAAACTGGTCGGTTTATGCATAAACTGGCTGGTTCCTTACTTAACCGGCCGGTTAGGTCCGGTTAACTGGGAAAAACATGTGAGAATAGGCTATTGACCGGGTTGCAAGGCCGGTTCTAACCGGCAGCCGTCCTGACCAGCCAGTTTTGATATATATATATATATAAGTTATTATTTTACACATTTATTACAACTAAAAGAAGGGGAAATAATCAACATTTACATATATGTGATCATATATACATATTGCATACCTTAGGAGTTGTGTCATACATCTGTTTGACAAATTATTCATAACCTTTAAGTTCACCGGCAACAATGTAGCAGAGAGAAGAGTTGCATTTGAGTGTTCAAAAAGTCATTCACTTGACCTTTCAATCAGAGGTACATCATAAATACCATCCACTACTATCTCCACCATCATCATCTGACTCACCGTACAAGTCTTGGAGCATTTGATTTGTCCCATCATTGATGTGAACTGTCTCATTACTGTCATCATGATCTACCTCCATGGGATCATTAAAATTACCTTCATTATTCGCTTCATGTTCTTCACCTTGTACAACATCATTTCCAATACTAATATTTGCTACAATATTCTCTTGTGCTGGTGCAACATCATCTAATATACTACTATTCTGCTGTGGAAGTTGGTTGATCATCTGCAAAAATTTGGGGGGCAACTGTGCCTTTATGAAAATTACAAACATTAATAATTAAACATTAGTGCGCATATAAAAAATATTAAAATAATATAAAATTTTATGATATAATCAAAATGAAGATAGATAATTAATTACCACAGGACGATAGTCATTCGATCCACCATCAATGTGCCCATATTTCCTACAATGCACTGTTGCTATTGCTATTAAAACTCTAACATTATTTCTCATACAACATTTTTTACAAGGGCAATAAACTCTGCCATCACCCCTTTCACCCTTTTGAATTTTTTTTCCATCTCCAATGTTTTCTTCCATTGATGCAAATTATCCTATAAAGAAAAAAATAAATCTCTCTCAATGGTGTGGAAAACCCAAGACTTGTTGAACTCAATGGGAGCTCAATATATAAGCAAAAAATAAATAAAAGTGGGCATTTTACAAATTGTGAACTTTTTACAAAATGTGGTATTTTTACAAAATTGTGGGCTTTTTACAAATTGTGGGATTTTTTTATTCTTAATGCATTTTCTATAGAATACTAAACAGATTTGTGCAAAATTTCAGATGCAAATTGTAGTCTCTACTACGTTTGGAAAATTGGAGGTTTATAAAAGCTAAACTGCGAACAGAATTGTACTACTATGATAAGAAGTTGTCAGAAGCATTCCTTCTGCTTCACAAACGTGGAACTAACTTAAGAATGCTTATGGTTGATATAAATATTAGAGCATGGAAGTTAAATGTAGTAGTTATGTTAAAATATTGAATAACATCTTGAGAGTGCTCTTCAGATACTGTACGAATGCACCAAATTAAGGTTGTACCATTACTAAAGATAAATGGCCAAAAATAGTCAATTTTGATATCATGAAGTTATGTCTTTCTCGATAGAAAACTGGGGATAGGATGGAAAATATGAGAGAACTAAGTTTCAAGGACTAAAAAACCAAGGCCAAGATAGTTCTTCCTTGAATCAGAGACAAAACAAAGCTGCCCAAAAAAGTGTTTGAGAGCACCCATTGAAGATCCTATATATAGCAGAGTCAACATTTTCCTATTGAACAAGTTTGTATAGTCAAAGCCACAGCAAGATCAGATAGCCATGATCCTAAATGAGAACCAGAGCCAAAGATAAGACATATCCATGTTTAGCAGAACAAGACAGCCATAGAAAAGGATTTGACCATAGAACCAGATCATGAGAGATAGCAAGATTATTTCTTCCACTGTGGAAATTTAGAAACTGTACAAGGGCTTTGCTTCCAGCAGATTTCATTGTGACAGTAATTTCTATGGTGTTGTAAGCGCTCATTAGTAGAATATTAAAGCCATTATGGAATTCTTTTAACCTGGAGAGGGTTTTCTGTGGTTATAAATCCTCATGTTAAAATTCCATTGTGGATTGGTTGTGTTTGATATTATGTTTTTACTTTCTGTAGTTGAATTTTCGCACAGAAAATTATCAGTCTAAAGTGGAGCAATTTTGCGATGTTTCTTTTGCTTCCTATTGTGAAGTATTTCACTCATAACTCTACTCGTTGTAACGGAGATCTTGGGCATAGAACAAGGGACTTGGGTTTTTTGGAATCAAACTTCAGGTTAAGATGCTCATCTGAAGAATGGCATAGTGAGCCTTAGCATGGAGTTGGGAGTACCAATTTGAAGTGCAGGTAGGGCATTGTACAATAGACCAGTTAGATTTCGGACCCTAATACAAAAGTTTCTTCTTCTTTCAAAACATGTTTCTCCTTTTCTGTAACCAATGTGGGTCCTGTTCTTGTTTCAATTGGGGATGGATGAGAATTTTTTATTGCTCTAGATGATCACACTCTGGGTAGCCCTGGAGGCTATTTGGGGGTGATGAGTCCAATAGGTCTCAATGAACTGTTTCCCTTGCTGGGGAATACTATTGCAGTGGAATTTGATACTATTTTGGATGTTGAATTCCATGATCCTAATGGAAACCAGTACCTTCAGCTCTAGTACCTGTTCACAAAAGAGCGTGCCATAGTCATTCATGCGTGCAGAGAGGGTGAATTGCAGGCATTGCAATAGGAGGTGTTTTTGTTGTTGCATTGGCCACTAGATTGTTTGTCTGGTTTTGTTACAAGCACAGAGTATTGAAAAGGACATACAAATTTAGTTCAGATATTGTGAAATTGCCTCGGAAATTCACCTACAAATAGCTCAACAATTCTACGAAAGACTTTTTTTGAATATGATTGATAATCGATAATTGCAAGCAAGGGTAATCCCCTTGTGAAACCCAAATTTCTGAGCATTTTCTAAAACCTGATGACGGAGTCATTGTAATGAACAAGTGCCTAGGTCCATATTACGTCCAAATCTACCAAGCACCAAGATCTATAAAAAAAAATCCACAGTATCTGCGAACTAAGAAGAAGAGGCAAAAAATGTATTCTGCTTACCTGTTCGAATAGTGGTTGGGGTTTACTATGGAAAAAATTTGACAGAGCCCATGTAGCATTTCGTATCATTGAAATTCTGGCAGTATCATTCAACTGGGCAAGCACCTACCTCGGAGCTCCATGACTAAGGGCAAGATCCCTAAATGATGCAGAGTCTCCAGCAATATTTCCCAAAGCCCAAACAACCTTACACGAACACTTATTGAACTCAAAGTTGGGTAGCAGTTTTTTAAATCAAATTCCAAAATTACAGACGTATAAATATAGTTGGGAAGAATAATTTTATGCCTCTAAAATGAACATGCTACCTGTTCTAGAACATTATCATTCCCAAAGGTAAGAAGTTCCACAAATATAGGCAGTGCCCCGTAATCAATCACAACCTTTGTATTCTCAGAGGCTCCAAAAAAACCCAAATAGGGTCAACCCTACTACAGGAGGAAGGGCCTATAGTAAGAACTTACCATTTTGCAAGAACTGAGGGTGAATGCTGTTCTACAAGAGCTGAGGGCGAATTCTGAGGGCGAATGCTATTCTGCAAGAGCTGAGGGCGAATGCGCACGTGATATCAGACGTTAATGTAGTTTTTTAAAAAATCATTTTTATGTAGCGCATATTTGAATTTTAGCATTTCAAATCCTTTTTATTTACATTTGATTTTTTCATTTCTAATACAAGTGACAAACAAATTTCTACAAGAGGTTGAAATTTTTACTAGATAGCCATGAAAGACTGATTAAAATGGCTTAAAATGCAAGTGGAACTTCAAAATAAATGTAATTGAAGTTTCTCTCCACTAAATTTTTGCAAAAGTGCTTACATTATTTAAGTTATCTAGGATATTTTTTTTTATTACACAATCAAAATTAAATAATGAAATAGTTGGGTAGTCTTATTGTTTCAAATTAGGACACAATTTTCAAATGGTGATGAAGTTTCATGTGATGATTAACTGACAATATTCTCCTTTCCTATCCTTGAAAAACTATACAAAGTTCCCTGTTGCCACATGAAACCCTAACTCATGTAACAACATAGGACCAGTCCTCCATTTTGCCCGTCATAAGGCATTTTGCACATATTTGACGACTAGAATTTGTGGATTCCCATTTTCCATGAGGTGCTAGGAAGGATAGAAGACTTAATTTTGACGTTTGAATTTTTTTCAAAAACGTTCTTACGCCCTTTAATTTCCACTTACCAATAATTTTGCAACACTAGTCCTCTTCGCAATTGCAAGGCTGTACTCAAAAAGTAAGGAAAGTTACTTTTTTCGCTCACTCAATGATCCAGGTGGATACTGGTGGCCACCCGCCTATTCCACTTAGGGCCCCACCATTATCTCTTTCAGTTTTTCAGTTTCAGCACAATTTACTATTTTTAGCAGTTTTTCGGGTCTTGAACTTCCGGAGCCGTTTTGAGGCCCTAAACGACATTTTTTGGGCATCGCGCCTCCAGAAAATATCATTCTGTATCACTCTATTCCAAAATTATATTCATGGCAAAAGTTTTAGTCCTCATATAGATCTTTCTAATGATGTATAATGTGCGTCAAACAGAGATAGTATGACAAAGTTACGTCCCTGGGAAGTTGAAACACCAATTTACCCAAACGGGGCCCATAGTTTTGGCGCTTCATCTCCTAGGGTTAGGTTTTTGGATGTTTAGGGTTCTCCATTGTTTCTCAATAATAAATAGGCCCTCGAGCCTCATTGTAACTCAGTTCAGAGGCCTGTAGCCTCCACATCTCTCCTCAGAGATAGCTACAAGCGCCCTAGCTAGTTTTATTTCCATTCTGTCTATAAGCAAATTTCAGTTCTTTGATATTAATAAAATGAAGTGTTATTTCCACTCCATCTCTGTATTTATGGTTATGTGTTTATTCTGTTGCGTTCCTGCATAAATCCGGATCAGTGGTATCAGAGCGGTCTGCTTTTTCTCGATCCTTCTTTGCATGTCCCCAACAAGGTCAGGGTATAAGGAGTTAGGGCTCGATCTGGTGGAAAATTTGCAAGATTAGCCTCGCAAACCCTGACGGATGGCCATGGGGGACGAAAAGAAAGATGAGGGAGCAGGAGATACTATCAAAATATTGCTCAAGGAGGCCCTCGAAAAACAAAGGAACACGATGATGGATAACTTTGCCTAGATCCTTCAACGGTTGCCCACCGGTGGCGCATCTGCATCCAGTAGCCACTCTGGAGGTGCGACTCCTTTTAAGGTACAAGTAAATTTTGAAATTCCCATATTTGAGGTTAAAATAGATGCAGATGCCATAGATAGATGGTTGAATCTATTAGAAGGGTATTTCTCGGTTCATGACTTTTCCGATAGGGAGAAGATTATTTTTGCACTGCTCAAAGTTGCCCCCCATGTCAAGGACTGGTGGGAAAGCCACTGTGAGAAAAAGGATGAGACAGAACCCTCTCTATTCTCGGTCGTACCCACTTGAAATTATTTCTGAGACACCGTCAAGGAACAATACTGTCCTATGGGGAGCTATGAGGACAAGTACATACCATGGACCACGCTGCGGTAACAAAGGGATCAAGATGTGCATGAGCTGACGAATCTGTTCCATACCCTGTGCACCAAGTTGGGTATCAAAGATTCAGAGAAACATCTGGTGCTAAAGTATCGCAGTTGTCTACACATATACATTTAGGAGGTAATGGAGTTCCTCGACATCTCCTCGCTTGGTACGGCATACCAGTATGCTGCCAAGATTGAGCAGAAATTCAAACAGAAGAAGAAATAATTTGGATCTGCGAATCAAAAGCAAGGGAAAGGTGCTCCCAAACCATAGAACAAAGGACAGAGCCAAGGCACGGTGACTCAAGACAACTTGTCCAAGCCAAAAGCAAAGAAAAACACTGCAAAGCCAAATAAGGACACGGAAAAGTGGTGTGAGTTCCATAAGAGCTCCACTCGCAACATAAGTGAGTGTCAGGCCAAGCAGTCGCTGGTGGCCGAGATGCGGGTTTCTGAGTCAGATGCATGCTCTGACTTTGAATCAGAACCTGACAAGGGGAATGACAAAGGGAAATAGATTATTGATGTGGAGCCCAATGCCACTGTTGCCACTACAAAGATCCAGAAGGAGGAACCAGAAGATTCGGAGGAGGAGGAACATCTCTTCCACTCCCAGATGTCGGTAAAGGGCTCCCCGGTACAGTTCATTGTCGACAATGGAAGCCAAAAGTACCTCATTTCGGCAGATTCCGTGAAGTGGTTGGGCTTGCCGACCATAGCTCACCCACATCCATACACCATCGGGTGGCTTCACCAACGACGATATCTCCGCGTCAGCCAGCAGTGCCGCCTTCCCTATAGCATCAAGCCCTTCATGAATAAGGTATTATGCGACGTTGTTCCTATTTATGTTTCTGATGTATTATTAGGAAAACCATACTTTTGGAAGCGTCATGCAGTGTATGAGTCTCGGCCTCGTGCTGTTATTGTTACTTTGGGAAATAAGTTGTATAGGATACCAGAGGTACCACCTCCTGCTACTATCTCTTTGGTTACTACAAAACAATGTAGTAAGCTCATTTCCCAAACCAGGAAATTCGTTTTCCTGATGATCCGCCCCCAGGGCAAGAAGAAGACTATGGCCACAACCTCCAAAAAAGGCTCCTCTGCACGACAACAACAAATGGATAAGGTTTTGGAGGAGTACGGGGACATTTTCACCTCACCCACAGGGGTTCCTCTACACTGTCAAGTCAAGCACCCGATTGATCTGACCCCAGGTGCGCTGCTACCCAACGGACCGATATATCGGTGCTCTGTTCTAGAGAACGATGAAATCAAGAGGCAAATTCAGGAGCTGCTGCAGAAGGGTCACATCCGACCAAGTTCATCGCCCTGTGGGAGCCCGATAATTTATTATTGTGAGATCATAGTTCTGAATTCACCAGGGCACTACTAATGTGTGGATACCCTATCATTTCTTAGATCCTCATAACTTACCAACACATACTATATTCGTATACACATAATATGGCATTTACCTGAAGTATTTCATATGTATCTAGAAGTAAATAAGTTGTATGACAATTGTTATGACAGACATAAGATGTGTATTATAGTTTATATTTCATTTTTTCTTAAGTAGCATGCATGTGCGGTCCATATAGTGACTACAATTACCAAATATATTTCAGTGAAGATGTGAATATGATATCCAATTAGGTCTTAATTACTTAAAGCATCATTAATTAGCTTTCCAAATGAATAAAATATGTTAACAAATTAGTAAAAACTAGGAAAAAAAATCATGCTTTAAAAAAATATGGCACAATGAGTCACAGTCTCAGATTTATTTAATTACTCATCAAGTGTCGCTACAACATATATATGATCACCATTACCATAGAAATGGGACATGTGACCATCATTTTGGTTTCGCCTATGACATTCCACATCGTGAGCATTGTTTAGGGTTGATTGTGTTGATTTTTTTTAAACAAATCATTTATACATTTTATGGAAATTATAGACACAATTTATAATCACATTACAAGATCATGATGTATGGATATTCCTTATCATTTCTTAGATACTCAAAACTTACCAACACCTAATAGATTGATATACACATCATATAGAATTTACCCTTAGAATGCCACATGTATCCTAAAACAAATTAGTTGTATGGCAATTGTTATGGTGCATATATGATGTGTATTACAGTTTATCTTATAATTTTGTTGAAGTAGCACACAACAATTTACATAGTGATATGAGAACCACTCTCTAGAGTATACATCGATTTTGTACACATGGATTTTCAGTTTCTTTTTAAGATATATCATTGGTGATGCTCACATGATTATATAATGAACCATTAAGTTGAACTATGAAATTATTCCTCACAACACACACATATTGATGAATTAATAATTTTTCTCATATAATTTTTCTAATCTATTTTGAAAAAAAAAATTATTTATAATTATTTCTAAGAATAAAAAGAGAGAGTTCCTTACCATATCTTCGTAAAACATATAATAGCAACGTTTGGAGGCAATTGCGACGTTTGGAGGTAGCCGTCTAGCAAGGCTTTGGGGCATAGTGTCGCAATTGTGACACTTTTTCTAAGTGTCGGTATTGCGACACTTTTGTCTAAATGTCGGTATAGCAACGGTTTCCCAAGATAAATGGCCCAAAGTGAACCCGATAACTTACCTTTTCCCCACACCTTTCCTTTTGATCGTGGCCGATCGCTCGTTGAATCCAGATCCGACGGCGCTAATACATTTTCGCGCTTATAAAGTAATCATTTGATGTTTTGGCAAAGCTGGGAAAAATGGGTGGTTTTTCCAAACCACCCGCGCTTACGTGTCGCCACCACGTTGTATCGTGTTCAAAAAGCTAGTTTCCGCTTACCACCATTTACCCTCGCCAATACCACTGGCAGTATTCCCTAAACCTCACATGTTTAACCTGAGTATAATGTCATTTAACTATGGTTATACCATCGTTTAATACATTAAAATTATATTTTTCATTCAAATTTTCACCTTTTCGCTTTAAACCTGTAAAAAAATTGTAGAACCATTTTTCCTCAAAATCACACCATTTGAACCCTGAGAAACTTTTCAGAGCCATTTTCAACCTACCAGTACCATTTTTTGACGCCAATTGCCCTGAATTTCCATTACAAAGTACTACATTGTCCTCTGCGAAGCCATTTTCAAAAAATTGAAGACTGACCACCTCTACAACGTCTTTAACCGAATTCTGCTGGTTCTCCAGGTACTTTTCTTCAAAGTTTCCCTCTGATATTTCAAAATTCCTATCGATTTCAAATAATTACCAAAGTTACTGCAAAAAAGTGTCCATTTTTCAGGGGAAACTCTGTCAAAATTTCCCTGGAATCCCTAATTTTCCTTTCTCGCGGTTTTTTCCATACCCTAATCCATTTTGCTGTTGAAATTGATTTTAAATACACATTCTGAGCTTTAAATTCCTTGCATTTCCTAAAAACCCTGCTCCGAAACCCCATTTTCAGTAGAAATTCACCAAGAAACCCCTGTTTCTCGTAAAGGAACTTAGCAAACCGTTTAAGCTTGCTTCGTTCATTATTAAAAATTACCAAGAAACAGGTAACCCCCAAGAGTGGAGGCCCAAAATCTCAAAAGAAGTATTCTGCAAAGATTTCTCAGCCTATGTCCTTCAAATCGACAAACCAACTCCTGTACTCACGACTAATTCTACAGAAGTGGTCAGATGAATCCAGCCTCCAGCCATTTCTCCAGAGAACAGCCCTTTAGTTGATCTGGACTATAGAATACTAGACCCTGATGTAGAATTTAACCTGTTTGATGTCTATAATTGGTGCTATGGCAAATCAGTGGAAAAGAGTGACAAATATATTCCAATTTGGGAATCCAATCTGCCTAGATATATTGTCCCTCTCACTCATTTTGTTCCTAAATTTATCAGATTATGCCAAGCCTATTATATGCCAGAAAAAAGATGTATTGTAAACAAAGAAAAAGATATCCAGTTTTACATCACTGAAGAGTCGATAAATTCCATGCTGCAAATGAATCATGACCCCAATTTTGCTTCCCTATCAATAGAATATTTAACCCAACTATATCTTGACTTGGAGTTCAACACTAGATTCAAAATATACCAGACTTTTTGTCCAAATCAAGTTGATATTCCTTAGTTAAATCCTCCTTTCGACACCGTTGATTTCCCAGATGAAACTAGACAGATTGTCTCAATGCTCTCCTTCATACTAGGATACGCCAGTGATGAATTCACTGATGTGGCTATCCTAGGTTTTCTGTCAACTCTAAGCCCTGGTCAATCACCATCCATTCAGTTCAATTTTGCTGATTTATTGCTGAAAGTATGCATTATCGATTATCCAGATTACCAGAAGGAGTTTTTAGATACTCCTTTTATCTACTCCACCTCTTCCTATATTATCAAACAGATAAGTTTCCAATTGAATGTGAGAGAGTGGATGCAGAAGGAAAAGTTCTATCAGTAGTATTTTGGTCATATATTCTAAGGAAATGGAACAGAAAGTATAGTTTTACAAATTTCAATGACTCATTTATAGCCCCTGCTATGTATCTCTTGTAAAAATAGGAGATCCCTAGGATCAATTATGAGACAATAAGAATTCTACAGTTATCAGAGAGCTACAAAACTGGAGATTGGTATTTATATAAAATTCATACAGAAATCAAAGTGTATGGCTCATCCCTAGCCCCATATAAGTTACCGAGTTTTGCTACTACAAGAATATTTTCTTTAGAATATCTGAGACAACTATTGAATGTAGATGAAATCAACTTCATAGCTTTCAAGAAAAAGACCCAATTTAAGCTGAAAAATCAAATTGGGCCATTCATTGTGAATAACAAAGAAGCTGCCAATGAGATAAATGTCAAACTTAAAGAGTATAATTTCCCACGTACTTTTACATGGAAGTATGACCCACAAGGTACTTTGAGTGCAGCAAGGGTAAAATGTAAGTTTCCTGTTTACTTGCATGATCCTAAGCCCCATATTGAAAGATATGTAAATAAAATTGAATGGAAGCCAAACACCCTATCTGATGATGATTCATAGGCAGTACAGGTAATACAGGTAGACAGTGGCAAAGGCAAACAGATTGAACAGACAGTACAGGTGGCTTCTACAAGAAAAGACACTGATAATGTACATAAAAGAGACAGAGAAGGAGATAGTTTCATAGCTGAGACTATTGAGGACATAAAATTCAGAACTCCTTATAGTAAAAGAAGCAAGTCAACAGAAGAAGAAAATGATAAGGCTGTAAATATTGATATAGATGATGAAGCAACAAGAATAGTCACTCAAACATTAAAAGAGCTTCAAAATGTAAAAATTGGAACACAACAAAAAGATACAGTCATGAAGGAAAACCAGGCTACTATCGATTTGCCTCCTTCTTCTCAGGAAACTTACAATATAGAGTGAGAGATTCAGATCAGATTCAGAGAGATTAAAGAGAAGAATAAAGAGCTCAAGAATAAAGCTCATTCTAGATTTCTTAAGGAAAAGCCTGGAAACAAAGACAGGCTTCTTTCAGCATTTGATTATTCATCCAATAAATTGGTAATGTCATTCTTGAAGCCTATAGTGGCTGAGCCAAAATCAATGGCAGATTATTCCAAAATAGATCTTGAACTGGATGCAGATGCCATTCATGAATTAGATCAAATTAAATTTCATAGGAGCAATACTGAAATGCTATATTCCAAAATTGTCAGTAAAACTATGAAATCAATTAGGCTTGAGAAAACAGTGCTCAACCTCCAAAATCAAATGAAGTTGGACAAAGCCTCACTACATGCTAATAATTTAAGAATAAAAGCACTAGAAGATATAGTGATTGAAGCAGGCAGTGACCCAGCCAACATTGAAGGGGAAAAAGTCTTAATTAAACAGAAAAATGATGATATAGCTACTCTTAGAAAACAGTTGAAGTTTCGTCAGAGTGAAAACTCTCAAGCAAAAGAAATTCTACAGCAAAAAACAGAGAATGATGATTTAAAGAAGATTGTACATCAAATGACAGATCAGATAAAAACAATGGAAATTCAAATAGAATCTCTAATGAAAGAGAATAAAGAAATAAGAAAAGCACAACCAATGGTCATTCCTACAGTGATCCCCACTGTAAACACTTCTATACCATCTACTTTGGCAGAACACTTGGCACCAAAAGGAGTACTGGCAACTGCAGTGCCAATTACTTCTCTAATCTCTGCCTCTTCTTCTTCATCCTCACATAGGAGCACAATACAATACCAAGATAAAGAGATTCTTAGTTTGAAAGGCACTATTAAAAATTTAGAAAATTCCAAAAATGATGCCTTGATTACTTCTAGAGGACATGAGAAAAGGGCTGATCGACTACAAGAACAGTTAAAGATTCTACAAGCACAAGTAAATCTTACAGATCAAGTGGCCTATATAAAAAAACATTTATGGACCAAAATTATTGAAGGCATTCATTCTCAATGGCCTTCAATTCAGATAATTTATGAACAGAGGGAGTTACTTCAAGTTGCTAGTGCAGAGATTGACAAGACTAAGAGGGAAATTGACAATAAACTAGCCCAAGCAATCCAACTCATAGCTTTTTTAAACAGTAAAACCAGGGAAGAGTTGGAAGAATTGAAATTGTTGATAGAACAGAAACCATTCTTCAAATCAAAAAGGTCCTGAACAAAAGAAACATAATGAGTAATCTAGAGGACCGGTGTAAAGACATGAATTTATCCATCTCAAGATTTTTATCCAAATACAAAACATTGTCAGAAGCAGGTTTGCATGATATTCATGCATTGAATGGCAAGTTAATGCCTCAGAAAGATTATGATCTAAAAATCAGAAATCATGCAAAAGAGCAAGCCAGACAACAACTGCCTCAAGGATCACCAACAGGCAAAATACTTCTTTAGTATTTTGAAAATATGTTCTTTTTAGATAATGAGATCAGGCATATGTTCACTATCAAGCCTAACTTTTCCAAGTATACAGAGGCAGATGAAAGTTACAGAAAATTGAAGACTATGAAGATCCCCTCTGCAGAAAAGTGGCAAGAATTCACAGATCTGCTGTGAATTTAATGCATAAAAAATAGGAAATTCACTTGGAAATTCATTTTTTACTGTTACCTCATATGGTAAAAATACAGGGTTAAAGTGCACAACAAAAATCAGTTCAAATTAGAATAATCAGTTCTATTTTTGCTTGTAAAAAGGTAACAGCTTGCAAACTGTTTTGCAGATGTCCCTCTTTTTAAGTTTTCTTTCCTATTTTTTATTAAAACATTCTCTCAATTCCTGAGATATTTTGTAAACATTTTTTTGTATAAATAATTCACAATTTGAAGTATTCAGTGTGAATAAAATTTCTCAAGACAACTATAGTCTTATTTGATGGTTATATTGAAGTTGGTGAGTCAATTATTGAAAGAAGCAAACTGGAAAGAGATCATAGACATCATAGCTAAGGATTCTCGTGGTGACAAGATAAGTCTCATTTCTTTCCTTGTTTGCAGTGTATATCTTTAAAGTTTACATTCATTAATATTATGTTTTTCTAGTCTATAATGATCAACTAAGGAAAAATTAAACAGGATTAGTGATAATAAACTCCCTGTTTCAAAACTTGTTGGCATTTTAATGTTTTCTACTTTGTTCATGCTCTCTACTTGGCCATTGGCCTGTGGGTGATATGGAGTTGTAATCTTCTGCTGAATGTGGTAGTTTTGCAATGTTTCAGCTAATTTATTACCTACAAATTTTGGTCCTCCATCTGTGATTATGTCCCTTGGGAGACCATAACGCACAAAGATTTGGAAAATAAACTGTACTACAGAGTCCTCTGTAGCTTTTGAAAGTGCCTCTACTTCGACCCACTTAGTGACATATTCGGTTGCAACTAGGATGTATGTTTCTTGGTTTGAGGGAGGACTAATAGGGCCAACAAAATCAAGTGCCCAACGTTCAAATGGTTCAATCACTAGTTGAGGGTTCAAAGGAATTTCATTAGACTGCCCTGGGCGTCCTACCCTTTGGCAGCTATCACAGGCCTGCATGAATTTTTTGGCATACTTAAAGATGGTAGGCCAGTAATAGCATGTTCGTAAAACCTTATGGGCAGTTCTACGGTTCCCAGTTAGATCCCCTTCTTCAATCTTCTTATCTGTATCTTAAGGATTGTTAAGTTACCTTTTTCTTAGATTCCATCCAATCCATCAAATCAAGCCTATACATATCGTTATAAGGTCACCTATCTTTCCCTTAGCACATTTGCATCTCTGAGCCTTATTTTTTAGTTCTTCTTGCCTAGAGAGTTGACTCCATTGCCCAATATTCTGGCAGATCCTTCTGGTTTACCTTGAAATCTCTTTATTCCCACCAATCTCTTAAAATCAAACCCAAATACACAATCATAGCTAGCCTAATATCTGTTACTAAAACAAAGCTAAATCATACGGAGAGATCCCTCTCTGGAGTTCAAGAAGGCTAGATCTTGAATTACCAAAGTGGTTTTTGGTTACCCCTCGTGTTCTTAACTAATAAAATCCCTATCCCACAACTTGAGAGGTACTAGCGTGATAAAAGGCCTTGGGGGTATTATGATCCTTGGAGGAAACTCCCACAGCTAGAAGATTTTTTTATTGCCCAAATCCACCTCAGGTTGAAGGAAGGCGGGATTCAAGGTAACACCAAACCACGCTCAGTCTGGTAGCTAGCCCTACCAGAATAGCAGAGGGCTCTCTCCGAGTCAATCTCAGGAAAAATGTATCGATAGGCCTTGAGATGACTGAAATGAGTGCTAATTTTAGGCTAGGTATATTAATCAAGGAGTTTGAAATGATTTTTTAAGGGTTTTTGTTGGAAAAAGGGAAAGGCAATTTTGGGCTTGGGGATGAGGCCAAATTCTTGCAGAGTTCAAGTTGGGGCAGAGAAGGCAATGACTTTGATGTCTTAGATTCAATGAATGGATGGAAAAGACTGCTGAGGAGATGAAGAGGGAAAGAGTGTGCAAGGATCCTCTTCAAACTGACGAAAACATATAAAACTAAACAAAAGTTTAAGGCAGAGCACCAGCAAACTAATGAATTCTACCTTAGTTACTCATTTGTTTAATTCAGAAGCAAAGAGAAGGAAAATTGCATGCATATAACATTAATGAAACTTATAGATACATGGAGAAAAAAATCATCAAAACTCAGAGCCACAAGGATCCCAACAAGTGCTGCAAAACCCTGGTCTTTCCTTTGCCAAAAATGCAGAAGTGTATGTACAATGAGGTGCCAAAATTTTCCCAAGTATCCAACCCTGAAAATGTCTCAGAAAATACATGATATAGACCATCCTAACCCCTTCCCATGCCTCTAGGGGTCGATCTCATCCTTCTAGGAGCTATTTCAACCAATTCTAAACTAGGAACTGAAATCTAGGCAATCAAACAACTTCCCTCTATATGCTAGGAAACTGATCCATTCATTTAATTTTCACTTTTTAGTTAATGAATCCTCTAGAAAAATTAAATGTGATCCAAAATTACATCATAGTAATCAAGTTACATAAATATATATTAATAACTACATCAAAAATTGAAACTAGTCAAAACTGGGCGAATTTCTGAGCTGAAGAGTCAAAATGAGGCCAAATTTCTCTATGCGCCGCCCCCAAAAACTCAATGCGTCGTGCCACTTTGGGCCTATTTTCGAGGCACTTCCTGAAGTCCAAATTGAGCTCATGATAGCTCGTTGGAACTCCCTATCTGTCTACTATCCAACCCAAGTAGAATTCTTCAAGTTGGAATTCATTTTCCCCTCCAAAACTGCAATCTCCCAAGACTGGTTCCTGCTGGTGAAAAAGGTGGCAGAAAGGCCATTTTTGGTGTGTTTTTGACCCTTAAGACCATCTAGAACTTGATGAAATCTTTCATCCATTCCTGAGCATGCATAATTTATCATAAAAAACCCAAAAATATCAATTTTTCCTCCAGAAGATCTCTCAAACGTAAGCGCACGCCAAGTGGCGCGACGCGTCGGGCGGAAAAATATGTTTTGCGACTAAAATTTCAAAAATGACAAAATTTTCCCCAAACTTGCTAAAATTTGGAGTGAAGGTCCCTCACCAAGTTTCATGCTCAGCCAAAGAAGCTTCGGCCAAGATTTGAAGTGGATCAGGCCTTTTGCGCCTCCTTAGTGCCCTTCTCAGCCTCGCTTTCAGGATCTTCATTTTCGCTTTGCAAACATGTGTGCGGGCCCAATAGTGGTTCTTCATATGTCTGAGCATGTCTTTGTCCCTATTGGCCTTTTCCAATAGTTTCTCAAGATGAATTTTGACTCTCGTAAGGCAAGTCTCCCGCTCAAATGGTGTCATGTCACCTGGTCTTTTTCGGGCCAATTCACGATCTTCACGGATTCGCTGCAACTCTATGAGTGTCTGCTGATCCTCCAATTGTTTATTCCGATGCTACAAGTAATTTATAACCCACTGAGATCTCTGAAATTTCTCGGTCAATGTGTCGATCTCAGCTTTATACTCCTGGATGATTTCTTTCAGCTTTGAGCTGGGAGAGCTCGAATCAACATCGATCAATATAAAATCAGTATCTTGGCCTCCTGAGGGGCCCTCATCCTGGATAGGCTTCTTGCCTCTATCCTGTACCTATGCTGATGTAGAAGGCGAGACCCCTTCCACGCCATGTGGAGATAGTACTCGCGCTGTTGTCGAAGGTAACGAGACCCCTTCCACCCCGGGTGGAGATAGTACTCGTCGTGTTGCTGCAAATAAGGCTCTGGTACCTCTCTGATAGGTAACACACACTGGAACACTAATAGGCTCTGTCTCAAGAACCTCAAACTGATGTGAAGGCTCACCTGCATCATGAACAATCTCTGGAGGACGCTGAGGGGCTGTAAAGAAGTCACGGGAAATGAACTCCTCCCATGCAATGCCCTGCAATCGAAGCTGATGTAACACAATCATCTTGATGAGCGCATAATGATAAATGTTGTTATGTTGTTGCTCTGGAGTCTTCTTCTGCACAAGGGTAGTCATCTGCTCTATGTTTCGGCACATGAAGTATGGAATATTCATCAGTCTCACTCTCGTGAAATGCATCAACGGTCTGATGTGGTATGCATAAAGGCGTGAGAATCTACCCTCGCAACTGAAGTATCTAATGATGAGCTTCAGTAATGGCACATAGGACTCCTTCAAGAATATGAAAGGAAACACCCTGCTGAGCTACCTCATATAACCAGGCCTGATGTAAGGTTCATAATATGCTCTATCCAGCTGCTATCTCTTATTCCACTCTTCACCTATGTTTGGTATCCCGGTTGCCTGAGAAATGGTTTCTGGTGTTAAGGTGAATTTCACTCCAGCAAGGTTTACATGACCATCACGCAAATGTAGGACAAATAAGCAAACCAACTCCTGATGATGCTGAATCTGAGCAATCATCTCACAATACTGAAAACATGAATGTTGTTGAAAGCATGCCATTGCAAGCGGGCAGGCCTGCAATTGAGTCAAGGAAGTGGGCTCTTCTCTGACGTGCCTGCCACTTTTATGAGACCTCCTCGGTACATTTAGCTCTGTGGTTGAGTCACTGCCTTGCTAATATCCTTGCTCATATGATGAATTTGTTTCTGACATGTTGCTGAAAGCAAGGTGTATCACAAGTATATGCTAATATATATGTGGTGAAAACAAGATTTTGTCTTTCAATACCCAATGTGCCAAATATGTAATGAGAAACTGTGAGGAAATATTATAGTGGGTATAATGGAATGTCAAGTGAAATTTGAGTGTGAGGACAGTCACTTGAATGCTTGGGCGACTTTGGGATCTGGGGATTTTATAAGTGATATGGGAGTGGGAGATGGTGATGGGAAATGTAGTTTTTAGAGATAGGGATAAATGAAATGACAAGATATATTTAAGCTAAGTGAAATCAAGGACATAAAGTCAGTCCTTGAATGTTTTGGGAATTGGGAATTTATAAATGATATGAAAGGTGGAGGGCTAATAGGGTTTAGTGATAGGGAAAATGGGTACAAGGGATATGATTTTTTTGGGACAGAGGGAATAGGAGAGGGGATTATGATAGTAGTGTGACAGAAAGGAGGAGAGGAAACACAAGTGGTAATGGAGTTTACAAACTGGCACCAACAACCACACTTTAAATTTCAAGCATAAACCCTATGGAACAGTTTTCATCACATGAGAGTGTTTGTGATTTGCCCAATTAAACTTTCAAATTCCTTCCTCCAAATAACACTCAATTCAAACTAAAATCAACGGCAAAGAGCTCACAAACTTACTTGGAGTGATCAAGATGAACTATTTTGATTTTGGAGAAAATGATGATGATTTTTTAGCCTGTCGACCCTGTGTGCCATGCACAAGCCCAATGCGCTGCGTCTCATGGATGCGTCGCGCCAGTGGAAAAATGCACTGTGGGAGGAGGCCCAGTGTGTCTCGCAGCCTATGTGCGTCGTGCTCTTACCTAATGCGCCGCGCAGAGTCTTAACACACAGTCGTGGTTTCAAAATGACAGCTTTGCCCTCTCACCACTAAATTTCGACTTTCTTTGATGTCTTGGATGCAAATGGTTTTTCAAACAATGCAAATATCTTTATAAAGTCATGGCTTTGATTTTCTCTTTGTAAAGACCCACTTTTGTAATGTTTCAAAATTGACATTTCTTCACTTTTAATACAACTCTGTTCTTCAAGTTTCCTTTTTGATTTTTTGGCTTGAAACGATGGCTTCTTGGTTGATTTTTTGCAGGGATGGTGGCATTTGGACTTCAACAAAGGATGACCAGAGGCTTTGAATTACTTCATGGTAGAAAACTTTAAAAATACATATTTATTACAAACAACAAATTTGACGATTTCTTCCTCAAAACAGAGTTTTGAAGAAGAATCATCGCTGAGCATTGTTAATGATGAAAATCTTGAAATGAAAACTTATTGAAGACATACTCATGGCTTGCGGGCATTATTTGACATTCTGAAGACCAAACCCTAGACCTAGTGACTGAAAGACTCTTTTTTGACCAACATACCACCTATGACTGTAAATGACTGAAATCAACTTTAATGAATTTTGATAAATTTTGACCAACCCACCAGGTACAAACATGAGGGAAATTAGTGAAGAGACCCTTCCGTCAGATGATGGCATGCCCCTAACGGAATGCAGATGAATGAGCAGAATGAGACACCTAAAAATGAAATGCAATAAGAGAAATGATCTCTGATGGAAGGATGTAAAGACCGACTCTAACATTGGCTCCAATGGGGATGGTAGCTCCTGGGAGGTGCCAAGAACTACAGATCTCTGGGAGAGATAGACAGTGCCTTCATCCATTGGGCTATGGAGTCCATTATTTTGACAAAGAAACTCAAGACTGTTGACTGAATTTATTTCATTGAAACTTTGACTCAGACTGATTCAATTTTTAAAACAAAAATGATTGAACCAAACCGACTAGACAGACTCAAACCAAAACTGAAATCCTTCTTCAGAATTAGAGCCTTCACTTCGGGCCCCAAAATGAAGAAAAGACCTCCATGCACACTTGCCATGAAATTGAAATAAATGATATGTACAATGACAATGTGATCAACAGAAAACATCTTAGAAATGGTACCGCTTGAGCAGCCAACCATTGACCGGCCCTCCTGGACAGTCTTCACCGTTCATCTCCTTCAAAAGAAAGGCGTTCTGACCTTGATATGCTACAATCTTGAATGGACCTTTCCAGAGATTTTCAAATTTACCGTGTTTACCTTTGTCCTCATTCCTAGCATCCCACTTCAGCACCACTTCCTCCAATTGGAATTTATCCACCTTCGCTTTCCTGTCATAGATTTTCTTGATTCTCTCTTGCAACTTAAATGTGTTATGGAAAACCTCTTCTCTCGTTTGCTGCAAATGAATAATCTGATTTATCCTTCTCTACATATGGCTTTCTTCACTTCCAGTTTCCTGAAGAAGCTTGACCACTAGAATAGCAAGAGAGGTAGGAAACACTGTATCCACTCCATAAACTAACTCAAAGGGGGACATACCAATGGAATTCTTTTGACTCACCCAATCAGCCCATAGCACATTGACCAGCTTCTTATGCCAACTCTTCTTTTTTATGTCTAGCAACATTTTAATGATGTTAATTAAAGATTTATTGGAATATTCCGCCAAACCGGTGCCTTGCGGATGATAGGCGGTTGAATGCCCCAAAATGATTTTATACTTGGCACAAAACTCAATCATCTTTCTTGATTTAAAAGCTACTGCATTATCAGTGATCAATTTATTCGGGCAACCAAAACGAGACAAAATGTTGTTCTCAAGGAAAGAAATGATTACCGAATCGGTAGCTTGTCTGGTGGGAACTGCTTCAATCCATTTTGTGAAGTAATCAGTCGCTGTTAGGATCCATCTATGATGTCCTAAAGAAGGAGGATGGATCTCCCCAATGAAATACAAACCCCACTGCTGAAAAGGGGCACTTACCTCAATAGGTTTAAGCGGCAAAGGCTGTAATTTTTGTCTTCCTTCGAAAATCTGGCACTCATGGTAGCCTTTGACTGTTTTATACACATCAGCAAACAATGTCGGCCAATAGTATCCCGCTCTCAAAATCTTATTGGCTGTTGTTTTCCAAATATGGTGACCCCCGCAGTCTCCTTTATGGAAATCCTCCATTACCTTCTTCGCTTCTTCCTCCACGAAACAATTTAACAAAACACCACCCGGATCTTTCCAATAAAGTGCAGAATTCAAAATACAAAATTTTGCAGCCTTCAGTTTCAGAGTTCTACCTTTGTTTCTAGTCATGCCGGGCGGTGATGACAAATTTTGAAGAACATACACGATATCTGAATACCATGGGGAAGAAACAAAAATTTCCGATACCTGAAGTGGTGAATTCTCCTCATCCTCATCAGACATAGCAGCAATCAGATTTATGTCTAGTGCATGCAAATTCGATTCATCCATAAGCTTCTCCAGCCCCTGTCCCTTGGTAAGCTTTGTGGGCCTTATCTCCACATCATACTCCAGCAAAGCTGCAATCCACTTGCCTCGTCTTCCTTCCGGATCAGTTTGTACTAAAACATATTTCACGGCAGCGTTAGGAACATAAGCCAAAATATGGGAATGCAAAATGTATACACGAAAATCCTTTAATGCTTTTACCAGTGCCAGAGCTTGCTTCTCAATGATGTTGTACTTCAAGGCTGCGTCTCTTATAGTTTGACTGAAAAAAGCTATTGGATTCTCATGCCCATCTCTTTTCTGCATTAACACAGCTGCCATGGTATGCTCTAAAGAAAAGGAAAACAAAATAAAATCTTGGGTGTAATCCGAGTTGATTAACACCAGAGCTGAAGACAGTGCTAACTTCACCATCTTGGGGTCTTTAGCTGTTCCAATATTTACATCTTCAACTCATTTTTCAGTCGGCCGTAAGGTTGGTTTCTTTGCTACATCATCCTAATCAAAGAGCTCTTCTAAATGTATCAAACCTTTAGGAATAACATTATCTTTTAGCTACAACACTTCCATTTGATCTACTTGCATGTCAGCTTCACCATCATCATATTCTACATCAATTGAGGTATCTTTGAACTTCCCTTTATTTTGCAGAAAATCATTAATCTCATCATCATCTTGGAAAACTTGCCAACATCTTTGATTATCCGAGACGGTAGGACGATGCTTCACATGGATTTCGAACTTATTACTTGAATTCATTGGGATCTTCAAATTACTTGCTGCCTTAGCAAGTGCATCTGCAATTCCATTTTGAATGCGAGGAATACAAGTCAAAGTATAATCTGAAAACGACTTCAAAATATCCAGAACAGCATTCCGGTAAGCCCGCATTCGGGGATGCCTCGTTTGATATTCACCCTTCACTTGCTTAATCACCAATTTGGAGTCACCATAGACTACAATTCTCTTAGCATTCAGCTTTCTAAGAATTTTTAGGCCAGCAATCAGAGCTTCGTACTTAGCCTCATTGTTCGAACAATCGAATGCTAATTTGTAAGAACATACCCGTACATTTCTCGATACCTTGTTTGGAGTGGAAAAATGACTGCGTAACCAAATACAAATTCCAGCACCATCATTTCCCACTGCACCATCGAAATCCATGGTCCATAGACCCTCTTCATCATCCTCTAAGTGCTGAAATTGTGCTAGCTCTTTTTTTCCTGCTTGCTGTCCACTATCTTTAGCTGATTGCTCAACTATGCTTTCCAGTTTTTTCCTTTCTTTTTGCAAAACTTATATGAAATTCTCGGTAATCTCTGGAATATCTTCTGCTTGAACTAACTGACTATCTACATCATTGAAACTATCAAAAAACAAAACCAAAGACTCTAAATCTGTATGTACATAATTAATCGGATGATTGACCGGTTTCTCCTTGGTTGTAATCATATAATTCATTTTTTGTTCCCGGTACAACTTTCTCATTTGACCAAACATGGGAATCGTTGCATAGGAGAAATCTAATTGTAATGTCCCTTTCAATTTTTCTCCCCAAGATCTGGAAAGAAACATACCAAACCTGGGAGGAATGTTTGCCATAACTATGTCCATCAAAACATTCTTTGTGGGAATCTGATCCAAACTAACAACCAAGTCTTTAATGAGCCCAATACATCTCACTCTGCTAGAATCAAATGAATAAAGATCATGGCACTTCCTAGTGATATCTAAACCCAACTTCTCCATGATTGCCTTCGGCATGAGATTATGGGAAGCACCAAAATCGAACATGGCATTATGCAATACAAACTCATGCAATCGAAGACTGATATAAAAAGGAGGCACTTCGCTATCTAGAGACTCACCATCCAAAGTTGGTCCAAATATCAGTTCAGGTTGATCATCTTCAATATTCACCATATCAGACATGGGATCGAAATTCAAAATTTTGGAAACTTGACCTCTATAACTGCTGTTCTTCATTAGTTCGGTCAAGGGAATGGATACCTTTAACTTAGAAATCTCATTCTCCAAACTAAAGGCTGAAGTCTTTTCGATCTCTTTGGCTGGAAAATATTTCTTTTCAGCCTTATCCCTCGATGTAATTGGCTGATTTAATTTTTCTGCTGATGATGACTTGGTGGCAGCAGGATCAACTATCTCTTTTGCTTTCTTTTGTGCAACAGGTGAATCGTTTTCAGGTGCTAGAACTTCCTTTCTCTTTTGGATTGGGTTGACAGGAACATCTCTATTTCTAAGAGAATATTGCTTCTATTGGGCTGATAATGCATTCATATAACCTCTCTGATACTGATCCGACTCTTCCTCAAGAGCTGCATCATTGGCCAAGATAAAATCCTCATCTCTTTGTACAGCTGAACTTTGTGCATACTCCTCATCTTCGGTGATATAAATGGGAAAATCATCAAGAGTAAAGAAATGATTTTCCTCTGCTACTACATCATCTTCATCATCTAAATCCTGACCAACAAAATTCTGCTGAAGAGGTGTCTTTACTTGCTGCTAGACTGCTAGTTCTTGTGCTCGCTGTTCTCGTTGTTTAATCCTGAATTGGGGCTGTTGTTGACCATGGAAGTTGGGATTTTGAATCTTCGGTTCGGGCTTATCAAGTGTGAACCTTTCAAACATTTTTTCCACTTTACGAAGTAGCTGATCTGATTTAGATGTAGAAGCTTCTTCCTTTATTACAACTTTCTTCTCTGCTTTCAATCTAGCTCTCTTGTCATTCAAATTTGCCTCAACACTCACCGCAATTTTTTGCACATCTTCTAAGGTGGGCGGATCTCTGTCTCGTAATGAATAGGCCATCTCCAGATCAAAACCATCCAGTAATTTTAACAAAGCTGACTTCTTAGAAGGCCTCAAATCATCAGGAATTGCGTTATAAACCACATTAAATCTGATAATATAGTCTTGGACGGACTCACCAGCATTGCGCTTGATCTTGGTATATTCAGAAGTGATTTGAAGTGGATCTTTCTTCATTTCCCACCGATCTATAAACTATCTCTGAAGCTCTTCTAATGTATTAATACTTCTAGGCTGCAAAGCTCTGAACCACTTGCGTACCTCACCTCCAAAATTTTGCACAAACAATCTCATGGTGACGTTCTCTTCATCAATTTCATGGAGATCAAAGAACTCTGTCATTCTATCAATATGCTGCTGAGCGGGCACACTTTGATGACTACCATCAAACAAAGGGATTTTACTCTGATAATCAGCGGGCATGGGATCTAAGTTCTAGGGCAAGACAAGATGTGCGAATCTAGCAGCCATTGCTCTTGGTGGATTTATGATCTGTCTTGGAGAAACGGGTGGAGTAGGAGCAGTAGATGTATGAGGTGTATGTGGTGGAGATGGAGGAGGAACTACTAAATATTTTTGATCAGATATAGATGGTTGCACGGGAATGGTAGGAATGAAAGAAGGCTCAGCGTGAACTTGTGAATCAGAAGTAACTGCTGATGGACCAAGAGTTTCAGAAGCAGATTCGATAAACTCAGGAATATTCGTTGCCACAATAGATTTTTGGATGTTCAAGATGTAACTATCAATGGATCTATTAGCTTTTTCAATCTCAAGATACTTGATAAACTCGGGATTTATGACAGTAGAACCAATAGCACTTTCAGACTTAGTTTCAAACAACGATAGCTCGAATTGATCATCAAACTCAATATCTTCAAGGAACTCAAATACAGTCGGGCATGAATGAGATTTAAACAAAGGGATCATGGGACTTTCTCGATGGAGGATTCTTGAAATCAGATTGGGATTCTCATACACTGGAGGTGGATCAGGATCAGGATCAGGATTAGCTCTAATATGTCTTCTGGAAGCCAGTGTGTTGATTTATTCAAAAATCAAAGGACAAAACCGATCTATTTCAGCCTATCAAATTCTAGACTCAATCACCCAAAAGTCCAGAACGATGTAATATACTGGGGTAATTCACAAGTCAAGTGTCATGTTAACAAGCTAAACCAGAGATTGACTGAAGCAACGTTTATCTACTTCCGCTAATGCAAAACAAAAGCGTTTCGAAAGCTACCTAGCGTAACTTCAGGCTCCGTCTGCAACTTATGAAACAAATAACACCAACAAGAAAACCATTTTCTCCCCAGTATGGTCACCACTATGTTATTGCCCAAATCCACCTCAGGTTGAAGGAAGGCGGGATTCAGGGTAACACCAAACCACGCTCAGTCTGGTAGCTAGCCCTATCAGAACAGGAGAGGGCTCTCTCCGGGTCAATTTCAGGAAAAATGTGTCGATAGGCCTTGAGATGACTAAAATGAGTTCTAATTTTAGGCTAGGTATATTAATCAAGGAGTTTGAAATGATTTTTTAATGGTTTTTGTTGGAAAAAGGGAAAGGCAATTTTGGGCTTGGGGATGAGGCCAAATTATTGCAGAGTTCAAGTTGGGGCGGGGAAGGAAATGACTTTGATGTCTTAGATTCAATGGATGGATTGAAAATAATGCTGAGGAGCTAAAGAGGGAAAGAGGGTGAAAGTATCCTCTTCAAACTGACGAAAACATATAAAACTAAACACAATTTTAAGGCAGAGCACCAGCAAACTAATGAATTCTACCTTAGTTACTCATTTGTTTAATTCAGAAGCAAAGAGAAGGGAAATGTCATGCATATATCATTAATGAAACTTATAGATACATGGAGAAAAACATCATCAAAACTCAGAGCCACAAGGATCCCAACAAGTGCTGCAAAACCCTGGTCTTTCCTTTGCCAAAAATGCAGAAGTGTATGTACAATGAGGTGCCAAACTTTTCCCAAGTATCCAACCCTGAAAATGTCTCAGAAAATACATGATATAGACCATCCTAACACTTCCCATGCCTCTAGGGGTCGAGCTCATCCTTCTAGGAGATATTTCAACCAATTCTAAACTAGGAACTGAAATATAGGCAATCAAACAACTTGCCTCTATATGCTAGGAAACTGATCCATTCATTTAATTTTCACTTTTTAGTGAATGAATCCTCTAGAACAAGTAAATGTGAGCCAAAATTACATCATATTCATCAAGTTACATCAAGATAGATCAATAATTACATCAAAAAGTGAAACTAGTCAAAACTGGGCAAATTTCTGATCTGAAGAGTCAAAATGAGGCCAAATTTCTCTATGCGCCGCGCCCAAAAACTCAATGCGTCGTGCCACTTTGGGCCTATTTTTGAGGCACTTCCCGAAGTCCAAATTGAGCTCATGATAGCGCGTTGGAAATCCCTGTCTATCTAATATCCAACCAAAGTGGAATGTTTCAATTTGGAGTTCATTTTCCTCTCCAAAACTACAATCTCCCAAGACTGGTTCCTGCTGGTGCAAAAAGTGGTAGAAATTCCATTTTTGGTGTGTTTTTGACCCTTAAGACCATCCAGAACTTGATGAAATATTTAAGCCATTCTTGATCATGCACAATTTATCATAAAAAACCCAAAAATATCAAGTTTTCCTCCAGAATATCTCTCAATCGTAAGCGCGCGCCAAGTGGCGCGACGCGTCGGGCGGAAAAATCTGTTTTGCGACCAAAATTTCAAAAATGACAAAATTTTACCAAAACTTGCTGAAATTTGGAGTTAATGTCCGTCATCAAGTTTTATGCTCAGCCAAAGAAGCTTCAGCCAATATTTGAAGTGGATCAGACCTTTTGCACCTCCTTAGTGCGCTTCTCAGCCTCGCTTTCAGGATCTTCATTTTCACTTTGCAAACATGTGTGTGGGCCCAATAGTGGTTCTTCATATTGCTGAGCATGTATTTTTCCCTATTGGCCTTTGCCAATAGTTTCTCTAGATGAATGTTGGCTCTCGTAAGGCAAGTCTCCCGCTCAAATGGTGTCATGTCACCTGGTCTTTTTCGGGCCAATTCACGATCTTCACGGATTCGCTGCAACTCTATGAGTGTCTGCTGATCCTCCAATTGTTTATTCCACTACTCCAATTAATTTATAACCCACTAAGCTCTCTACAATTTCTCGATCAATGTGTCGATCTTAGCTTTCTGCTCCTGGATGATTTCTTTTAGCTTTGAGCTGGGAGAGCTCGAATCAACATCGATCATTATAAAATCAGTATCTTGGCCTCCTGAGGGGCCCTCATCCTGCATAGTATTCTTGCATCTGTCCTGTACCTGTGCTGATGTAGAAGGCGAGACCCCTTCCACGCCATGTGGAGATAGTACTTGCGTTGCTGTCGAAGGTAACGAGACCATTTCCACCCCGGGTGGAGATAGTACTCGGCGTGCTGCTGCAAATAAGGCTCTGGTACCTCTCTGATAGGTAACACATAATGGAACACTGATAGGCTCTATCTCAGGAACCTCAAACTGATGTGAAGGCTCACCTGCATCTTGAAAAATCTCTGGAGGAGGCTGAGGGGCTGTAAAGAAGTCACGGGAAATGAACTCCTCCCATGCAATGCCCTGCAATCCAAGATGATGTACCACAATCATCTTGATGAGCGCATAATGATAAATGTTGTTATGTTGCTTCTCTACAATATTCTTCTGCACAAGGGTAGTCATCTGCTCTATGTTTCAGCACATGAAGTATGGAATATTCATCAGTCTCACTCTCATGAAATGCATCAACAGTCTGATGTGGTATGCATAAAGGTGTGAGAATCTACCTTCGCAACTGAAGTATCTAATGATGAGCTTCATTAATGGCGCATAGGACTCCTTCAAGAATATGAAAGGAAACAACCTGTTGAGCTGCCTCATATAACCAGGCCTGATGTAAGGTTCATAATATCCTCTATCCAGCTGTTGTCTCTTATTCCACTCTTCACCTATGTTTGGTATCCCGGTTTCCCGAGAAATGGTTTCTAGTGTTAAGGTGAAGTTCACTCCAGCAAGGTTTACATGACCATCACGCAAATGTAGGACAAATAAGCGAACCAACTCTGGATGATGCTGAACCTGAGAAATCATCTCACAATACTGAAAACATGAATGTTGCTGAAAGAATGCCATTGCAAGCGGGCAGGCCTGCAATTGATTCAAGGAAGTGGGCTCTTCTCTGACGTGCCTGCCACTTTTATGAGACCTCCTGGGTACATTTAGCTCTGCGATTGAGTCACTGTCTTGCTCATATCCTTGCCCATATGATGAATTTGTTTCTTACATGGTGCTGAAAGCAAGGTGTATCACAAGTATATGCTGATATATATGTGGTGAAAACAAGAGTTTGTCTTTCAATACCCAATGTGCCAAATATGTAATGAGAAACTGTGAGGAAATATTACAGTGTGTATAATGGACTGTCAAGTGAAATTTGAGTGTGAGGACAGTCACTTGACTGCTTGGGGGACTTCGGGATCTGGGGATTTTATAAGTGATATGGGAGTGGGAGATGGTGATGGGAAATGTAGTTTTTAGAGATAGGGATAAATGAAATGACAAGATATATTTAAGCTAAGTGAAATCAAGGATATAAAGTCAGTCCTTGAATGTTTTGGGAATTGGGAATTTATAAATGATATGAAAGGGGGAGGGCTAATAGGGTTTAGTGATAGGGAAAATGGGTACAAGGGATATGATTGTTTTGGGACAGAGGGAATAGGAGAGGAGATTATGATAGTAGTGTGACAGCAAGGAGGAAAGGAAACACAAGTGGGAATGGAGTTTACAAACTGGCACCAAAAACCACACTTTAAATTTCAAGCATAAACCCTATGGAACAGTTTTCATCACATGAGAGGGTCTGTGATTTGCCCAATTAAACTTTCAAATTCCTTCCTCCAAATAAAACTCAATGCAAACTAAAATCAACGACAAAGAGCTCACAAACTTACTTGGAGCGATCAAGATGAATTATTTTGATTTTGGAGCAAATGATGATGATTTTTTAGCCTGTCGACCCTGCGTGCCACGCACAAGCCCAATGCGTCGCGTCTCGTGGATGCGCCGCGCCAGTGGAAAAATGCACTGTGGCAGGAGGCCTAGTGCATCACGCAGCCTATGTGCGTCATGCTCTTACCCAATGCGCCGCGCAGATTCTTAACACACAGTCGTGGTTTCAAAATGACAGCTTCGCCCTCTCACCACTAAATTTCGACTTTCTTTGATGTCTTGGATGCAAATGGATTTTCAAACAATGAAAATATCTTTATAAAGTCATGGCTTTGATTTTCTCTTTGTAAAGACCCACTTTTTTAATGTTTCAAAATTGGCATTTCTTCACTTTTAATACAACTCTGTTCTTCAAGTTTCCTTTTTGATTTTTTGGCTTGAAAAGATGGCTTCTTGGTTGATTTTTTGTAGGGATGGTGGCATTTCGACTTCAAAAAAGGATGAATAGAGGCTTTGAAGTACTTCATGGCAGAAAAATTTAAAAATACATATTTATTACGAACAACAAATTTGACAATTTCTTCCTCAAAATAGAGTTTTGAAAAAGAATCATCCCTGAGCATTGTTAATGATGAAAATCTTGAAATGAAAACTTATTGAAGACATCCTCATGGCCTGCGGGCATTATTTGACATTCTGAAGACCAAACCCTAGACCTATTGACTGAAAGACTCTTTTTTAACCAACATACCACCGATGACTGTGAATGACTGAAATCAACTTTAATGAATTTTGATAAATTTTGACCAACCCACCAAGTACAAACATGAGGGAAACTAGTGAAGAGACCCTTCCGTCAGATGATGGCATGCCCCTAACGGAATGAATATGAATGAGCGGAATGAGACACCTAAAAATGAAATGCAATAAGAGAAATGATCTCTGACGAAGGGATGTAAAGACCGACTCTAACAGAGTTGACAGAGAAAATTGGATCGAGTACAAAGGTGTGGCAGGTGGTTTTTACCCTGCACCAATTGTTATGGTGCATATATGATGTGTATTACAGTTTATCTTATAATTTTGTTGAAGTAGCATACAACAATTTAGTAATTTACATAGTGATATGAGAACCACTCTCTAGAGTATACATCGATTTTGTACACATGGCTTTTCAGTTGCTTTTTAAGATATATCATTGGTGATGATCACATGATTATATAATGAACCATTAATTTGAACTATGAAATAATTCCTCACAACACACACACACACACATATTGATGAATTAATAATTTTTCCCATATAATTTTTTTAATCTATTTTGAAAAAAAAAAATTATATATAATTATTTCTAAGAAGAACAAGAGAGAATTCCTTACCATATCTTCGTAAAACATATAATAGCGAGAAAATTAATCTATTGAAATTTCATTTCCAAACATATTTATGGAGTAAAATGAATATTAAAAGGAGATATTCATGGATTTACCTATAACATCACCTCATAATTAAGAATGTATATGTACAAATATTTATGATACATAGGTTTGGAGAAAATTAATCTAACAATTTAAAACTTAAACATATTCATGGAGTAAAATGAAGTTAAAGAGATATTTATGAATTTACTTATAACATCACCTAATAAAAGTGTAAATGTACAATATTGATAAAATTTATTTATATATGATAAATAATAAACCTTTATCTCACATGTATCATATAATCTTATAAACAAACAATTGCACCGGGAGTGCAATCCTCAAAACTTTTAAACTGTCTAATGTATACGTACCTATTTAAAGTATTCAGGGCCCACATTACAAATGCCCAAAGTGAAATATTTGCGCATATGTTATATATGAGTGTTACAACATTTTTTGGTCATCTAACCTATTACCATTAGATGAACCCAAGTACACCATGTAAGACCAATTTTACCCTAAGTAAAATTGCTTTCACCATGAAAAATAACATTTTCATATATTTCCTGGTCACATTTAACCCAAAACAAGGAAGTTAATTAAATAAATCATTATTTATTTGATTATTTCCTAAGAATAAGCTATTTAAATACTATTTCTAGTTAAATTTGACTAAATCATTTTTAAATAATTAAATAAACCATTATTTATTTAATTATATTCCCCTCGTTTCCCTTAAATAATATATAAATCATTTATTTATTTATTATTTATAAATAAAGGAATTGACCCAAGTCAAAAACCCTTTTCCCTCCAACAAATATAATAAAATATTCCTAAAGGGTGATTCTAGAATGTGATTAATAATATTGTATTCATGCACCAAGTTCTAGAACACCCCAATATTTTGTTATAAATAGAAGGGTTTTCCCCATTCATTAGTCGCCTCCATTGCATTAGATCACACTAGATCTACTCTTGGTCACCAATTTCATTTATTTGCATTTTGAACTCCCATTGAGTTCCATGTTTGTTAGGGTTTTTTCATGTTAACCAAAGAGAGTAATTTTAGGTCTGAAACACCGAGGACTTCCAAGAACCCATCCCACTGAGGAGAACTGGAAAACACCTTTCTTGTTTTCCTCTCAGGTGCCCCATTCTTTAATATAATATAAGATTATTTTTATACATTGTTCTTGTCTTGTTCATTGGATGCATGGAGCCATTTCACATTTTACCTGCTTAATGTCTTTTATGCTTAGATCTAATATTATGCAACAAATCTAAAGATATTTTGCAGCCATACTTGATGTTAGGGCTACTTGATATGCATAGCTAAAGTGATATTTTACGACGAAAGAATCATACTAACAATGAGCCAATGGTTTAAATAACTATCGGGCGGTGAAACAAAACTTATAACAAAATATTAATAAAACTATATCATACGTCCGGACTTCAAAAAAAATAAACCCGATTTCAATCACAAATTCGCGTTCCAAAATAGTCTGCTGATGTCACCCTAATTTGTGACACGAAAACTTCATAGAATACGCCATATAAAAATTCGGGTCCATTTTTTGGCTTTGCGTACGGAGGAAAACTGTGACGCGAAAATCAAATTAATTCCGCCCTATAATGTTTCGGGTCTGGAATTCCACAATGCAGGCAGGCCAAAAAATAACGCGATCGAATCACCTACTTCCAGTGGATGGCTGATTTGGTCTGTGGTCTGTGGGACGACGTTCTTCTGAATTAAAATCTCCCTCATTTACTATTAAATTTCTCTGTTTCCAAAATAATACAGCGCTCTGTTTTTAAGTGTGCAGGGACTGTGATTTCAAAACCAAAATTGATTGTTCATCAGTTTTAGAAAGCGGTTGTTTGACAGAGCCATTCAAATAGATTTAGAAAGTGACCAGAGGACAGGGTAGTTGAAATTAATATTTCAACGTCCCTCATTCACTGAGAATACCCTCCTTGGTGCCTTCTTCGCCGGACTACGATGTGTTCATCAATAGTCGTGAACTCGATGTTCGTTTCTTCGCCAGGCATCTTCACAACAGTCTTGTTTCTAGAGGATTGCGAGTCTTTCTCGATAGCATAGGATTGTAGGCTGGACAATCCATACCTTCACAAATCAAAGACGCAATTAAAGGAGCCCCTCTCATTATTACTATTTTCTCTCCAAATTATGCGCAATCGCAAAGGTGCCTCCATTAACTACTCCTCGCGCTGCTCTGTAAGCCGACCATTTTTGCAAAGGCATATAACTGTCGTTTATTGCATATAAGTGTCATTATGCCGATGGAAGCCAGAGCGTCGCTATTGTGATGGCTGCCTCCAAACGTCGCAATTACGACACTTAGATATTGTGTCACAATTGCGACGTTTGGAGGCAGCCATCTCAATAGCGACGCTTTGGGGCATATTGTCGCAATTGCGATGTCTTCCTCCAAAAATCGCAGTTGCGACAATTTATCTAAGTGTCGGTATTGTGACAAGTTTCTCTAGACGTCAGTATAGCGACGGTTTCGGGCGGGATTGAAAAAATTTGGAGAAATTTTCGACATTTGGTCAAAAGTGTCAGAACCAAGTGTCAGAATTTCCACCAAATGTACTAGTGCCTATAACAAAACAAGAAACGAAAATCCTTGAGAGGATGCAACAAGAAGTGTATGAAAATCCTGTAGATGGAGATTCCTATTTTTAAAATAATGAGATTGAAAATACTTCAGTTTCTAAAAATACAAAGGAGTAAGATCAAAACCTTTCTAGAGTTATAGAATTAACTGATAGCTTGAAGATAAGCGAAATCATGGAGACGCACCTGAAGGAGGAAAATGAAACTTATAAAATAACTAATGAGAAATTGGTTAAGGAGAATGAGAAGATAAGTGAGGAAGTGGGAAAGTTAAAAACCAAAAACAATCTTCTCTATACACGGGCATTCAGGTGGCTTCAGGAAAAAAACTTCTGGAAGAACAAATATGAGAAACAAAATGTTAAAATCTCCATCTACAAGGAAGAACAAGGAAAATACATGGATTCTCTTTTGTACACAGAACATCATGAAGTTTCAGGATTAGGGATGGGATCATCATTTGAACTCGGAAGGTCGAAGAGGAAGAATCAAACATGAGGACATGCTTGATCATCAGTTTGGGGGAGATGTTGGCCCTCATTTTTTATCTCTTTTGTTTATGAAATACATCCTATTTTTCCATATTATTCATCCGTTCACCATATTATTCACCTTATAATGACCCAAAGATGCATATACAGGTATTTAAATTATGTTTTTCAATTATTAGATGTTTTTGTAAAAAATGAAATTTAAGTGCATTTTTGGACAGCATTCGAAATTCCCGTAATGGCCTTATGGTTTGAATATGTGCAGGACACTTGGTCTCAAGCTAGATATGTTTCTAGAAATCTTAGGAACTATGAATAAGAGTACACGTATTGGCACATTCAGGTTGAGCTTTAATAGGCCTGGTCAAAAGCTGTCAAATAGGACCAGTCTTTATGGAGGATCCCTAGAAACTAGGTCAAAACTCTTATTTTGTGGGATTTTCTAGATTTTACTGAATTTAATGAATGAATTCAACTTGATATGATAAGATAAGGATAGTTATTATTACTTGAAATATTTTAGATGAGTTTGTTAGCTATTTTATCTATTTAAGCCTCAACTTTGAAGGCTTGAATAACATAGGGGTTCCCAAAGTGCTTAAGTGATCCATTTTAAAATTTTCTAACAAGCTTCCTAACTCTGCTCTTGTTACTACACTTGCTACAGATTTGGAAGCTTTTGATGAAATATCTCTTTTCCCACTCTTAGCTCTTCCCCTAGAGTATTTTTTACATAATTCAACAATTTTTCCAAATGGTAAATTGGAAATATCTCCTTTTCCCATTACATTAAGAATGTGTAAATACTCATCTCTGATACCCTTTAGAAAAATAGTGTGGATGGTGTTAGGACTAAGAGAATTATGTTTAGATTTATGTAAATTGTAGAGGAATATTTCCTAATATTCTTCCAAACTTTCGTCTACTTGTTGCATCATTCTGAAAATATCTTCTTTCAAGTCTCTAGCCTTGCAATAAGCTTGATACTTTTTAATAAATATTTTCTTCATGTCTTCCCAAGAATCGATCATATGTTCTCCTAATCCCATAAACCATTTTAAAGTTGCTTCTTTCAATGTCGCAGGAAAGAGTTGAAGCTTATGTGTGTCATCAGTATATTTATAAGTTCTACACAAGAGATCAAATTCAAACATGAATGCATCAAGATCTTTTGTTGACATTCCATAGAAATTAGGCAATACAGAAGGTGGGATGTTTTTCATTTTTAATTATTCTCCTAGTATTTCTCTTCCATCTAATATAGGAAAACCAAAAGCAGTTTCCTGATCATTTTTTACTTCTTGCTCATTTTCTTGTGTTCTTTGGTTTTCTCTTCTTTCTTCTCCCTGTATTTTTCTAAGTGCTTTAGTTCTTTTATCTTCCTTTGCTTTTATTTCTTCCTCAATTCTTCTTTCTTCTTCTCTTTTTATTTTCCATTCCCTTTATTGTCTTTCGTATTCAAGTCTTTGTTCAGGAGCCATGTTTAATCTAGTTGATCCCTCTCCTTCTTCATCCATTTACTGTTTAGAGATATGTAGTGTTTCTAGATGTGGTTGACTTTTTATTTCTTCAACTACTTTGATTTCCTCAAGGACAGGTTGCTCTAGTTTTTCAAAAATTGATTTTCTTGTCTCTTTTTGTTTCCAAACAAAAGGAGGTTCTTTAGGTGATTGTTTTTTCTTTACCTCAAATGATAACAAGATTTTTCTTTCAACTAAAGTTAATCTTTGTCCTGTTTGTAGAGCTATAAAAAGGGTCTCTTTCACCTCTATTCACCTCACATTAATATGTCAACCCGAGAGCGTTTTGTCATTACAAAGAGTGACTCAATCCGAGGCTCATTCGTCAGAGTAATGCTAGTAGTACAGTGCTTTAAGAAATACAAGAGTAAATGGATGCTTACCTGAAATCAAATTGCTTTAAAGAAGTAAATCACACACTCAGGAAACTCAACAACTCATCAGTCAAGGGTTCGGTAATGATAAACCATCCCTTCAGAAACTGATAGAAAAAGAACTCAAGCATAGATCACAAGCCTGGGAGCTAAACAGTGACTGACACTGCTCACTACAGTCTTAGATCATCTCTCACAGCAAACCATCAAATGCAGATAAATAGAACAGCAAAGGAAATAAAGGATTAAACTATAATTCTGAAATGGAACAGCACTCCAAAATAGAACAGCAAATGAATACTAAGTCCCGCGGGTTATGTTCAAACTTAATCTATGCACTCTTTGCAATCAAGGAACATGTTGTTACTCTAAAGGCGAATGACACAAATCATATTAATGGAACAGCAATAACAGTTTGGGAATTATGGAACAATACCGATGCATTAGAAACGCACACAACACAAATGTCAATAAAACAGCTCTATAGCTTAACGGTAAGGATATGCGATTAACTCTAGAAAGGAATAAGAACGCAATGCAGAGTTAACACACAAATCTGGCTGTAGAAACTTCAATGATTCAACTTAAACAGAGCATGTAATCTGAACGTATAAGCATATCAAATAATCAACTAACAGTAATGAACAAACCACACATAAACGAAGCTGTAATGGTACAGAAGCAAGTGTCCTTCGGGGCCGTGCCCTTAGCCTCCAAGGATACACCGCTTTAGGTTAACGCAGATGCGAAGATGGAATAATCACCAGTCTTTCATTAATACATTGATCAAAAATACATCGAACCAGTTCTCAACAAAGTTGAATAACCAAATTGAATGTTTTACAAAAGATTACATCAAACGTATCTTATCTCGCCATTCTCTGTCTCTAAACTAACAGTACTTGTCTCTTTTTATAAAAACGATGGCGGAGATGTCCAAGCAATTAGATAAGTAAAGCAGCGATCCCTCAAGATCTTCGATCCCGAGGGATTCGCCAAACAGTTAACTTTCATCCAGTCTTTGCTATTGCGCTGAGCTGGTGTCCTCTCTCTCTTGCCCGAGCCGATTCTCCTTGATCTTGTCTCCCTATGTTTACGTTTGGTTCTCATCCAGAGGAACAGCGGTTATCTCCACTTCGCTCTTATCTTTAGAGCAGCAACCCTTCGTTTTCCTCTTTCCCTGTATAGAAAATAACCATTATCAGTGGCTAAGTTATACATATCGATTTTCACATGTTTTGTGATAGTTCCCTATGACTTTCTAAATCCATGATACAAAAGGTTCACAAATTGTATTAAAAAAGTCATTAAAGTAATCATCAAAATCATACCTTTTCAGTACTCCACACACCCCCCTGCTTACCTTGTTTCATGTCCTCATGAAAACATTGTAGTTGACATGTAATGCAGTGAGAGAGTATGTTGGAGAAGGAGTTTCATGCGGAGGCCTACAACCATGTTGAGTGATTAAATAATCAAAGAACTGACCTGCTTGCCCTTCAGGCATATCATACAGGGCCTGGTATCCATGTGCTGGATGCCAAATAATTGGAGCGCGAAATCTACACCCTAACCAGGATGACCCTGCTTTTAGAAGGCTCTGGCCATAGAGATTCAAACGGCCAGCAGCGAACTCAAAGTTCTCATACTTAAATGGCTCTCTGAGCTGGATGTGTGGATCAGAGATTCGATATCGAAATTTGGCTGCATTAGTGGCCAAGTCCTTAATGGAAAAGAAATACTCTAAACCCTCTTGGATGAGTGCCTCATGCATAGGCCCTAATGTTACAATGACACCTGGAGTCCTTATGTGGTTTATATGAGCTGTCCATAACCGTACTGGGTTCCTAGGCTCAGCCCTCACTCTTAAATCTAGACCATTTTCTTGACTCTGAAAGGTATCATAGGCTTTCAGCCACTTAATCTGGTTAGCTCCGAATGAAATGAATGCTTGGAATTGAATATCACCAATGGAGGGACCAGGGTTCGATTCAGTCTCCTGACTTAGCACAAGGTCATGTAAATAGAGTTCACACAACAACCTCTGGACTTTTACTCCATAATGTCTACAACAGTCGATAAAATCATTGACATTGTTGATTTGTATGGGGGTGCCTTCCTTAACAGCTTTTATTTGTAATTGCAAATACCGTTCTAATAGGAACAGAGCATAGTTTTTAGCAGGAGCCCTACATGCTAAAACATTATTATATAAAGAACACAAGTCATTCATCTGTTTGATAGTAGTATCTAGTTTATAAGTTACCTGTGTGACTTCCTCTTGTTCCTTCATCCATCCTTCAAAAACCTGTCTTTGAGATTGACTGACATCCCTTAGTTGCTGCTGCAACTCTTCATATTTCTCTAGCGGAACCGTTTGCTCTTTAAGTTGCTCCATTTCTTGCCGTGCTTGTTTCACCATCTTGTGCAAGGTTTTTGTCTTTGGATCTTTTCTCCATGCATCAGTAGAGGCCGGGAGTTTTACCTGAACCTTCTTGTTACATTGTTTAGAGTTCAGGACCCTGATTACCCCTGAGGGTGGTGCCTCCGTCTGAATTTCCTTATCATCTTTTTCTGTCTTAATCGGAACGGCAGTTGGAACCTCCGAGTCTTGGAAAACAGGCTGCTTGCGGGCCCTCTTTTTCCTCTTTACTTTCTGGTTCTTTTTCAAAATTCTGATTTGTTGCCTGAGCTGTGTTATCGTGTTTAATAGTTTAGTCCGTTCCTTCCTCAACTTCTTGATTTCCATTGATTCCTTTGAAGGAACGGCAGTCTGTTGATGATGAACTGGATCATGACCAGTTGCTACCTCTTCCTCCTGAGGTTCTTCCTCACTGCTCTGCTCCGGCTGTTCTGGTGTATGCTCCTCAACTGGTTCTGGTTCTTCCTCCTGGGGTTCTTCCTCTAGACTTTCCTCTTGTGACATGGGAACAGATTGTTCCCGTTCAGTATTTTCTTCTTCTTCATCATGCATGGGCATGTTCTCTTCTTGAAATTGGTCGTGGGGAGTCTCTGAGCTAGAAGGTTGACCGTATTTACTCATATTGGCCAGGATGGCGGCCAGGTCATCTTCTCTTAGTAAGTCCTGTAATGGACTATTCTCCTGCTGTCCCATTTCTTCTTCCTGTTCAGTTTCTGCTTCTTTTTCTGTTCCCGCAGGCTCGGGTACTTCTTCTTCGGGTTGCTCATCTTCAATTATTATTGGTTGGCTGGTGCCTTCCTGAAGCTGTTCCAGCCTTTCCCTTATTCGAGCCAACCGGGCTGACTTTCTGGGTTTGTTTATGCTTCCTCTCATCTGAGCTAACCGAGCTGATTTCCTGGGTTCCTCTGGTTGCTCGGGTGAATCAACTACATGCTTTCGCTTTGCGGATTCTTGATGTAATTCTGGTTGCTGCGATGTACTAGCAACATTTTCTCTGTGTTCTGCCTGTTGTTCTGGTGTGTTTATAGAACGTCTGCGTCTCAGGGATGGTTCTGTCGATCTTCCTTCAATCAGTGCAATGAGTCTTTCCCAGCTGCTCTGCTGCTGGGTAAGACTATAACTAACAACAAGTCAAATTAACCCGTGGTGACTAACAATTGCCTCTACGTGCTGTGCCCTTTTCATACTTTGTGCAGCATCATGTAATGACGAATTTAAGAGTGCTGGTAAATTCACAGAGCATTTTTGTTTTAGAACAGCTAAAAGTTTAAGGTGTCGTGGTCTTACCACGTCTTTTCTTCCTTCGCAAGTAATGTAGCTCTGTATTATTCTTGCTAGCTCTGTCCAGGGTTCGCCTAGGGTCGCTGGCAAAATTCCTTTCCCTTTGATTGTCAAATGCTGGCCTTCATCTTGGAAGATGTCGATGACCTTCTGTAATCGTTCCTTTTTGAATGTCCATACCGGTCCGGTAGCTGGTAGTCCTGAGACTTCTGCAATTATGGCATCAGTGACCGCTATGCGTTTCCCTCTTACTATGGAGTGGTCTTCTTGTAAATTTTGTAAGAACTCCATTGCTACTGTCTCATTACCCTCCTGTAAGCGATTGAAATAGTTCAACCATCCTTCCCTTTCCAGGATTTCTCGGGCAGCAGCAGAGATCGTTAGCTGTTGAGGCTCACTACGAATTGCCTTGCCCCCCATGATTTCGCTGCGATTTCTAAATGGAACAGCAAAAACGTTTTCGGTTTGAAACACAGAGAGCAGGGTTTCGCAAAAGAAAACACCGAGTATGCAACAGTGTAGCAAAAACAACTTGTGCGAAAAAAATAAAAATAAAAATATGCCATGCCGTGAAACCATGCCAAACCGTCGTGAACCAGATTTTTCGAATGATGAATTGACACGTAACACAGGGAATGATGAGGTTAACCTCCCCCCCCCGCAGTGTGATAGGCTGTCCCAGGCGGCAAATAATGGAGCGGCACCCAGTCTGTAATCAAGTCAGAAAGGAACAGCATGTGAATTTATGCCATGTTGAAAAAGGACAACAGATTACCGAAATCGAGGCGGAGGATGGATCGCGTGATATGATTTGAGGCTGCTGTGTTATGATTTGAGGCTGATGGATAGGCATGTATCGTATTCGCCAATCTTAAGCGGTCATGGTCACCTCCGTTGCCATGATTGGTAATGATAAATATTCATGCGGTGTATAAATCGGGAAATAACATGTGATTAATGCCTAGGATAAAGAAACAAAAGAGTGTTAATATCTTACCTATTGGCGTAAGCAAGGTGACTTCGATACCATTAACATTACTCTGCTGCCAACAGGTGTCCATAACCTTGGCAGAGTTGTTTTTCACCCCCGAAACCATGATCCTGTGTGTATACTTAGGACTGTTATTATGTCAGAATGTAGACCATTATGCTGGCTTGGTGACCAGTTAACCATAATGCCATTCACGAGGAAAGAGCGAAACGTGGGCAGGCCGGCTCTTAATGAGACCTCCTGTTCCAAGGTTTGTTTATTTTGATACACCTTTTGGACCATATCCCCGGTGTGGTGGCCAGAATGGGAATGCCACTTCACTTCCCTCCTCATGATCATGGTAGGCTGGCTCTCAATGAGACCCCCTATCCTGCATTTGACATTTGACATGTTTTTTCTTTTTCCTTATTTATACACAAAGGGTGGTTCAGCACTCCTTAAGAGTAGGAATGGTGGAAGAAGTCTTATTATCTCAATAGGAAGATTTAGACTCTTTGCCCTTATTCCCAAATATTAATAAAAATATTTTAAGGGAATCAGCATGATAAAGATAACCAATCAGGGCAAAATTAGTAAAACCATGTCACAAAAGGTAAGAAATAAGTATGTCTTTCCATCTGTCCTTTTATTAATGCGGAGCCTTATAGATAGAGCGATTTATGGTTTGCAGATTTCGGTATGTTGTGTCTTTATATTCATCGCATAAATGCATAGCTGAGGCTTGAAGACTAGAAAGAAGACGGGAAAAAGCATCCTCAATTTAAATCATCAAAGAGATCAAAAGTATGCAAATGGTGTTCCGTTGAAAAAGCAACAACGATGGATAATAGAAAAAAGAACAAAACTGCAAATGCCGTTCCTTTTGGGAAAAGGAACGGCAATCATACGAAACACTCCATATGCCATTCCGTTGAAAAAGTCAGCACAGAAATAAAAGAACGCTGTTTTTTTTTTTTTTTTGAAGAAAAAGGAACAGTGGTAACAGCGATAAGCGTAACAATATCGTTTTTCTGAAAAAGGAACAGCAGAGATCCGAATGCTGTTCCTTTAGAAAAGGAACAGCAGAACAAGCAAAACCAATATAAAAAACACACATATGCTATTAGAAGAGCAAAAATCAAACTTGTGGAAGAAAAAGGAACAGCAAAATGACAAGAATTATTCAAATCAAACTTATGTACAAGAATCACTCAGAAACAAAAACTTTATGTACAAATTGCAAAAAGAAATAGACCCTTAATGAATTGCAGGTGAGGAAGATTTCTCTTCCTCTCCTAAGATCTCCAGATCAGTATCTCGGCGTATCTGCTGGCAGAAGGATTCCCGAGTAAGTGGTTTACGGTAGAGACCGACTCGGTGACCATTTACCTTAAATGCATATCCAGAACCGTCAATAGTGATTAGAGTAAGAGTTCCATTGTCATGTACCTTCTGGATTTCGTATGGTCCCAACCATCGAGTCTGAAGTTTTCCAGGGAAGTCCTGAAACCGAGAATCGTATAACAAAGCCCAATCTCCCTCGTGGAAGACTTTATTCTTAATGAGCGCATCATGCCATTTGGCTCTCTGCTGTTGAATTAATGCTGTATTTTGTAGTGCAGAGAGTCGAATTTCGTCTAATTCATTGATCTGCCGTAGTCGATTGAGTTGTGCCTCAGTTAAGTCTAGGCCAACTTCCTGTGCTGTACGCAGTGTTTGGATTTCGAATTCTATGGGAAAAATAGGTTGTTTTTCAAACACTAGTTGATAAGGTGAGTAACCAGTGGTGCTCCTCCATGTGGTTCGATAGGCCCAGAGTGCTTCAGGTAGTCGGGTAGCCCAGTCACGCCTATGTGATGCAATAGTTTTCGTTAGGATTGATTCTATTATCTTATTGCTACTTTCTACCTGCCCATTCGCCTGTGGGTGATATGGAGTAGTGATCTTATGCCGGACATGATAATTGTTAAGTGTTGCAGCTAATTTATGCCCAACAAATTGTGGTCCTCCATCTGTAATTATTTCTCTGGGAAGGCCATAACGAACAAATAGATGGAACAGGAACTGTATGACAGAGTCCTCTGTGGCTCTTGGTAATGCTTCTGCCTCAACCCATTTGGTGACATATTCTGTTGCCACCAGAATATATGTTTTTTGATTTGATGAAGGGTTGATGGGTCCAACGAAATCCAGAGCCCACCGTTCGAATGGTTCAATGACTAACTGTGGTTTCAGAGGCATTTCATCAACTTGACCAGGTCGTCCTGCTCGCTGGCAACTGTCACAGGCTTGGACGAACTTCTTTGCATCTTTGAAGATCGTAGGCCAGTAATATCCTGTCTGCAATACCTTATGTCCAGTCCTACGCTCAGCGAAGTGCCCCCCACATGGTCCATCGTGATAGGCTTTTAGGATGTCAAAGATTTCATCCTCTCTAACACATCGCCTGATATGCATGTCTGCTCCTGTGTGAAACAAATAACCTCCAATCCACGAAAATCGAGAACTTTTCTCAATAATCTGCTTACGCTCATTAGGAGTTAAATGTTTTGGTAATTTACCTACTGCAAGGTAATTGGCAACATCAGCATACCAGGGCGTTTGAACAGCAACAGCAAACAGGTGTTCATCCGGAACTTGATCTTCCACTGCTGCTGCATCGCTTGATTTTGGTATCCTTGAAAGAAAATCGGCTACAGGGTTTTCTTTGCCAGGGCGGTCCTTGATTGTTATATCGAATTCCTGCAATAAGATTAACCATCGAGTTACTCTGGCATTTGTGACAGGCTTATTTGCTAAATATTTTATAGCAGAATGGTCTGTATACAAGATAACAGGGTAGCCTGTGATATAATGTCTAAATTTATTGACAGCATGTATTACAGCTAGGAATTCTTTTTCGGTAACAGTGTAATTCAATTCAGCAGGGGATAAATTCTTGCTAATGTAATATATGGCATATGGTTTTTTATCCTCTTCCTGCCCAAGGACTGCACCAATGGCTGTATCTGAGGCATCAGATGATATCTGGAATGGTAGGTCCCAGTTTGGTCCTCGAAGGACTGGGGCTGTGGATACAAGCTTCTTTAGATCCTCGAACGCATGGTCACATTTGTCTGTCCAAAGAAAATCAACGTTACCAGTCAGTGCATATAAAGGAGCAGCAATGTGCGAATAATGCTCTATAAATCGTCTATAATAACTTGAAAATCCAAGAAAACTGCGTACCTCTGTTTGAGTAGTAGGAGTGGGAATAAGCAAAAGTATTTGGATTTTGGCCGGGTCTACCTGAATGCCGGCTGCTGAGACATAGTGTCCTAGGATAAGTCCTTCATTCATCATCAAAAAACATTTTTCATTGCTTAAGCAAAGCCTAGTAACAATGCAGCGTTGTAGGACTTTCTCTAGGGTGTCTAGAGCTGGATCGAAGTCATCTCCGTATGGTGTAAAGTCATCCATGTAAACTTCAAGTCCATCATTGATTAAATCTGCAAAAATACTAAGGATAGCCCTCTGAAATGTGGAAGGAGCATTACATAAGCCAAAAGGTAAAACTCGATAGGCAAATGTTCCCCAAGGACAAGTAAAGGTAGTTTTATCCTGGTCTTCAGGGGCAATCTGAATCTGATTGTATCCACTGAAGCCATCCAGGAAAGAAAAGAACTTCTTCCCAGCTAAAGTGTCCAATACTTGATCTATGAAAGGAAGAGGAAAATGATCTTTTTGTGTTGCCTTGTTAAGTTCCCTATAATCCACACAAATTCTCCATTTCCCATTCTTTTTTGGTACCACCACAAGTGGAGAGACCCATTTACTGTCAAAGATAGGGTAGATAAAATTCACATCTAAAAGTTTCTGAAGTTCAGTTTTTACAACATCTTTTAGATGGGGATTAAGTCTCCTTTGCGGCTGACGCACAGGTCTGGCATCTTTTTCTATGTAAATGTGATGGGTACATAACTGGGGATCAATTCCTTTCATATCATGGTAGTCCCATGAAAATGCTTCTTGATATTTTGTTAACAGATGGATGAGCTTTGTTTCTTGTTCCGGTGTGAGATTAGCATTGATGTTTAAAGTTTTCCCCGGTGCAATTTCCACAGTTTTACTATTTGCAACAGAAGTGACAGGTATTATTTGATCATGAATATCTTTCAGGGGATCTTCTTCTAACTCATTATCAAATGCTGCTTTTATCATGTGACATTGTGTGTGAGGTTCAGTTTGAGTAATGAAATTGTTAATGGCATCGTCTTCTGTTTGATCTTTGAAATCAAGTGCCTCTTGTATAGTTAATGGAGATCTAATGTTATCAGTAAGATATGATACAGGGTGCTTATTCGTTTTAATCATTGTGACACTTGGCTGCGCTGGAGGATATAGAACTAAATTTTTTCTATTTGGTCCTCTGGTTATGGTCATATTTCCCTGCCGACAGCCAATGTAGGCATCGGCAGTAGCGAGCCAAGGTCTACCTAAAATTAGCGGGTGTCCATCAAGTCGGGCTTTTGGATTAATTATCAGGAAATCGGTTGGATACTCCCAGGATTCTACAGAGACCATGACATCATGAAGAGTGCCCTCTGGTCTAACCACAGATCGGTCAGCCAATTCTAACAGAGTAGAGGTGGGTTCTACAGATGTAATGCCGAGCTTTTGGCAAGTTGTGGTTGTTAAAATATTAATTGCAGCCCCTAAATCAACTAAGGCATTAGGCAGGGTCTGGCCATAAATTTGAACAGTTATAATTGGATTCCTGGGGTCTTCATATTTAAGGGGTGTTTCTCTTCCCGACAATAGGTCAGATAAGGTGCCGACTACTTGGACTCTTGGATTGTTTGTTATATTCCTCCTTGGTTTCTTTATGCACAACTCTTTTATGGTTTTGGCGTATATGGGAATGTCTTGAATAGCTTGGAGGAATGGAATTTTTATGTACAAGTTTTTTAATTCTCCCAGAATGTCAAAGTCAGGGTATTGTATGGATCGAGGTATGGCTAATCGTTCTGGGAACGGAGGAGAGGATGTGGTTGCTTGATTATGAGTTTGTTGTTTATTTACATCCTCTTGTTGTGACTGATGTTCTCTGGGTAACTGATCTTCAATATGAACTGTTTTATCTCCCTCAGTTTCAATTATACGCCCAGATCTTAACTGAAGGTCGTTGCACTCTTTTAAATCAGGTCCTGATTCTGGTGATTCTATGATTTGAATAGATTGGACCTGCCTGTTGTTTGGATTGGGATCGGGTTGGGCTGGGAGTTGCGGCCTCAAGTTAGACTGGGGATTTTGTTGTAAAGCTGGCAAAGTAGGTTGAGGGAGCGGAATCGTTCCGGCTGGGTGGTACATCGATCTTTGCCAGCTTGTCTGCCAAGGTGAACTTTGTGAAGTAGAGGGGGTCCATTGTGAAGGATATGGGCCATTTTGCCAATATGGTGGAGTGTAAGGGAAATTTGGCCAACCAGTTTGGCTTGTTTGATTCAGCCATGGATTTGGAGAAGGAAATGATTGTGGTGACCAGTTTGTAAATGGGGTTTGAGATTGATTTTGCCACATACCATATTGTTGAGCATTATACTGTGGGTTTTGAAAGAAAGAGGTCGGGTCTGGAAACATACCAGGTTGTCTTGGTTGCCACGGGCGGCACTGGTTGATTGAATTCACCGATTCTGGTTCTTCTTCTGCTTCCTTATATACTGCTTTCAATCCAGGAAGTGAGGGGCAGCTCTCCGTAAGGTGGTCTTTTGTACAGATGGCGCATGTTTGGACTTTATCCAGAGGGCACTCCTTGTGGCTGTGTTTTTTTCTGCAACGAGGACAGAAGATTACCATGTTCTGTTCTGCCTCCAGCTGCTTTTGTTTAGCCTGCACAATATCAAGTTGTGTAGTTAGTGTCCCCATAATATCAGTTTTAAAATTTTCTAATAAATTTCCAATTTCTGCACGTGTTACTCCTTCTGCTGATACTTTGTTATCTCTTGCAAACCGATCATATTCTGTCGGTCTTATTCTTGTGCTGCCTCTCGAACTCCTGATACATAAGTCAAGGATGTCAGTAAAATTCTCTTGATAAATATCCCCTTTGCCCATAATGTTTAATGTTTCAATCCATTGTTCCTTCATGCCCCTCATTAATGCAGTTTTTAACACATTATCATGTAAAGGTAGCGATGCATAAGGAGATCTTTGTAGATTATACTGAAAACGTTCCACATACTCCTCTAATGTTTCATTTGGTCTGGCTGTCATTTGAAATATTTTGTCTTTTAATTCTCTAGACCTACAATAATCCTGGTATTTCTTTAAGAAGGATTCTTTCATTTGATCCCAATTGTTGATAACCCCACCACCTAGCCCCATAAACCATCTTAAGGCAGCCCCTTTCAATGTAGAGGGGAATAATTTCAATTTTTGGGGATCGGTGGTGTAATCGTACCCCCGACATAACACATCGACTTCGAATAGGAATGCATCCGGATCCTCTGATGTGAGTCCATGAAATGTGGGGATATGCTGAAGAGGGATAGCTTTCATGGGTGCATTTGCTGCAGAATCCACTATAGGATATTTTAATGTAGAGGTTTGAGTGTTTGGCTGGTTTTGAGCGTTTGGTTGGTTTTGAGCCATGGGATCGAATATATGCCAGTAACCTTCTGGGATATCTAGGAGGGTATTCCTATGTTGGTTGGGAACGGTTTTGACAGGGATCTTTTTAATAGCGCTTCCTTTATCCGGAATAATGGGAATACCAGGTGTTTGAGGAGATTGAATCTCTTCAACAATGACTTTCGCGGCACTCCCCTTATCTGTGCTATCTAATGGCTGATTTGTTTCAAGAGGAGATTTTGGTTCCTCGGTTTCCCCTGTTTCTCCTTCTCCTTCACAAAAGTTGCTAGAGTTCCCTTCCTGCAATAATTCTGGAGTGGAATTTTCAACTTCTGGAAAGTCCTGCTCCTCAGTTTGACTATGCACCTCAGCACAGGCTACAGATGGTGATCCTGTGGCCTGAAGGGAACTAGTAGGTGGTTTAGAAGTGTTTTTCTTGAAACCTACTGATGGCTGAGACTCTGTTTTCTTATAGATTTCGTCTATGAAGGTTGTTCGGCCAAGGGTCACCGGCCCCTTAGCTTTTTCAGGTTTGGATGGGGGTTTGATATTTTTTTCTGGTTTTTTTCTGCTTAGTCATGCACTCAAAAAATAAACTACGAACTTCTATTCAAACAAGAAAAAACAAATCTGTTAGGAAAGCGGATAATGAGCAGGTCTTTTACATGCTCTGCACGTAGGTTCTTACCTTCCGTTTTTAGGATCCAACTCCTCCCTAGCAGGCTTGTACACTACTCTGAAAAAGACAAATGGCTTCACTCTTTCCCCGGCAACGGCGCCAAAATGTAGAGCTTTAAAAAGGGTCTCTTTCACCTCTATTCACCTCACATTAATATGTCAACCCGAGAGCGTTTTGTCATTACAAAGAGTGACTCAATCCGAGGCTCATTCGTCAGAGTAATTCTAGTAGTACAGTGCTTTAAGAAATACAAGAGTAAATGGATGCTTAACTGAAATCAAATTGCTTTAAAGAAGTAAATCACACACTCAGGTAACTCAACAACTCATCAGTCAAGGGTTCGGTAATGATAAACCATCCCTTCAGAAACCGATAGAAAAAGAACTCAAGCATAGATCGCAAGCCTGGGAGCTAAACAGTGACTGATACTGCTCACTACAGTCTTAGATCATCTCTCACAGCAAACCATCAAATGCAGATAAATAGAACAGCAAAGGAAATAAAGGATTAAACTATAATTTTGAAATGGAACAGCAACTCTAAAATAGAACAGCAAATGAATACTAAGTCCCGCGGGTTATATTCAAACTTAATCTATGCACTCTTTGCAATCAAGGAACACTCTGTTATTCTAAAGGCAAATGACACAAATCATATTAATGGAACAGCAATAACAGTTTGGGAATTATGGAATAATACTGATGTATTAGAAACGCACACAACACAAATGTCAATAGAACAGCTCTGTAGCTTGACAGTAAGGATATGCGATTAACTCTAGAAAGGAATAAGAACGCAATGCAGAGTTAACACACAAATCTGCCTGTAGAAACTTCAATGATTCAACTTAAACAGAGCATGTAATCTGAACGTATAAGCATATCAAATAATCAACTAACAGTAATGAACAAACCACACATAAACGAAGCTGTAATGGTACAGAAGCAAGTGTTTTTCGGGGCCGGGCCCTTAGCCTCCAAGGATACACCGCTTTGGGTTAACGCAGATGCGAAGATGGAATAATCACCAGTCTTTCATTAATACATTGATCAAAAATACATCGAACCAGTTCTCAACAAAGCTGAATAACCAAATTGAATGTTTTACAAAAGATTACATCAAACGTATCTTATCTCGCCATTCTCTCTTCCTAAACTAACAGTACTTGTCTCTTTTTATAAAAACGATGGCGGAGATGTCCAAGCAATTAGATAAGTAAAGCAGCGATCCCTCAGGATCTTCGATCCTGAGGGATTCTCCAAACAGTTAACTTTCATCCAGTCTTTGCTATTGCGCTGAGCTGGTGTCCTCTCTCTCTTGCCCGAGCCGATTCTCCTTGATCTTGTCTCCCTATGTTTACGTTTGGTTCTCATCCAGAGGAACAGCGGTTATCTCCACTTCGTTCTTATCTTTAGAGCAGCAACCCTTCGTTTTCCTCTTTCCCTATATAGAAAATAACCATTATCAGTGGCTAAGTTATACATATTGATTTTCACATGTTTTGTGATAGTTCCCTATGACTTTCTAAATCCATGATACAAAAGGTTCACAAATTGTATTAAAAAGTCATTAAAGTAATCATCAAAATCATACCTTTTCAGTACTCCACACTGTTCTCTGTTTTTCCTCTAACTCTTCTACAGTAGGTCTTCCAGTAACCGGTGTTGTTAATCCCGTGGATGAATGAGCTGTTGGGGGTTTTTTTTTCATAAATCTACCTTTTTGATCTCCCTCTCTAGGCATAAGAAAAAATTACTTGAAAGAAAAACTATGTTTTTTGTTGTTTTTGGTGGTTTTATATTTTTTTTGTCTTTTAATCTTTTTGTCTTCCTAGGAGTCCACGCCCAACTCATCCCTATGAATTATTTTGAGGAACATATTATATTGAGGAGGTAGGTAGACATATAATTAGAAAATATTATCCCATTTTATTGATTCTGATAGAAAATATGACTATAGTTTCCAATTTTAAAATATTTCCTTTATTTATACTTGCATGCATAAATAATACCCAAGCTACCTTTAATCAGGCATATACTTTTTTGATATACAATATATTAACCAGCTTATCAACATACATGTATCTGCATTTGAAATTTATACATGATACATTTTGTTATTTATGCCCTTAAATGTTTTACCTTCCTCATATGAATTAGTTGAGAACTCATAACATTGTACATGTGAGTGAATTCCAACACCCATTCATGGTCAATGTCTTTTCAACTTTTGTGAATTTATAATATTCCTTAAATTATTTAGTGATAAGGATAATATACATGTTCCTCATTCACATACATACATACACACCCACATATATAATACACATTGGCATGCTCAATAAGCCATCTGACCATTGTTATAATCATTGTTATGCAAAGCATTAGTCTAGCATTACCCGTAGACTAGTAGTGGCATTTTGAATATAATATATTTATAAATTATTTACCTCATTAATTTCATATTATTGTTCATGTTATTGTAATTTTGGTAGGATTAGAGATATTGAGCAGCCTTATCCCATCCTTTATAGGAAATACCAATTATTTTTAATAGTGAGCATTATGATGCCAATTTGATGTGAGGTTTCTACACATATTAGGATTTTAAAGTATTTCCACAATCCTCTCAAGGATAGACCTTTCTCTTTCACCTATTTCACTATCTCTTACTTCTTCTTCGTCCCTGGTCTATTCAATTCCATGTAAATAAGTCGAAATCTAATCAAATTAGAACAACATAGCATACTAGAAACATTAGTCAAAGCATCAAAATAATCTCGAGCTATAAATTTTCTACTATCATCTACTTTTGTGCTAAGCTCAAATTGGTTATTTGCGCTTAGACAGAACTCATCTTGATTTAAGAAATATTTCTTTCAAATCATAAATAGGCTCATAAATTATTTGAAAATTGCTTACTTAATCCAAACTAAATTGTCTGAAAGCAATAAATAATTATTCAATTTGAATATAAGTAATAGCTCCATATTTGGGTTAGATAACAATTTCCAAATATTATATGAATTCCCATTTTGGTTAAAGTTTAAATATGCACTCAAAATAACTATCATATTTTATCTTATCCTTTAATTGTTTAGTGTGATTCTTTATGGTCCTTGGATAATCAACATTGTATGGAAATAAACACGATTAATGAAATGGATCTTAGAAACAAAATATGATAGGGTTTGGAATAAATGTTCAATTAAAGACACCATTCAATTGTATTAGTTCAAAATCACTCTCATTATTAAAGCACAAGAACTATTGTTTACTCTAAAATTAAATTTAAATATATAATTTCTAAATAATATAAAATCATGATAGTAACTTCCAAAAATGGGGTCGCTACCCAATACTGCATAAATATTCAGTAGGTAAGGAGCATCTACTAGGTTTCAGACAGCTGGAGAATTAAAAAAATCCTTCAAAAAATAAAATTCCACATTGACAATGCAAAAGGAATCACCTTTCACGTCGTCAGATGCAAGGCCAATCAATTAGCCAACCTCCTTGCAAACACTGGTGTTAATGGAAACAACCACTTCACCACAGCATCATGGGACACATACACTAACCAATTGTCAGAGATGAAAGTACTTGCATCTAGGACCTTGATACGCCTCCAATAAGAGATGAACATACCTACATACGAGATAGGACAAGCCTCCCCCTCGGCATCTTCACACCCCCCACACTGAGATCGTGACCACAACTCTCACCTCCCTCCCCACGTATAAACATACCCACAACTTTGTCATCGGTAGTATTTAGAAGAACATTCCCATAAACCACATTCATTTCCTGTATTGTATTGCCAGACCATGTGGCACGCTCTCCTGTGATTTCCCCCGCCACCAACTTCTCCCTTCAACCTATCTCTACCTCTCGCAGCCCATCTGTGCCTCATTCCTTCCTTTGGCTTTCATGAATGAGTTTTCATCTACTCTAATCTTCATCTCCTCCCTTCCTCTCCCAAGGTCTGCCCTCCCAAACTACCCCATGTTTCCTGCTACTTCTACCTTCCCCTCTCTTCTTGGCTATTATCTCATGGCCCTCCGCAAAGCCTATCCTTCCTCCCCTGCTTGCGACGGTTGTGGTCGCGGCACCCGTTGGGCCAACCTCTCTCAATCCCCTTCACCCGTGTAGAGGCGGCTGCGAGGAAATTCGCCATAATCTATGCAACCATTGCCAACTTGAAAGCATAGTAGCATCTTGCTGAAATTGAAGACAAAGTCCATATCGCCCATAAAAACATGCTGACAGAAGCTGTGGATGCGTCTTTCAGCTGTGTCCCTAACCCTAGCCTCACCAGACCTAGAGAAAATATTTACAGTCATGTGATTGACCAACACTAGCAAAAAAAAACTATGCTCGCCATGGCCCTCTAATATCAGTAGGACCATAATCACATCTTGGAGTGCAAACTTGACTCCCTCACAGAGAAATTCATGATGTACATTAGTGAAGTCCATCATCGTAGGTTCATCAAGTACAACTCTCCTCATTATGCTCTCCTTAAATGAGGGTTAGCGACCTACCACCCTCATTTGAGCCCCAAGGAAGAAGATGTTAACCCAATGGCCCCTCGCTCCTCTCCTTTTCAAGTCTACCCAGCATAGGTCCCTCCTCCAGAAGAAGGAATATTTTTGGCTCCGACGAAGGCACCCTTGATCGGCCAATTAGTGTCGATGATTTCTTGACTGATGAGGCAGACCAGCCACGCTCTCCAGGGCTCTAGCCTTCCAGTTTTAATGACAGTCACCTTTACATGCTCTAATTTTTCTCCCACTATGAGGCTTCAAAGCCTTTTTTCTAGTCTCAAAATCAATGTTTATCTCTGTATTTTCAAAACATCTCACTCCCCTCTACTCCTCTCCCTGTATCTCCCATCCCTGTTGGGTAAATTGACTCAGGGTTAGAGTCAATATTGACCAGGTTAAACAAACAAGTAGTTTTGGGGCACATGGTATTGTGCACCCATGGTTTTGGGCCCATGGTATTGCATGTAATGGAGCCTATAAAAGGTTTGGAAGACTTCATTGTAAAGTAGGCCAGGGAGGTGAGTGGTGAAGGTTCACATGGCCAAGTTAGCGAAGGTTTGGCCAAGGCTAATGAAATTTCATTAGGATGGCTTTTCCCTTGAGTTTGGGATTTTTCCTGGATAACCATCTGTGTTCATTTTTATGTGTTTTGTTGTTGGTTATGATTTATTATTCCTCTCGATAATTATTTATATTTTCAGGTAAATTATTTCTTCATTTGGTATTAGAGTTATTTTGGCTTCAAGGGGATACCTTTGCTACTGAGGGTTTTTTTGCTCGGGCCTGAGGTAGACCCTATTCAATTGGAGATCTACGAGATTGATTCTTACGATGAAAGAAGATGGTGAGCAGTGGAAAGATAGAGATTAATAAATTTAATGGTCAGAGTTTTGAGTTGTGGAAGCTCAAGATGGAGGACCTATTGGTCGATAAATATCAATGGATTGTAGTAGATCTAGGTACTAAACCAAAGGCAATGTCAGATGAAGACTGGAAGAATTTGGATCGAAAGGCGAAGAGAAAAATACGGTTGTGTGTCTCAAATTCGATATTGTTGAATGTATCTGGGGAAGTTACAGTGAATAATTTGTGGGAAAAACTTGGGACTTTGTACCAATCTAAGTCTCTAGTGAATAAATTGTTCCCACGGAAAAAGTTGTATAACCTAAGGACGAAGGATGGAGACCCGATGATAGAGCATATGAACACCTTCAATACTGTGGTAAGCCAGCTATCATCTGTTGATATTAAAATCTCAGATGAAGATAAGTGCATCAATTTGTTGTGGTCTCTACCAGATTCATGGGACAGTTTGGTTATTGCAATAGGTATCAATACAACTACCTTGAATTTTGATGAAATTGTCTCAGCCTTGTTATCGGAGGAAATGAGACGGAGAAATATGGAGGGCTAGAATGGAAATTCCTTATCTGTAGGAGGAAGGTCCCAAAATAGAGACAATAATAAGGCTTTGAGTAGGAGATCTAAATCTAGAGGGAGATTTAAATCTCCGAGAAAGTTTGTAAAGTTGTGCTGGAAATGCGGAAAGGAAGGGCACTATAAAAATGACTGCAGATCTAAAGCTCCTAAGAAAGGAAAGGGATCTAATGATGCTCCTTCTGCAGAGGCAACAACCGCCTTAGATGAAGGTGGGGATGTGTATTTAGCTTCTTCTTCAGATACACATGTATATCATGAGTCATGGTTGATTGACTTGGGTGCATCGTTTCACTTCACTCCCCATAGGGAGTGGTTCTGTGAGTATGAGGAATATGATGGTGGTGATGTCTTCCTAGGGGATGATAGGAAGGCCAGAATCATCGGATGTGGAAAATTCAAGCTGAAGCTACAAGGTGGAAGGATTAGAACACTTCCTGGTGTTCTGTACATTCCTACATTGGCCAGAAATCCGATTTTTGTAAGCAAGATGGATGATGCAGGTGTAAAAATAGTGTTCAAGAAAGATACTTGTAGATGGTTTGGGGAGCATTGGTATTAATGTAGGGAGTTTGGATTGGAACTCTATACAAGATTCAGGGCAGCGCTATTATTGATGGGTGTGGCAGTTGAGTGGTTCCTGAAAGTGGAGTGGAAAGCCTAGCGGTCTCTAGAGAAAAGACCATGTTATGGCATCAAAGGCTTGGACATATTAGAGAGAAGGGCCTTCGAATACTGCATGGAAATGGTATGGTAGAAGGTATGTATAATTTCTCTCTGGATTTTGATTTATTTGAACATTGTGTATATGGGAAGCAGAATCGGTTGAGTTTTCCTTCTGGTGCTAAGAGGGTGAACAAGATATTAGAACTTGTGCACAATGATGTGTTTGGACCTGTGTCAGTTCCATGACGGGGTAAGTCTGTGTACTATGTTTCATTCATAGATGACATCTCAAGGAATACATGGATATATTTCTTGAGAAATAAATCTGAAGTCTTTGAAACATTTAAAAAATTCAAGGCTCTGGTGGAAAAACAGACAAAGAAGAAGATAAAGGTGCTGAGGACAGATAATGGTGGGGAGTTCTGCAAGAAATAATTTGAAGAGTTTTGTAAGAAGTGTGGTACAGCACGGCAGAAGAATACTCCATACACACCTCAGCAAAATGAATTTGCAGAAAGAATGAATAGAAAATTGATGGAAAAGGAAAAATTCATGCTCATTGGTATTGGGTTAAGACAAGAATTCTAGGCAGAGGCAGTGGAGACTGCATGTTACCTGGTTAACAGATCACCTTCATCAGTGTTGGAGGATAAGAATACACATGAGGTATGCGAGAAACCCTCTCTTTCACATCTAAGGCCATTTGGATGTGATGCATATGTACATGTTCCAAAGGAGAAAAGGACCAAGTTGGATAATAAATCTGAAAGGTGCATCTTTATTGGGTATAAGGATGGTTTAAAGGGTTACACTCTTTGGAACCCATAAACAAGGAAGGTTGTGTACATCCAAGATGTGGTGTTTAGAGAGCTGAAATATGTTTTTAAACATGAAGTCCTACCAAAGGAACCTGAGAAGATAGAATATAAGCTAAAGGAGGATGAATCGGACTCTACAACAGAAGAAGACTCAGAAGAGGAAGAGCCACAAACTCCAGCTACGAGAAGATTAGTTTAGGAAAGAAGGCAACCAGAAAGGTATAATCCATCTGCTTTCTATTCAAGTTTTACCTTAACTATAACTGATGATGATCCTAGAACTGTTAGGGAGGCAGTAGATTCAGAGGATGGAAAACTTTGGAAGGAGGCCATGGTTGATGAAATGGCATCCTTGCACAAAAATTAGGCATGGGATCTGGTGGAGTTGTCGGCTGGAAGGAAGCCCATCGGGAGAAAATGGGTGTTTAAGAAGAAGATGAATGTAGAAGGCAAGGTGGAGAAATACAAAGCTCGGATGGTAGCAAAAGACTATTCCCAGGTACTGGGAATTGATTTTGGTGATATTTTTTCTCATGTTGCCAAAGTTACTTCTATTAGATTAATTTTATCTGTTGCTGCTACATTTGATTTTGAGATAGAATAGATGGATGTGAAGACAACATTTCTTCATGGGGATCTAGAAGAGGAGATCTACATGAAACAACCTAAAGGCTTTATGGTGAAGTGGAAGAAAGAAATGGTATGCAGGTTAAAGAAGTCTTTTTATGGGTTAAAATAGTCACCAAGGATGTGGTATCAAAAATTGATACCTATATATGGGGACTTGGCTTCACCAGAAGCAAGGAGGATCACTATGTTTATTTTAAATTAATTAGTGACAGTGTGATTTATTTGGTCTTGTATGTGGATGATATGTTGTTGATTAGGAATGACAAAGAAATTATCCAAGATTTGCAGACCCAACTGTTCTCCAAATTCGACATGAAGGATCTTGGTGCTGCAAAATATATTTTGGGCATGGAAATTAAGAGAGATCGAGCAAAGAGGAAGCTCTGGTCAAACCAGAGGAAGCATGTTGAGACTATATTGTAGAGGTTAAATATGCAGGTTAGTAAACCGGTGAATATTCCTATTCTTGTAGGTGTAAAGTTGTCTATTGAAAAATGTCCCTAGACACAAGAATAAGAGGAGGATATGTCCCGTGTTCCATATGCAAGTGCAGTGGGTAGCCTGATGTATGCAATGGTCTATACTAGACCAGACATTGCACATGCAATGGGAGTATTGAGCAGGTTTATGTCAAACCTAGGGAAGGAGCATTAGACAAAATTGAAGCGGGTTTTCAGATATTTGTGTGGCACTAATGATTATGGTTTGTGCTACCATGGAATACCAGGATTAGAAAGATTGTTGGACATTCGTGGTTTTTTTGATGCGGACTGGACTGGATATCTGGACCAAAGAAGATCTACAAGTGGGTATGGATTTAGCCTATTTGGAGGTGCAGTCAGTTGAATGAGTAAAAGACAATCTGTAGTGGCTCTTTCAACTACAAAGGCAGAATACATGGCAGCCACTCATGCAAGTAAGGAAGCGGTTTGGTTGCAGAGATTGTGTTCAAGTATGGGGTTGGTGCAGCAAGCTATAAGGATACATTGTGATAGCCAAAGTGAAATATTCTTAGCTAAGAACCCTGTTTATCATTCAAATACATAGCACATTGATGTTCAATATCACTTTGTGAGAGATATGGTTAAGGATAAAAGGGTGTTGCTAGTAAAGGTTGACACTTTGAAGAATGTTGCAGATGCATTGACGAAGTCTGTGAGCACTCAGAAGTTCTCTTGGTGTAGAGAAACAATGGGTGTTACAGAGTTGGGATAACGACTAAGCTCTCCTGTGGCCCCCTTGCAGAAAGAAAACAACAAGTGGGAGAATGTTGGGTATGTGTTATATTATTTCCACGACTAGCTCCACCCATGTTTTTGTGCATGAGTTTGCACATGGTTTTGGGGGACGATGGTTTACGACCCCTGGTAAGATGTTGACCCAATGGCTCCTCGCTCCTCTCCTTTGCAGGTCTGCCTAGCGTAGGTCCCTCCAAAAGAAGAAGGAACATTTTTGGCTTCGACGAAGGCACCCCTGATCAGCCAATTAGTGTCGATGATTTTTTAACTGATGAGGCAGACCAGCCACACTCTCTAGGGCTCTAGCCTTCCATGTTTAATGACAGTAACCTTTACATGCTCTATTTTTTATCCCACTGCAAGGCTTCAAAGCCTTTTTTCCAGTCTCAACATCAATGTTTATCTCTGTATTTTGAAAACATCTCACTCCCCTCTGCTCCTCTCCCTGTATCTCACATCCCAGAGGCTGAAATTCAAGTCCAAAGGGAAGATTGTAAGAACCACCACAATACATTGGTCTGCCTATCTGCTTGATAATGGAAACTATGTAATCCACTGTTTTAAATGAATGTGAATAGCTCTACTTTATTTTCTTAAAAAAGAACTTCCAAAAATAGGAAATATAGTAAAGTTTTAGCAATCAAATGAGCGTTATGGAAACAGGGAATATATATCTATATGCGGAGTTGAAATGTAAGGGCATTATATAGTAGCTAGGTAGGTCTTTATCGTGAGCTTTGGATATTACGAGTACGTTAGGAAATATTTACAACTTGCTCCAATATGACCATCAAACAATAAGCACTCAAATGTAGATTCGATGTTATGTTATGGAAAGGCTTATATTTACAAGTCTCCATTAGTTCAAAAGTATAAATTTCATGGCACTCCAATGAAAAGTAAAGAAGTAAAGTAGGGAATAGGGAAAACTTTAGGGGCTAATATTCTCAAGTGGGCTAATCCAAGAATTTTCGATAGAAATCTTACTAATTTCCATTTTTTTTTAAATTATTCACCCAAATTTCGTAATATAAAAAAATACCTTAAAAACTTCCAAACATTTATAAATAGATTGTATAAAATTATTAGAAATTTGAATATCTTTACAAAAATATTTCCAAACAATTTAAAAACTGCATCTTATAGACTAGTGAGATTTGCCAAGGATTCTAAGCTTTAAAATAAATTTCCATCATTAAAATTTTCCCTGATGCCAAGTTGTTTTCAACATCAATAGTTAATTAATCTCATAAATGACCATGTTTCTATTATCTATTTTGAAAAAATAATGTTCACTTTTGTTTTTTTTCAAAGTATGTATAAATCATGAAACCAAGCTAGATAAAGAAATTTTAGTACCTTTGAATGTTAAGAAAAAAATGTTCTAATCAAGGAATTGACCTCAATCTGGATATCAAAGGAAAAGGTTTTTATTTTTGGATGAGAAGGAGAAAAAGTCTCAATCATGAAATTTTTATTGGTTCTGAAATGGGGCTCAATTTTGATATCAAAGGAAAAAATCCATTTTAGATATGAAGGAAAAAATGAGCTAATCATGAAATTGGACATGATTATGAAACAAGTATCAATTTAAATATTAAAGTAAGAAATCTAGAATTATTTGATTAGACATTATCAAATTTTGGGTTGAATATTTTGAAAGGATTTATTTCAAATTGGTTTAAATAGTTGATTAACATGATTGTGAAATCAAGCCTTGTCAAAAGACTAGACACAATGAGAAAATTGGGAAAACAATAGTCCACCCTAATTCATTAATTGGACCTATTCAAAAGTTCGACAATATTTTGAAATACTTAAAGCCTCTAAGGAGTCATCTTCCAATTTCCTAGTTAAGAAAATTAATACAATCAAACCAATGGCTTAATAATGAGATCATGCTTGATTTTGAGGACCTTAAATAATAGGTGCTTGAGACTCAAAATTAGTCAATCATGTGATCACACTTACCCAAAATTTTAATAATACTATAAAAATGAGTAAAAACCATATAATGGCCCAATTAATGGATCAATGTCTAATAAAAGTGATCTAATTGAACAATCTCAAGCTCAATTGTCACTTTGGAAGGCTTTAATAGAATATTATGAAGAAAAAAAACCAAAGAAAAGTTTAAATCCTCTTTGACTAATAGTAAAATAATTCACAACTTACAACTAACACCATCACTAGACTAGGGAAAATTAGAACATAATCATTTTGGAAAACAAATTACACAAAACTGCAAAAGAGTTGTTTAAAATCAATAGGGAAAGAAAGAAATTGATCAAGAAAGAGAAAAAGTATTAGTTTATTAACAAATTAAGAGAATAAAATCATAATGAAAACATAAAAAATGAAATAAACCACCATTCCATTTCAAAAACAAAACATATATAAAGGTTAATAATATAACTAAATTAATCATAATAATAATAAGAAACAATGAAACTTTCTCTATTTATTAAAAAACATAAAATAATGATGAAGCATCAATGTCATACTATGAAGAAATTTGGACGAAAGTGTTCAGTTGGGTGAAAACATAACCTGCAAATAAATTGAAATTGCAAAAAATAATGGCAAATAATAAATATAGCAGAATAATCAAACACAAAGTTTGACAAAATGTTTTACATGGTAAAAACCTCCTTGTGAGGGAAACATCCACGGGGCAATGATAATCGGTATTCTTCATATTCGAGGGATATTTAAAACAACCAGCTCATAGGAATACATTATCTAACGATTCGACCCACTCTCCATTGGTTTTATGTGTTCCTATTGCCTCTAAAGGCTTACATGGATAAATAAAAACATATCATATTTTTTTTTTAAATTTGTCCACATATTTTAAAGAAGTTACATAAGAAACATTTTACATAAAACAAGAAAGTTCCTTTTGTATGTTTTTTCCAAAATCTTAGATTAGGAAAAACAAAGCAAACCAAAAGAACAAATTTTAATTATTATCCCAATAATATAGGGAAATAATTGGAAACTTCTAACAATATCCACCTTGAAAACAATTTATGTGATATATCATGCCCAAAATATTCATCACCTTCCTTGCAAGTTAAGAGAAGTTATGCGCCATTTTACCTTCTCGGACAACACTGGTTTTGTGAACATGTCTACACAATTTTTATTTTTATGGACTTTTTCTAGAGCCACCACTCCACTTTCATCAATAACATGTCTTACAAAATGATATTTAATATAGATATATTGTCTTACTACGATAAGTTGGATTCCTTGCCAAATGAATAGAAATTTGACTATCACAAAACACTTTCACCTTGTGTTGCATCCTTAAAAACTCACCTAGAAAAACTTTTAACCAAATTTCCTCTTTGCACGCATGTGAGACAACTATCTATTCAGCCTTAGTAGTGGATAAAGAAACTACTTTTTGAAGCTTTGGCATACAACTAATAGCTCCACTTTCAAGAGTAAAAACACATCCAGAAGTAGATATCCTCTTGTCAATGTCACCCGCAAAATTTGAATCAACATAACCAAACACTAAATCAACACTGCCATTATAGGTGATACAATAATTACTTATTCCTTTAAGATACTGAAACACCAATTTTACTACTACCTAATGCTATTTACCTAGATCTTCCATGTATTTACCGAAAACACCAATTCAATGTGAAATAGTTGGTCTTGTACTAACCATCACATACATTAAGAATCACACTACATTAGTATATGGTCCACGAGACATATACTCCTTTTCTTCATCATTACTAGGACACAATTCTAAAGAAATCTTGAAATGGGAAGCTAAAGGTATTTTATGATGTTTCACGTTATTCATACTGAATCTCAGAAATATTTTCTCCACATACTTATGTTGTCATAACCAAAACTTACCATTTTCCCTATCTCTATGTATCTCTTTGCCCAAGATATTTTTTGCTACTCCATTATCCTTCATTTCAAAAGTCGTAGCCAATTGAGTCTTTAACATGTTGATCTCAACCATGTTTTTTTTTACTACAAGCATATCATTAACTTATAACACCAAACTAATGAATATTCCATTGTTCAACTTTATAATTTAAACAAATTTATCATACTCACTTCTAGTAAAAGTGTGGCTCATCATAAAGGAATCAAACCTCATGTACCACTGCCTGGGAGACTCTCTCTGGACATACAATGACTTCTTCAATTTGCAAACAAACCTCTTGTTGTGATTTTGAACAAACCATTTTGGTTTTCCCATATATATATACTCATCCAAATCTCCATGTAAGAATATTGTTTTAACATCTTGTTGCTCTAACTCTAGATCAAGTAAAGCAGCCAGTGCTAACACAACTCAAATTGAAACAATATTAGAAACTCGTGAAAAAATGTCATGTAAATCAATACCTTCCTTTTGAGAATATATTTTTGCAACCATTTCTTCTTTGTACTTATGAAAAATATCATAAAATCCTTTATTCAATTTGTAAACCCAATTGCAATTAACAACGTTTTTTTCCTTAAGAAGTTCCACTAGATCCCATGTCTTATTTGTTTGTAAGGAATCCATTTCCTCTTTCATTGCTACTTTCCACTTATCACTATCAGATACTTCAATTTCTTCTTGATAACAACTAAGTTATCCATCATTATCAATCAAGGAAACAGATGTATCAGAATCGTCATACATTTTAAGAAAATATTTGATCTGTGTAGGCCTTCATACAATTTTTTGGCATTTCCTCAGTTTCTTCAAAAAAAATTGTATCCTCATCAGCTTCTATAGGATTTTATTCATGGAAAAATGCATGATCCTCCTCCTTTGAATATGATTTAGTCGCCCATTGAACTCATTGAATCTTGTATATTTCTTCTTGTTTCATTTCACCATCTACATACATTAGAGGTAATTTTAGCCTAAAAGTGCTCATGAAATTTTCATCTAGTTTCCATGTCATAATATGTAAACCAATCAAAATCCTTTAAATTTAAAAAGAAGTCCATGTAAATATTTTGGAGGGAATGAAGGAAAACTATTTTTTTTATTTTTTTTGGCTTATCTCCTTATAGATTCACTCAAATTTCAAGTGTAGACACTCATTGGATGCAGAATTAAATTTTGCATCCAATGAGTGCCCATCGTGCCTACTTTTGAGAAGACCATTGTTAAAACTTGAAGATACATTAAAAAACATGTTCAATTTTTTTTTTTAATGTATCTTCAATTGTTATCATTATGGGTCTTCTCTAAAGTATGCATAATGGGTACTCATTGGATGCAAAATTTAATTATGCATCCAACAAGTGTCTACACTTGAAATTTGAGTGAACCTATAAGAATATAAGCCAAAAATACAATAAAAGAAAGTATTTTTTTCTCTTCCCTCCAAATTTATAACTCTTATTTTATTATTTTCCTTTAGGAGGCCACTTTTAGACTGAAATTTCCTCTTATGTGATTTATTACTAACGATTCATCAAATATGACATCTCTGTTAATGATGATTTTTTGGGTAGTAGGATCCCATAATTTGTATCCCTTAACTCCATCACCATATCCAAAAAATATTAGTCTTTTTATTTTCTATCTAATTTTAACATTGATTCTTCACAATAAGAGCATAGGCATCACAACCAACAACTATAAGATTTGAATAATCAAAAGATTGAACTGTCCAAACCTCTTCTCAAACCTTACAGTTAATTGTAGTTGATGGTGACCGATTTACCAGGTAGCACACTCTAAGAACTACTTCTGCCCACAATTCCAACTACAACTTGGAATTACTGAGCATACTCCTTCTTAGTATGAATCTTAATCGCAAGTGTACGAAAAAATACCACTTTAGCTATGCATAACAAACAACCCTAACAGAAAATATGGCTGCCAATATCTTTAGATCTGCAATTAGTTGACCAAGATAAATGTTTCAAAAATATAGATTTATTAATTAAAAGACATTAAGCAGTAAATAAAAACAAGAGTTTCTCCATGCATCCAATAGATAAGACAAGAATATGTTTAAATAATTTTGTATTAATGGCACATGAGAGGAGAACATAGAAGGATATTACCAGTCCTCTTCAATAAGATGGGTTTTTGTAAGTCCTCAACACTTCAGATCTAAAATCCCTCTCTCTTGATGGTGTAGAAAACCCGGACAAAAAATGGAACTCAAAGGGAGCTCACAAGAAAAATGGTAGAAAAATATGACAATTATGGTGGATCAAAGTCATACCAAAAGTATAGATCTGGAGTGATCTTTAAGCAAAAAAAGGTAGTGAATGAATGGGAGAAACCCTCCTATTTATAACAAAATATGGAGTTATTCTATATATTGGTGCATAATTAAAATATTATTAACCAAATCTAGATCCAACTTTTATGGAATATTTTATTATATTTGTTGGAGGGAAAAAGAATTTGACTTGGGTCAAATCCCTTTATTTGTAAATAATAAATAAATAAATGATTTATTTATTATTTTAAGGATGTGGTTGACTAATAATCAAATAAATATTTATTTATTTAATTATTTATAAATGATTTAGTCAAATTTAACAAGGAATATTATTTAAATAAGGTTTAAATAATTATTCCTAGAAAATAATAAGATAAATAAAGATTTATCTAATTAATTTTCCTGTTTTGGGTTAAATATGGCCAGGAATATTAATTAAACTGTTGTTTAACTAATTATTCCTTGAGGAAAACCAATAAAATATGGATTTTGGTTTTTAATTTCCTATGGTTATCATCTTTTGAAGAGCTTCCCGGATTATCCACAGTATCAAGAAACATTTGTCGATGTTTCGAATCCCAACGGGGATCCATCTTTAGGACAATTGAATGAGAATGAAGAAATTGAAGAAGGGTTTTTAGGTCATTAATAGTGAAGAAGGATATGGCAGGAGGTGACCACAGTTATTAATTTTAATTTTAATTTTCTATATAAATTTTATTTTTATTATTTAATTAAATTCAAAAAACCAATAATTTTTATTACCAATTTTTAATAATTTTATTTCTAATTTAATAATATGAGCTCATTTTATTTTTATTTTAATTAAATATAATGTGATAATATCCTAAAATTACTTATTTAAAATGAGGCAATGTTTATTTACTAAATAAATCTTAATTAAGCAAATAACTAATTATTCTGTTGCTATATAGTTACTAAATTAGTTAATTGATTTTTTTAATTTATTATTTAATTTAGGAAAAAATACCTTAAATAAAAACCCTACATTATTTAGGGATGGTTAATATCACTAATTGTTATAAAAATAAAATAATTATTTACTAATTAGTATTAACATTTATTTAAATATGTAAATAATTATTAATAAAGTAAATAATTATTTATTTTATTTTATTAGTTATGTTTATTTAATCTAATAATTAATACTAAAATTAATTTATGTTAGGAGGATAAATTAGGTTTAAGTAGTTTCTAATAATAATAATAATTAATTAATTAATAATATATTGATGCTTCAACAAAGAAGGAAGTGTGGATTGTTATATTAGGTGGGCCTGGTCGAATACTCCCCTCGGATCAGGCGTGATGGCTCCTAGGGTTTCTTCTGAACTAAGCTACCACTCCGCCATTTTTCCATCATCTGGCCTTGCCCATTGGAGCCACTATGGAATGTTAGAGGATTCAGCTGGCACTGATCCTCGGGTCTCGTGTGCTCCTCTGGGCATTAACTCTCCCCTTCACTGCTTTTATCAGAAAAATGACGAGGCCAGAACTTCTCACATCGATTCTTTAGCTCGGCCCTCTACAGCTGCGATTTGGAATAGCTACCCCCTTGATGCACAGACTGATTAGATTAAGCACAATATTGCAGCGAATACATTGTTTTCTCCTCGAGCTACAGTTTTAGGGATGAACGCCTACAAGCAGAATGGTTTTTCAACTACCTTCGAACCACGTCAAATTCTCCAGAACCGTCGAACCTCTGCCTTTCAGATCCAGAACGCTTTGAGCGCTCCGGATCGGCCTGATGGGCATGCAAGGAAGCTCTTATGGGCAGGAAAAAATACCCATCTTCAAGGCTATTTGCCTCACTCCACAACTTCTATCAAACCCCAGCAGCAAGTTCTGGAGAAGATAGATTACCAATGTACCAGTTTTCTCTCTTCTCAGATATGTAGAGGCAGGCAGAAGTTTGTTGTTCACACTGCTTCTTATCAAACCAGATTCTTCTCCTTTCAGGAAAAACTATGCTGCAATGGGTGAGATATTTAGATCTGGTGCAGGACCTCAAGCACGTCCTTGAACATAGGCTAGGGATTCCATATTCATCTCAGAGACTTCTCTATGAAGGTAAACAAATTGAGGATCTTCATCCCCTCTCTTTTTACAGTATTAATAGAAATGCATCTATTGTTTTCACCCTCCGTCTGAGAGGGGGTGCAGTTGGAAAGTCATCTACAGGTCTGAAATTTTCCTACAAAGATGTTGTCCATGCTCAGATACCCAAGAAATAAACTCCACCATCTCAGGCTCCCAAGCCTTTTTTGGTGGACAAACTATAGGAAATCCCCTCCATTGAAATATCGCATCCAACGCTGGATGAACAAATCCAACAGTATGCAGAGCATGCCATCATTTGCAGATTTAATGGAGTATGGCCATGCATGGTAGATATCTACCAATGGATCCACTCCAACTGGACCAACAATTGCAAGGTTTTATTCTGCTCTGTTTGCTTTCAATGAAGACTACCAAAATGCTTTAACAGAAGGCCCATGGTTCTGGGGCACAGCAAGTTTATTTCTCACCCCCTGGTTCCCATATTTAGATCCATCTACAGTTGTCATCACCAAGCTACCCATTTGGGTCAGACTTCCTAATCTCCAGGCACATCTATGGCACTTCGATGTCTTCCAAGGGATTGGAAATACTCTAGGACATTTTCTTGCCACAGATTCCTCGAGGGGGGAAAAAGGCATATATACCTTTGGCATAATTTGTGCAGAAATAGATATGAGAAAAGGGCTACCCGATCAGATTAATCTCAAAATTGGAGACTTCCATTGGACTCAGACCCTGGACTACGAGAACATAGCCTTCCGCTGCTGGCATTGCCATCAAACAAGGCACCTTCAGATCTCGTGCCCCTCGATTCCTACCGAAAAGAATAAATTCAATCAATAATCGAAATCCAAAAGCTGGAAACCTCATGATCCTCCCCCCATGGATGATATTGACTCCTCCAGCTCGGATGAAGAGGAGGGGGGAGAAGAAGGGGAAAATTCAAAGCAGTCACAGGACCCGCCTTTGGCAAGCCCCGAGGAATCTAATGTTCCGCCAATCTCACAGAAAATAACTCATGAGTCTTCTCCCTCGGATTCAGATAAGGAGACCTCTCCGACCGCGCAGCTCAGCCTGCAAATCGTATCAGCTCAGCCGCATCATCTTGGCTGGGTCAAAGTTGGTAAAAATAAAGGGAAAAAATGTCGAATGGATGATTCGACCCATGCTGGGTAGAATCCTTTGTTTATCTCTTGTCACTTTGTTATTTCTTGTTCATTTTTGCCTATCGCAATGCTCTCTTCATGGTTTCTCTTAGGGACTGAGGTGGATAGTTTATCCTTTTTGGCTTCCCGTTTTCTTGATTCTCTTGATTGTAACTTCTTATTGTACCATATGCCCTCTTAATAGAATTAGTTTCACGGAGCAAAAAAATTATTATTTAATTAATTAATTTTTATTTTTTAGACAAAATAAAAATTAATTAATGAGAATAATTATTAAAAGTAAGTACCTTAATTATTAAAACGAAAATTAAAAGAAGAGAGAAAAACCTGAGACCATTTACCTGAAAAACTATACCTAGAGGGATTGTGCTTTTGAGGAACAGATTTGTCGAAGAAGAGGTCGCCAACTATCGTTGATTTCACATCCCCCATCCCTATTAAGGTTATCTCGATGTTTTATAATCTCAAGGGCCTCTCTTACTTTCCTTCTTTGATAGTGATATTCTCTCACAATGATCCTTGCATCTTCAAGACGCACTTGATGTTTATTTTTCGATGAGTGTTCCATAAGGGCAGAGGTGCATGATCGCTCATAATTAATATTGGCTCCATGCTCTTTGAGTCGTTTTCCTTTTCTGGACATTCTTATAATTAGGAATGAGGATCAGACACCTCTACCCTGGCGGAACACTCCTTGAGCTGATATTAAGTATGAGCGATCATACACCTCTTCCCTTGCGGAACACTCCTGAAAAACTAAACATCAAGTGCATCTTGAAGATGCAAGGATCATTGCGAGAGAAGATCACTATCAAAGAAGGAAAGTAAGAGAGGCCCTTGAGATTATAAAACATCCAAATAACCTTAATAGGGATGGGGGATGTGAAATCAGCGACAGTTGGTGACTTCTTCTTCGACAAATCTGTTCCTCAAAAGCGCAATCCTTCTAGGTATAGTTTTTCAGGAAAATGGTCTCAAGTTTGTCTCTCTTCTTTTAAATGTCATTTTAATAATTAAGGTACTTACTTTTAATAATTATTCTCATTAATTAATTTTTATTTTGTCTAAAAAATAAAAATTAATTAATTAATTAATAATTATTATTAGTAGCTACTTAAACCTAATTTATCCTCATAACATAAATTAATTTTAGTATTAATTATTAGATTAAATAAACATAACTAATAAAATAAAATAAATAATTCTTTACTTTATTAATATTTATTTACATATTTAAATAAATGTTAATAATAATTAGTAAATAATTAGTTTATTTTTATAACAATTAGTGATATTAACCATCCCTGAATAATGTAGGGTTTTTATTTAAGGTATTTTTTCCTAGATTAAATAATAAATTAAATAAATAAATTAACTAATTTAGTAACTATATAACAATAGAATAATTAGTTATTTACTTAATTAAGGTTTATTTATTAGATAAACATTGCCTCATTTTAAATAAGTAATTTTAGGATATTATCACATTATATTTAATTAAAATAAAAATAAAATGAGCTGATATTATTAAATTAGAAATAAAATTATTAAAAATTGGTAATAAAATTATTAAAAATTGGTAATAAAAATTATTGGTTTTTTGAATTAAATTAAATAATAAAAATAAAATGTATATATAAAATAGAAATTAAAATTAATAACTCTGGTCGGCTCCTATCATGTCCTTCTTCACTATTCATGACCTAAAAACCCTTCTTCAAATTCTTCATTCAATTGTCTTGAAGATGGATCCCCATTGGGATTCGAAACGTCGAAAAATGTTTCTTGATACTGTGGACAATCCGAGAGCTTTTCAAAAAAAAAAAAGGATTTATTTTATATTTCCTCATGGGGTTTCCTGTTTAGACCATAAACAACTTAATAAATGTGGTTTACAAAGTTATTTTTCATAGTGAAATCAATTTTACTTAGGGTAAAATTCGTCTTACATGGTGTACTTTGGTCCATCTAATAATAACAAGCTATATGACCAAAAAATGGTGTAATAGATTGCCCTCGAGCGTGTGAGCATTAGAAGCTAATCGTATGACCGAAGTACATTGTAAGAACTCAATCACTAGACACCGAAGGGGAAGTCAGAGAGAGAGAAATATAAGGTAGACCAAAGTGCTAGAGGACTAGACCTTGAGGAGGCGAGACTTGCAGGTGCGAAAAGTCTCTTTTATGAGTGAGTACTTGTGCTATAGGTGGTGGCGAGGCATGCCTATGCCCACCGAGACAAAGTAAAAAGAATAATGCATCAATTAAACAAGGTACTGAACTATATATTACATGCTGGCATAAACACGATCCAGATAAAAATATGATAATGAATCCCACATACATACTGTGCCTGGGATAACAGCCAGGACTTACACAATAATATCTGAGTACATGAGATACAAATACAACCTAAATGCCCTTGTAAATAGGAAAGGGCTCTGAAAATATGACTGATACGTGCAAACTAACAGCTGTTGCAAGCGGTTGACGCCAACATCATCAAATCTATGGAGCTGCATCAAAGGTTGTAATGAAGAGGTCATCCGGGAAAGTGGGGTGCTACCTGAAGGGCCACCCCCTCATGAGGTCTGAAACATTTCACACACACCCAGGAATCACCAGTACAATCTGCTGCATCACTGAACCATCAAGTATACGGATCTCGATCATGCTGTAAGGAGCTAGAGCTGATAAACAATCAAGTCAAAGGGTAACAAGGAGACCCTTTTCCTGATCCAAGGTACCAAAAAAGAGTGGAAGCTAGAACCAAGGTACACCACCCTCTAGAACTATCTTTTGGAATGAATGATCTGATGTAGACAGAAGGAGGTCTGCCATAGGTAAGGCAATAATGGATCCTCAACTAAGGCACGAGATAAAATAGTAGAGCAACTGACAAAATGACACCAAGGATAATGACGAAATGGGGGGTACTGAGTAGCGGACGGACGACTTCCATTATTAAAGAATAAAGGGCATGGATGACCTAGTAGAAAATGACACAATATCAAGGGGGATAGGGGACAGTAGGAATAGAGGCCATAATGTGCGACATGATAGAGGGACCAAGCAATGAAGGATGGAGGACCATAGCGTGATACAAAATGACACGGGATAGACTCTGTGAATGCGATGATGACTCAACTCGGATGCTCTAAACAAGGGTGACTTGATGATGCTGCCACACAGTAAAGGTCCAATGGGGACAATAAATACATGAGTACAAGATGGTAACTCACGACAAAAATCGACACGAGCATGGACAAGTATGGAGGAAAAGTGGTGCCCCAAGTACAAGTGTTGCAAGTGAATAAATTCGATTTTGGGGAGTGGTGAAGTGACACTTCTTGGACAAAATGTGTCGTGGTGAAGTATCAAATCACGAAAAACTAAAAGATACCCATTTGAGGGCTCAATGGGATCTTTCCAACGGTACAGATGGTTTGTCAAACTGAGCTATGGTTTGGTAGCAGTAGGTGAAAGAAAAACTAGGGGTTTCTCTTTTAATAAGGCATTTTCCTTCCAAATTCACTCATTTGCAAGTGGAGCTGTGGTGAAAGTAGAGAGGAGAGAAGGCCCTAAATCTTGCGGCAATTGTAGTGGACAAACCGACCGTTGGAATCGAAATCCGTTAGTTGCAGGTAAGAGACCTAGCCATACTATTTCAATTGAGGGGATCAAAATTTCAGGTTAGGCACATAGAGCTCATGAACAGGTCAACTCGCACTTTTTGGGTTTTGTTCTGCGACCTGTGCAGTAGGTACTTGGCAGAAAAATACGACCTGTCCCAGGAAATGACCTTAAAAATGTGACTTGTCAGAGAAAGGGGGTTTCAGTGTTATTTTTGGTTGAGATCTGGGATTTTTATGGTTGAGGGGCATAGGTTCCCCCAAACATGTCGTGGTCATGCCAAAATGTATTTAGAAAAAGGGGAGTCTAAACACATTTTAATGATGTGGTTTGCCATTTGTTTTCGTTATGGTTATGCAATTCGAGAAAGGGAATGAAGGATTGCCAATCTCTTTTGGTACTGCATATATGAAGCAAATGGACTTAAGTTTCTGCATTGGCATAAATGGTGTTCCTATCCCAAAGACTAGATTTGGAGATAATGAACTGATGCTCTCTTAGAAAACCCACAGGTTGGTCACAACAATGTCTAGGGGACTGGGTTGCTGATGTAAGATGAAGGAATGATGAGGGGTATCATCCCTAGAGTGATCTGAAGTGATATGGGACTCTAGAGGTTCTTCAAAATGGGAAATAATAATGGTACTAGAGTCGACACGACCAGATACACTAGGAGAGTTGTGGAGAATTATTTCTCCTGGTCTCTTAAATATGGGTGCCTCCTTACCCAAACATTGGGTATCAATGTAATGGCCACAAGGTGTATGTGGTTCGAATGCATGGGTTTGATGTAAGGGGGGATAGATAAACTCAGGGCTGGTGACTACTTCCATAATATCATCATCGTAATAGAATATGGGGAGATTGGTAGAAGAAATACCACTTAACACGACGAAGCTACCTGACTCATCATCATGAGAAGTAAGGTTCACATGTGCATCATCATGGAGGGTGAGGGAATGAAAAGTAGATGAAGGTTCCACCGATGTTGAGCCTAAGGTGATCGCTGAAGTGAGGTCAGGCGAAACAAAAGGGAAAGGCCCAAGGGAGTCTTCCACCATGGATCTCATAGATGATGACAGATAGTGGACAGTGGCCGAAGACTCCGTCATTCCAACATATAGAGGGGGAATGTCTATGGGATTTGGTGTGTCCTCTGGTTCTGTTGAAGAAAAACGCGCAAATAAGGGAGTGGTGGACTTGTTGTACTTTGCCTCGAATTGGCGAACTGCCGCTAGAGAGGTGCGGAAGTCTTCGAGGCGAGGATAGAGGTGGTTATAATGTCCATGTAGATCACACAAATCACACAGGTGGTTGGTGTGAATATTCTTGGGGTTATTGGCTATAGTCGAGGAAGGAACAAACGTTTCCGGGACCGTCGACTCAGGGAACGCAACATTAACCATGCACTTGAAATGAGGCAATTTAGGACAATTATGTGTGGCATGACCGACAACATCACACAAAGAAAATTGGATAGTATGATTTTGTGGCTAAGGGGGGGCAGGGTTTGTCAGGGCAGCCTTGTCTTTAGATTCATTTTTGTTGGCTTTGCCCCCATTACTCAAAGCTGTCGCAATAGGAGGAGGTTCCTATTGAGGTAGATGAGGCACAGCAGTAGTGGGAGGGGTCATAGGGACTGGTTGAACCAGGGTCAATGAAAGATAATGTTTGGGTTGACTAGGTAGGGTAGCGGCTGGGGGATTAAGGTTCCAGATGGGAATCCCCAAAGTCAGGTTAGGAAGAGATAGGGTAGCCATGACAGGTACCGAGTACACTCGAGGAGGGGGAGCTAGGAACAGTATCTAACCAGAGGGGTAATGGCTAGGCAGGATGGCTCCAACATGGTTAAGGCCTGAAGGAACCATTCCAGGAGGGTAGAGAGGCTCATGGATACCAGTTGTAGGTGAACGGCTAGGAGGAGGGGGTCCAGAAGGTTGAATCGAAGGGCTAGGAGTAGGCTGCGAAGGGCGAGGCTGTTGACTAGAAAAAGTAGGCTGCTTGAGGGAAGCCTGAGACGATTGCATCATGTAAACATTCAATGAGTTGGGATCAAAGATAGGAGGAGGAAGACTAGGTAATGTACCAAGCAAAGAGGATTCTTTGTAGTCTCCGAGTGAGACACTCATCAAAGGATCGACGGTTTGCTTATTGGCCACTAAAGAGATGATGGACTCAGAGGAGGTCTGAGACTTCGGTTCGAAATATGTCAACTGGTCAATGGTGACTATCTTTCCATTATGAGGGAAGGAAATCTTGCGGTGAACTACAGATGGAATAGAAGACATCACATAGGTGTAGCTACGACCCAATATAATGTTGTAATCTAAGGGGGCATCAATGAATTCTTTGTCAACGCAAACAGTCTTGCCTGCAAGAGTAATAGGACAATTGTGGAACAAGCCAATGGGCTGGGAGGTGTGGCCATCCCATGCTCGAAAAGTGATCATGGAAGGAGCCAACTCAGGTGATCCGATTTGCTTCCAAACTGAAGTGGACATCACATAGGTAGATGCCCCCTCATCAATGATACAACGGGAAACATTGGAGTTCCGGATCTTGACTGGGATTTGGAAGGCAACAGAAGCAGGAAGAGGAGGATGTTCTGACCGGTCAACATCAAAGATGATCAAATGATCATCTGAAGGATATAAAGTACCCATGGCAGACAGTAGAGATTTTCATTGTGAATGGCATGACTGGAGGAGTTCCAACGTTGAGATGGCAGCAGGATATTGCGCCAAATCATCTACTATACTATATGAATGGGCAGCTTTTCCAGAATTAGCATTTTAGTGGAGTGGTCCCTTAGGGATCTTGGTATGAACCTATGCCTTAGGCTGAGGGATCTACAAAGGACCATTATTTGTTGAAAGAGGTTATGTAGAACCTGAAGAAGGGATCTTGGGGGCAGACATAGTGGGAGGCTTGTTGTATTGTCGGGACCGAGTCTGAAGGTTGAGGTCTATGGTTATAGGTTGGTTAGAGTTCATCATGAGAATTTGGTAATTGAAGGTACCAGGTGGAGGAGGTTGAGTGGCCGCCTAACCTTCGGGTGGTTGGGTAGCCACAAATCCTTGCTGAGGGAAAGGATTAGTAAACACAGCCGGTTGACTAGGTGCAGAATTGGGAGGGACGAAAGGGGCGGCTTTTTATCCTTGCAAAGTTGCTTAAGACTCCCACATCTGTTCCATTTGGGGTAGAAGAGTACAATCGTGCGTGTAATGACCATAAAACCACAACATGAACAAGGCTTATTCATGCGAACATGCATGTCTTTCTTGGGCTGAGTGCCCTTTTGCTGGTGAGCAGTGTTTGGTGCATTACTTTGAGGATTAGGTTCCTGTATTACCAAGTGCAGATTTATTTTGAGTGCCTTTCCTCTTCTTTTTGGAAGGATGAGGATTAGTTGCACCCTTCTGTGCATGCACCTGCCCTTGAGGGGCAGTGGTTGTTGTTGCGTGGGTTGAGAAGGCAAGGGAGGCAGAGGTTCTAATGATGGAGGAGATGGAGCACCAAGCTATGAATACGGATAATAAGGAGGTTGGATAACATTGTGGTAAACAGGAGGTTGGGAAAAAGGAGGAGCATGCTGTATCCTGGATACATGCAACCGGGAGGGGGAAAAGTGTTCGAGGTGCTTGCCCCTCCCTGAGGAAAACCATAGCCCATGGGAGGCTAAGCGTATGGATTAGAAAGAGCTCCAACGATACCGTCGGTGGCATGAGATGCCCCTGGTGCATTGGTGTTTGGTCAATTTAGTGTGTCCTAAATTGCTACATTAATTTGTCAATCCGGGATTCGTAAGCTGACGAAGTGTGGTGCACTATATGTGCAAGATAACCTATCTCTTACTTTTTGTCGTTTTTGGTTTTTTTTTTTAATTTATCTTGGGGGATTTTATATTGGTTGGTTTCCTAATGTGAGATGGCAATTCTAAAAGACAAGTATGGATATAAATGTTCAAGGCAATGATGTTCTTTATAATGATTTCCCAAACTTCAAACTTCAAAAGGATTTTAAAACATGAAATGACAAAATTAATTCTTAAAAGAAAATGAAAATGTGCCACTATACTAATCAAACAAACAGTGAACTATTGATCATGAAACCCATTACCCTTGCTGCTGTCTAAATACAAAAGAAACTGTACTCAAAGAAATCCAAGAATTGCAAGCAAAGTAACGCTAAAATCAAATTACATCAACTCATATTCTGACCCCTCACCATTAGTCTCGCTATGGCTTTCGGAGGTAATCATAAACAACTTGAGCAATCTGATATCTAATTTTCACAAAAATAATCTAATATCAAATTACACACTCATACTTCAATCCCTCACCATTAGTCTCGCTATGGTTTTCGGAGGTAACTGATAATGACATGAGTAATTTAATATCTAATCTAACTAATAAAGCAAATGTACAAAAATGAAATAAATAAAACAGTGCTGGAATTAGAAGCTAAGAAAAATAAATTAGCAGAAGGACAAGACTGATTCCATGTCATTATTCATTGTAAAAACTATGTGCAAATGCCTGGGCTGCCTATCGTAATCTGGAACAAAGACACTGATCAGTTAACAGCAGTATAAAGCATGAAAAACTATAGACAGAAATGAAACGTTAATACCATAAGAGATGTGATATATACACGTGAATAATTATGGCATAATGAACGTAAGGAAATAAAGCATGAAACTATACAGCAATAAACAAAACCTTGGCGTGTGCAGGGGCCCTCTGCACAATCCTTGGGCAATAGCTATCAACCATGAATTATACTTATGAACAGAGTCTTCTCATGTATTTAAAATGCAATCATAACAAGGAAATAATGTCACGGCACAGTGGCTTTCTTTTCAACAAAATTACATTACAGCAGCTAACTACTATGCGTATGAGAACGCATTATTTATAACAAAGGATGACATAACTAATTTCCTTCAATCTACGCTGATGAAAGATACGTGAACAACCACGTCCATAAATCTAGCATTATGGCTGCCGTGAAGATTAAATCTATGGAGGGTGGTCGTTGAATTCGGCTTATGGAGCAGTTCACAGGTGTTGATATGTCCCCTGAGATTTAGGAACGGCCACGCAAGTCTTCACGTTGTGAAAAACGGAGTTCTGTCACTGTGGACTCTTAGGTTGACCACCGCTTGACTACCTTTGACCACGACCTTCTTTGGTGAATTCGACTGAGCCAGCAGGACTCGGTCCATGTCCATATCATTTCCAACTTGCCCATGTGGCTTGATTTGCCTGAAGACACCTGTAATATAGAATTTAACAAAATGGCTGCGGAAATTTGACGCAGCTGCGGAAAGTCACAAGATTCCGCAGCTAAACGAGAAAAAATCTAATTCAAACAGAAAACACAAAACATAGTTAAAAACCACTTTAAATGCTCTTTTATGATTAATATGCAATTATGTTGATGACTTAGGAGGTCCAGATAAATGGAAAAATTCTAGAAAGGTGTATAGGAAAGATGCCAGTTTGGGACTCAACATACCCCTACTGTGAAGGTGTTGCATGTCCCCATGCAACCAAAATTTTTATCATCCTCCTTCAATTCATATGCCATGATACCTCTGCCAGTACATCCAGTTCTCTTCTCCTCTTTCTTGGTGCTGCTAACATCCTGGGCTTCTTCATCAAGCATCCAATCTTGAGATTAATCAAGGTTTCATTTCATTTTCTTCGCATTTTCCAATTTCCTCGTTTTGTGCTACGCTCCCGTGAGCGTAAGTATAGTGTTGTCATGATTGATCTTTTCCAATCTGTTTTTCTCCTTTAATGCTTCATTTTCATTTTTAATATGTCTATTTAAAACCTCCAACTCAAAGAATTCTTGTTTCAATGATTGGACTAGAGCTTATTGTGCTGTATGAGGCTGAGTGGATGGAGTGCTGGGACCCGTGGCTGTTCTTTCTAAGGATTCTATGTAATCATACACCTCTTGCTTCTTTGGATCTATCTCGGGTGTCGTTTTCATTGGGATGTCCCCAAAATGCTGTGGAGGAGAATTGACTTCAAAATCTGGCCGAAAAGGACTCATGTCAACATCTTGAGGACTAGTTTCAACAGTTGGCTGAGAATGAGGTGGACTATGTTCAATGTTTAGTTGAGAATGAGATGGACTATGGCCAGCTAGAGTTTTTTTAGGTGTTACTTCTCCCAAATCAATAAAATGGGGTCCTTTTGTCTGTGTTTTCCTCCACTTTCCTTTAAGCCTGCTGCTTCTTCTTACATACTATGGACTACTGTCTTTTTTCTTCTGTTTTTCTTTTCCTTTCTTTTTGGTCATAGATGACTGTTCCTGAAGGTGAACTAGTCTCTTAGATAACACTTGATGGTCTTCTTCTGAGGAAGGGGTTTGATGCATAGCCTCAATGCTTCTTTTCTCTTTTGATTTTGTTGGCTTTTTACTCTCAGTCTTTTCCTTCCTCCTTTTAGACAGTCTTTCCTCTCTACTAGTTCTTTCAACTATGTTAGTAGGAGTGCTTTGAGTTTTATCATCTGCTTTCTTTCTTCTACTTCCTTTTAATGTACTGTCTTCAGGGGTTTCTTGGGGTTCTTCAAAGAAATTTCTAACTAAAAACTGCTCCCAGGTGTCCTTTTTCTCCTTTAATTTTTTTTCTGTCAAGATTTTCACAAGACCATGGTGATACAAATGTGGTTCTACGTCCCCTAGATGCTTCTGGACGGTTACAGACATCTTTTTCAAACTATTTAGTAAAACGTATGGTAGATTGAGGGACTGGTTGTCTAGGAAGTTCATCAACAGTTGGGTATGATACATGTACATTGATCCAAAACGGCCCTCACAGGTGATAAAATTTTGAATAACCAACAGTAAACTAGCCCACTCTTCTTTTAAAGCATGAACAAGAATTCCCTTTTTGAAAATGGTGACATCCATGCCTGGGTTACGTAGGATCACTCTCCAAGCTTCCTTGCCAATGCTCTTGTTCTTGAACCAGCGTTCACCTTCTTGAGGGAGTTCTGTAGCTGCTGCTATGGATGCCTCAGTCATTGTAAATTTCAGGCCCCCAATTTCTACCTCCAGACCGTTGAAAGACCTCGCAAAATTTTTTGTTACCTCCTTATTGTAGCCTTTAAACTTTTGAATAAACTGAAGCCATTTTGCTTTTTTCAATATGTCTTTGACTTGTGGGTATCCTTCCATAAATTTGGGTCCTCCTCGTTCTCGCTATTCCCTCAACAATCAATCTTATCTTCCTTCCTCGTTTTAAAACTCGTCCGTACGAGGAGGGTCGAAGTGAGGTAAGATCACCAGAGAAGGAAATGAACAAGGTTTATGAAGGAGACTGGATCGTGAAGGTTTTGATATCGAGAGCGGAAATCGTAGAACAAAATGGGGTGAAGGCTTATGTGAGCACGGTGGAAATGTAGCCGTGAGGTTAATAGAACAGTAGGGGGAGTAAAGTGCATCCGGTAGTATTTAAAATTGGGTGGATGCAGAATAGACGCAAGCACGTTTATGAAACGACTACGGATTTTGTGCGGCTGAGAGAAGCCGTAGTGAAATCAACCATGTTCCATAATTACAGGTGGAGTATCAAAGTATAGCCTAACACGAGTGGAGACCGGAGGCTTGATTATGAGGCCGTTTAAAAATGAATGCAAGGATTGTGGGGGAATTGTATAGAGATCGTGGAACATTTATGGAGTTATCAACGCAATCATTGCATATAATGGAGCTATGGTTTATAACTATGTAAAAATGTGCTTGAATGCCATTTGAAATAAATTTCTACTCATACCTTGGAATTCTTGCCATTTTCCATTAGTCTTCAATCAGTTGCTCCTCGTTGATGCTTTTGAATGCCTCATGTCTTCATAATATGTCATCATACCTGCATTTGATTTCATGATTGTTGAACTAACATCTGACTGTAAATTTTTGAAAAACAGAGTGGTGGCTGCAGAAACTGCTTTTGGCTGCAGAAACTGGTGTCAGCTGCGGAAACTGACACAGCAATGATTTGGGTGAATGGAGATGGATAGATGATAATTGACTGAATGAAAATGGTCATGAAAGAAAATTCTTATTGGTGAAATGAAATGGAATAGATGAAATGGAGTGAAATGAAATGAAGTGGAGTGGAATGAGGTGGAATGAAGTGGAATGAAATGGAGTGGGTTGTCATAAAACTTGTGAAATGAGAGAGAGAGAGAATTTTTTTTTTGAAAATATAGGGTGTCAGGTGTTCCTGATTTTCACCCTACTTTTTCTGTATAAGACTTCCAATCAGTGATTGGTTTTCAGGCTTATACAATTTTTTTTATTTTTTTAATATTTTGAAACTGAAAAGAACAAAGGCTAGGTTGGTCGAGAAGAAGGATTCTTCTTCACCAACCTTATTGTAGAATTATCTTGAAACATTTTGAAAAAGTCCTCTTTTGAGGGTGGCTTATGATAGATCTTTAATCTGTGGCCATTCACAATAAGAGGAGTTTGAGATTCATCAATGGTCTTGATTCTTACTGCTCCATTGCTAAAGATCTTGTCAATCTCATATGGCCCAAGCCAAATGAGTCCAATTTTTTCCTTTAAAATCTTTAAACTTGAATCAAATAAAAATTCCAATCTCCTTCTTGAAAACTTTGATGTATTTGTCATGCCATTTAGCCGCTTGATATTGAACTAGATCGCTTCTTAGAATTGCCTCTTGTCCGATCTCATCTAGCCTTGTCCAACTTCTCCATTCCTATGCTTACTGAGCATATGTGAAAACTGAACTGCCATCTTGAATGTTTTGACTTGGAACTCAATGGGGAGCAGGACTTCTTTCCCATAAACAAGTTCATAGGGAGAATGTCCTGTTGTATTTCTCCATGTAGTTCTGTAGGCCCACAAGGCTTCAGGAAGCCTTTCTGCCCAATCTCTTCTATGTAGATGAACAGTTTTTGTGATGATACTTTCAAGAACTGCTTGTAGACTCTACTTGACCATTTTCTTATGGATGGTAAGGAGTAGATCTTCTGTGCTTGATTTTGTATTCTTCCATCAGCTTCTCCACCAGGTTGGATGTGAATTGGCTCCCCTGATCTGTCACAATTTCTCTTGGAACACCGAAGCGAGTAAAAATATCCTCATAAAGAAAATTAACAACTGAATTTTCAGTAGCAAATACTAATGCTTTGGCTTCCACCCATTTAGTAACATAATCAGTACAAAACAATATATACTTCTTTTGCTTAGATGGTGGATTAATAGGTCCAATGAAATCTAAAGCCCATTTTTCAAAGGGTTCGATGAGTACCTGTGGTTGCAATCTCATTTCATTTGAAAGGGTAGGTTTTCCTACTCTTTGGCAGCTGTCACACCTTTTGACATATTGTTTTTCATCTTTGGAGAGGGAAGGCCAATAATATCCTAAAGAGAGAATTTTATAGGCTGTCCTTTTGTCTGCAAAGTGTCCGCCGCATGGTTCATCATGACATGCCTTGAGGATATCAAGCATTTCATCCTCCCAGACACATCTTCTGATCACAAGATCTGGCCCTGTTTTAAACAATTCGTTAGAAATCCATGAATATTTTGAACTCTCCTGAATAATCTTTCTTTTTTCACTTGGAAATAAATGTGGAGGCAGTTTCCTTGTAACCAAATAGTTAGCAATATCTGCATACCAAGGAGTCTTAGTAGTTACTGCAAACAAGTATTCATCAGGAAACTTATCCTCTACAGGAGAATCTTCTTTAGTATTCTGAATCCTAGACAAGAAATCAGCTACCGTATTTTGTTTTCCTGGTCTATCCAACACAGTAATATTGAATTCTTGCAAAAGTAAGAGCCATCTTGTCACTCTGCCATTAGTAACAGGTTTGTTCATTAAATATCTAATTGCAGAATGGTCAGTATGAATAAAAGTTTCATAGCCTGCTATATAATGTCTAAACTTATTGATTGCATGAACAACAACTAAAAACTCTTTTTCAGTCACAATATAGTTCAACTCTGTGGGAGTCAAATTTTTACTGGTATAATAAATGGCATAAGGGATTAAATATTTTTGACCCAACACAGCTCCCAGAGCTGTATCTGAAGCATCCGTAGAAATATGGAAAGGGAGTTTCCAATTTGGTCCTCTCAAGATAGGTGCTTCAGATATTCTTGTTTTCAAAGTTTCAAAGGCTGATTGACAATCAGGATCCCATTTGAATTCATAGTCTTTTGTAAGCAGTTTGAAGAGTGGAGATGCTATTTTAGTGAAGTTTTCTATAAATCTTCTACAGTATCCAGTAAATCCTAGAAAACTTCTAACATCTCTTTGACAATTTGGAATAGGAAACTTGGAGATGACTTCAACTTTTGATCTATCACCCTTAATCCCATCTCCTGAAATAAGATGCCCCAAAACAATACCTTCAGTAAAAATCATAAAGCATTTTTCATGGCTTAATGAAAGGTTTGATTCTTTACATCTTATAAGGAATTTTTCCAAATTTTCTAATGCCTCTTCAAATGAATTACCATAAACTGTAAAATCATCCATATAAACTTCTACACAATCATGGATTATATCAGAAAAAATTCCTAGTACTGCTCTTTTGAATCTTGCGGGTGCATTACATAACCCAAAAGGAAGCACTCGATAGGCAAAAGTCCCCCATGGATAGGTAAATGTGGTCTTATCTTGATCTTCAGGTGCTACCTGAATTTGATTATAGCCACTAAAACCATCCAAAAATGAAAAGTACTTTTTGCCTGCTAATGTATCTAATACTTGATCGATAAAGGGCAAAGGAAAGTGATCCTTCAAAGTTGCTTTGTTCAATTCCCCGTAATCAATGCATACCCTCCATTTACCATTCTTTTTAGGTACTATAACCAAAGGAGAAACCCATCGGCTATCTGAAATTGGATAAATGAAGTTTACATTGAGTAGTTTTTGGAGCTCTTCTTTCACTATCTCCCTGAGGTTTGGATTCATCCTTCTCTGAGGTTGTCTGATTGGTCTACTGTTTTCCTCAATATAGACATGATGGATGCAAGTCTTAGGATAAATACCTTTCATATCAGTATACTCCCATGCAAATGCAGTAGAATGTTTTTGCAAGATTTTGGTTAGTTCTTCCTGTTGTGACTTTTCCAAATTTTTGTTGATATTCAATGTTTTTCCTGGAAAAATATCAATGGTAGAACTACCGAAATCTTCCATAGAGTAAAGAGACATTTTTCTTGATGATAAATATTCAATGTCAGATTCCAACTGAAATTGTGTGGGGTCATATTCTGAAGATGTCTCAAAATTTTCTAATGTGTTCAGAATTTGACTATCCTCACTGATTTCAAAAATGGTAAAGAAAGGTTGTATAGTGTCCTCATCATCGACCCATTCATTGTCTCCTACTTCTGTAATTGCTTTTGCTGGAGGATACAAATTGAATTTCTTTGTCGAATTACCATTAGAAATGTACATATCCCCAGATCTACAACTAATGAAAGCATCAGCTGTGGCTAGCCAAGGTCTTCCTAAGATAAGTGGGTGCCCTCCTAGATTACTCTTTGGAGTCAAAATCATAAAATCTACTGGATATTCCCAAGAGTCTAAGGAGACTGAAATATCTTCTAATACACCATCTGGTTTGATAATTGATCGATCTGCAAGTTGCAGTAAAGTAGGTGTAAAAAGAAGATTAGGAAGTTTTAGATGTTCCATAGTCTGTCTACTCATAATGTTGATAGCAACCCCTAAGTCAATCAATGTGTTTGGAATTTCTATACCATTTATATGTGTCTTGACAATTGGACTACCTGGATCTACATACTTCTGCATGGTAATTTTTCCCATCATGATAACTGCAATTTTTCCTACCAGGTGGATTCTTCTTGTATCTCTTAGTTTCCTTCCTGGTCTTTTGAGACTCAACTCCTTTATTGTTTTTGCTATAATAGGAATCTCTCTAATGGCTTGTAGCAAGGGAATCTTGATACAAACATTCTTTAATTCATCTAGAAAATCATAGTTAGGCAACAAGATTTTTTTTTCCACCCCTTTATCAATTTTTAATCTTTCAGGGAAAGGAGGTGTGGATGAAGATGCAGGTTGCTCAACTATAGGAGTTGTGGGGGTTAACTTTTCTTTCTCTTTTTGAATGTTTGATTTTTGAAGAGATGCTTCCTCAGAACCCTTATTGACTTTAAGAGAGTCCTCCTTAGAGGTATCTTGCTCTTGGACATCTATAGAAGGTTTTTCTAAAACTCTACCAGACCTAAGTTGTACATCATTGAGAGGAACAATCATATAGGTAGGAAATTGTTGTCCTTCTATCATGTAAGTATTTTGAGGATTTTTATTGTTAGGATTTGGCAATGGCTAAGCTGGAAGTTGATTTGTCTTTTGTTGGTATGGGAGCATGAGTTGAGGATTTGGATTTTGTTGAGAAGGTTGTTGTGGAAATGGCAATGAAAGTTGTGGATTTGGGTTTGGAAGTTGTTGAGCTTGTTGATTTTGAAAAGATGGAGGATATTGATAAAATTGAGCAAATCTCCCATAAGGATTTTGCATCCCTTGTACCCATGGCTGATATGAATTTTGAGGTTGGGGCCAAGGTTTTTGCCAAGGATTCCAATTTGGTGGGGGTTGAGAATTCATAGGGTTGTTAAACCCTTGAGTTTGTTGCCCCTGCCAAGGTCTTCTTGCAACAAAACAGAGAGATTCTACTGAATTTGGATCTTCTTGAAAGACAGCTTTGAGTCCAGGAATTGAAGGACAATCCTTGGTCTCATGATTCTATGAGAAAATCATACATGTTTCTACAACTTTTGCATCCAAGGGACATTCCCTTAAAGCATGTTTCTTCCTACATTTCGGACAAAAGATGGCTAGAGCATCGGTTTCTGCTTTCTGCTTGTTTTGAATTTTAAGGGTGTCTAGTTGTTCACTAAGGCTCCCTAAGATATCATTTTTGAATTCATCAAGCATGTTTCCAATCTCTTCCCTACTTACTGATCCAGTTGCAGATTTATTTTCCCTGATAAGAGAAGGATCTCCAGGCCCTTTTCCTGTTTTAGATTTCCCCCTTGAGAGATGGACACATAGTTATGTTATGTCATGAAGTGGAAGTTGAGAAATGTCTCCTTTCCCCATCGTGTTTAAAATATCTATCCATTCATCTCTAATGGCTTTTAATAGAAGGGCTTTCAAAGTTTCCTCATCTAAGTTGCTCATCTTTGCTCTTTTTAAGTTGTATTGAAATCTTTCAAGTAAATCCTCCAAATTTTCATCTTCTTTTTGCACCATTTTGAATACCTCATCCTTGTGATTGGTGGGCATGCAATAGTGCAAGTATCTATCCAAAAATGTTTGTTTCATATCATTCCAAGTCCTAATAGATTGGGTGACTAATCCCATGAACCATTTCAAAGCGGCTCCCTTCAATGTTGAAGGAAACAGTTTGAGTTTTTGAGAGTCTTCCATATAGTCATATGTTCAGCACACGACTTCAAACTCAAAAAGAAATGTTTCAGGATCCTCACCTCGCAATCCATAAAATTTGGGGAGGACAGATGGTGAGATGTTTTTCATCGTTGTATGAGTTTCCTCATCAACTATGGGGAATCCAAACGAGTTGTCTCCTTCCCTATTACCTCCACCATTGTTGCCTCCATTATTTCCTCCTCCTCTACCTCTACCTCTACCTCCAAATCCATCTACTACTTCCTCTACCATGATAGTTTCCTCAGAGTCCTCAAAGTCCTCGGGTTCTTCTATCAAGGGAGGATGAGAGGGAGTTTCTTCCTTTTCTTCTTCAGGTGATTCTACTTCTTTAATTACAATATACTCTCCTGTAGAAGTAAAGAAAGGGTCTTCTTCTAAATGAGATTTGGTAGATGGTGTAGGAGAATCCTCTAGTTCAGCTGCTCCTTGAATTCCAGGAATCTTAAGGCTAGGGGTAGATGGTGGTGAATCTTGTCTATGTCTTGAAGAAGATGAAGTTGTGAAAATCGAACTCTTGGCTCTAGCTATAAACCTTCCCCTAGAATCTCTTGCTCTATGCATGTCATTTTTTATTTTTAAGTTGGGCTAATAATTCTCTTTCTAATCTTCCAAGTCACACTAAGTGCAAGAAGAGAGCATACTTAAGAAATTATTGAACCAATAACTCTCTTTTCTGATCCTCCAGATCACACTAGGTGCAAGAGGAGAGCATACTTCAAGAAGTTATCAATTTTTCCCTTCTCTTTATTGTTTTTTTTTTTAAGAAATTGGCTACCTAGTTACACTTCCCCGGCAACGGCGCCAAAATGTTTGTTCAATTTAGTGTGTCCTAAATTGCTACATTAATTTGTCAATCTGGGATTCGTAAGCTGACGAAGTGTGGTGCACTATATGTGCAAGATAACCTATCTCTTACTTTTTGTCGTTTTTGGTTTTTTTATTTATCTTGGGGGTTTTATCTTGGTTGGTTTCCTAATGTGAGATGGAAATTCTAAAAGACAAGTATGGATATAAATGTTCAAGGCAATGATGTCCTTTATAATGATTTCCCAAACTTCAAACTTCAAAAGGGTTTTAAAACATGAAATGACAAAATTAATTCTTAAAAGAAAATGAAAATGTGCCACTATACTAATCAAACAAACAATGAAATATTGATCATGAAACTCATTACCCTTGCTGCTGTTTAAATACAAAAGAAACTATACTCAAAGAAATCCAAGAATTGCAAGCAAAGTAAAGCTAAAATCAAATTACATCAACTCATATTCTGACCCCTCACCATTAGTCTCGCTATGGATTTCGGAGGTAATCATAAACAACTTGAGAAATCTGATATCTAATTTGCAGAAAAATAAACTAATATCAAATTACACACTCATACTTCAATCCCTCACCATTAGTCTCGCTATGGCTTTCGGAGGTAACTGATAATGACATGAGCAATTTAATATCTAATCTAACTAATAAAGCAAATGTACAAAACTGAAATAAATAAAACAGTGCTGGAATTAGAAGCTAAGAAAAATAAATTAGCAGAAGGACAAGACTGATTCCATGTCATTAGTCATTGTAAAAAATATGTGCAAATGCCCGGGCTGCCTATTGTAATCTGAAACAAAGACACTGATTAGTTAACAGCAGTATAAAGCATGAAAAACTATAGACAAAAATGAAACATTAATACCATAAGAGATGTGATATATACACATGAATAATTATGGCATAATGAACTTAAGGAAATAAAGCATGAAACTATACAGCAATAAACAAAACCTCGGCATGTGCAGGGGCCCTCTGCACAATCCTCGGGCAACAACTATCAACCATGAATTATACTTATGAACAAAGTCTTCTCATGTATTTAAAATGTAGTCATAAAAAGAAAATAATGTCACGACACAGTGGCTTTCTTTTCAACAAAATTACTTTACAACAGCTAGCTATTATGCGTATGAGAACGCATTATTTATAACAGAGGATGACATAACTAATTTCCTTCAATCTACACTGATGAAATACACGTGAACAACCACGTCCAGAAATCTAGCATTATGGCTGCCGTGAAGATTAAATATATTGAGGGTGGTCGTTGAATTCGTCTTATGGAGCAGTCCACAGGTGTTGATATGTCCCCTGAGATTTAGGAACAGCCACGCAAGTCTTCACGTGGTGAAAAACAGAGTTCTGTCACCGTAGGACTCTTAGGTTGACCACCGCTTGACTACCTTTGACCACGGCCTTCTTTGATGAATTTGACTGAGCCAGTAGGACTCGGTCCATGTCCATGTAATTTCCAACTTGCCCATGTGGCTTGATTTGCCTGAAGACACCTGCAATATAGACTTTAACAAAATGGTTGCGGAAAGTTGAAGCAGCTGCGAAAAGTGACAAGATTCCGCAGCTAAATGAGCAAAAATCTAATTCAAATAGCAGACACAAAACATAGTTAAAAACCACTTTAAATGCTCTTATATGATTAATATGCAATGATGTTGATGACTTAGGAGGTCCATATAAATGGAAAAAGTCTAGAAAGGTGTATAGGAAAGATGCCAGTTTGGGACTCAACAATTGGCACCACCGATCTAGGAAGATCAAGTAGAACGGTATTAACATAACTCGACTGAGCATAGATCAGGTCATATTTTAAGGCAATCTAGAGAGTGGCTTCTTCAGTTTGAAGGAAATGCGATGCAACATCCTTGCCGATAGCAGGAAAGATAGATCTAAGGAACTAGTCCATAGACACGGCCTTCGAAGGTAGGGGCTCGACATAGGCACTTTCTTCTCTGCCATTCCTGGACATGATCGTATAGGTGGGTCACAGACGATTGAGGGAAAGAATTCAAAAGTTTAGTACCAGTGTCATAACGAAGGGGAAGCTGGAAATAAGACAGAAAAGCATGGGCAAGAGTGGCAAAGGTGGTATGAGAGGATGAGGCCTAATCAACATACCACTTAGAAGCTTTGCCAGTAACCGTACGTTGGAACAACCAAAGACGGACAGAGTCATCGGTAATGGAGTTAGACAAACAACACATGTGAAAAGATCGAACATGATTTGTAGGATCTTGTCCAGCAAGACCTTCAAAATTGGGGATGTCAGAAGGGAGCTTGGTTGGCATAGCAGTCCAACCAACATCATGGCGTATAGGGTCATTGATCAACTGGTTAAAAATGGGAGGACTGGTTCCTGCCATATAGGGGAGCAAGGGAGCAGTCAGAGTAGTTCCTGATGCGGTCCCACTAATATTATTCCCAGCATTAGGGTCAGGGCTACCACTAGCGTCAGGTCCTGAACCATACATGGTGAAGGTGATAGGGGAAGAACTGGGGGCGAAACCAAAAGGGGAATCCAATGAACCAGAAGAGGAGTTGGAGTGCGGACTCGGTGGAGGACTAACTCGAATCCTATGTACAGGAGTAAGTATTCCTACCGAAAACTAAGGATGAAGGCCAAGAAGTCTCTGAGATAAACACCTTGGTGGCGTAATGATGACAGCACAAACACGACACAAAGGGAAGAGAGACCAACAAGGGCAAGGAGGTGCAGGATCAACTGATTACAATGTCGAAACAAGGGCAGAGAGGTGCGGGATCAATTGATTACAATTTTTTAAAGTCTTTGCTTGGCGGTGTTAACCAAGCTCTTCCTCACTTAAGGTGTGTGTGTTAACTGTGTAAATTTTAATTTTTAAACCCAGATGTTTGTAGAGAGAAAGAAAAAGTGTGTTGTATAACTGTAAATAAGCCTGCAGATAATAGTATATGGAACTGAAATAACATAAAATAAACAACTAATTATGCATTAATCTAAACCCAAGGAGGTGGGCCTCTCAATAACTAGTTTGTAGGTGGGAAAAAATCTTGTCAAAACACACCAAAATAGCCAATAGATCTAAATTCAGGAGGGACAATGATCTAAAGTTTAGATCTGCTCGAAATAGATGTAGAAAAATAGCAAAAAATCAAAGGAAAAATTATTGTAAATGAGGTGGGAAAGGCTATATCTTGGAGGGAAGCGGAGGGGACCCTAGAGGAAAACCAAAACAAAACTAAAGGAGGTGTTTTTAATGGATAAATAACCAATCTGAATGGATCTGAAGGTAAGGGATCAGATCTAAAAAAGGGTTGAACACACTGAAAATTCAAACAACCTGATGCAGCTAAAAATCTTCCACAAAAGGTGGATGGTGCTGAAGCCTTAAGGGGCTAGGTTCCCACTTTGTTGACTAAAACAGAACAAGTATAGGTCAAAAATGGGTGGAGACATGGGTTAGACAACCCTAAACAGAGGCCGAGGCAAACCCAGAAAACTTTTAGAAAAACTCCCGCAAAAAGTCTAGGTCGAAGTTTCTGACCTGATTTCTATAGAGGTCACAGGTTTTGGCCTGTTTTTTGCACCCTAGAGGTTCAGGTCGTAGGTTTTGGCCCAAAAAGTGCGCCCTGCACTTCCGTCACTCTCAGGAGTAGGTTTCAAAAGAATGTGTCTTCTCGGCTGCGGCTGAGGCCGATCACTTGTGTAATATGTCCGAAAACACACAGAAGTTATAATTTTTAATGTTTTAAGGTTTTATAGGTTAAAAACAACATCAATAAAAGAAAAGAAAGAAGCTGAAGATAAATCCTAGTGTTTGAAGAAGTTGCATATGTAGGGATCTGAAAAACGACATAGGTCGTAATCGTAAACCTGTGTGGAGTCACCAGTTGTTAGTATGGATCTTAATCGCAAGTGTACAAAAAAATACCACTTTAGCTGTGCATAAAAAACAGACCTAACAGCAAAGATGGCCACCAATATATTTAGATCTGCAATTAGTTGACAAAGATAAATGCTGCAAAAGAAACTACATTTTGAACCTTTGGCTTACAACTAATAGCTGCACTTGCAAGAGTAAAAGCACATCTAGAAGTAGATATCCTCTTGTCAATGTCACCCGCAAAATTTGAATCAACATAACCAAACACTAAATCAACACTACCATTATTAGGTGATACAATAATTACTTATTCCTTTAAGATACTGAAACACCAATTTTACTACTACCTAATGTTATTTACCTATATCTTCCATGTATTTACCGAAAACACCAATTCAATGTGAAATAGTTGGTCTTGTACTAACCATCGCATACATTAAGAATCACACTACATTAGTATATGGTACATGAGACATATACTCCTTTTCTTCATCATTACTAGGACACAAGCCTGAATAAATCTTGAAATGGGAAGCTAAAGGTATTTTATGAGGTTTCACATTATTGATATTGAATCTTAGAAATATTTTCTCCACATACTTATGTTGTCATAACCAAAACTTACCATTTTTCCTATCTCTATGTATCTCCTTGCCCAAGATATTTTTTGCTGCTCCATTATCGTTCATTTCAAAAGTTGTAGCCAATTGAGTCTTTAACATGTTGATCTGAAACATGTTGATCTAAAACATGTTTTTTCTTACTACAAGCATATCATCAACTTATAGCACCAAAATAATGAATATTCCATTGTTCAACTTTATTATTTACACAAATTTATCATACTCACTTCTAGTAAAAGTGTGGCTCATCATAAATGAATCAAACCTCGTGTACCACTGCTTGGGAGACTCTCTCAGGACATACAATGACTTCTTCAGTTTGCAAACAAACCTCTTGTTGCGATTTTGAAAAAACCCTTTTGGTTGTCCCATATATATATACTCATCCAAATCTCCATGTAAGAATATTGTTTTAACATCTTGTTGCTCTAACTCTAGATCAAATAAAGCAACCAGTGCTAACATAACTAGAATTGAAACAATATTAGAAACTCGTGAAAAAATATCATGTAAATCAATACCTTCCTTTTGAGAATATCTTTTTGCAACCATTCCTTCTTTGTACTTATGAACAATATCATAAAATCCTTTATTCAATTTGTAAACCCAATTGCAACTAATAACGTTGTTTTCCTTAAGAAGTTCCACTAGATCCCATGTCTTATTTGTTTGTAAGGAATCCATTTCCTCTTTCATTGTTACTTTCCACTTATCACTATCAGATACTTCAATTTCTTCCTAATAACAACTAAGTTATCCATCATTAGCAATCAAAGAAATAGATGTATCAAAATCGTCATATCTTTTAGGAAAATATTTGATCTGTGTAGGCCTTCGTACAATTTTTTGTGGCATCTCCTCGGTTTCTTCAAAAAAAATTGTATCCTCATCTGCTTCTATAGGAGTTTATTCATGGAAAAATACATGATCCTCCTCCATTGAAGATGATTGAGTATCCCATTGAACTCATTGAATCTTGTATACTTCTTCTTGTTTCATTTCACCATCTACATACATTAGAGGAAATTTTAGCCTAAAAGTGCTCATGAAATTTTCATGTAGTTTCCATGTCATAAGATGTAAACCAATCAAAATCCTTTAAATTTAAAGAAGTCCATGTAAATATTTTGGAGGGAAAATAAGGAAAACTATTTTTTTTTTTTTTTTTTGGCTTATCTCCTTATAGATTCACTCAAATTTCAAGTGTAGACACACATTGGATGCAAACTTAAATTTTTCATCCAATGAGTACCCATCGTGCCTACTTTTGAGAAGACCATTGTTAAAACTTGAAGATACATTAAAAAACACATTCAAATTTTTATTTTAATGTATCTTCAATTGTTATCATTATGGGTCTTCTCCAAAGTATGCATAATGGGTACTCATTGGATGAAAAATTTAATTATGCATCCAACGAGTGTCTACACTTGAAATTTGAGTGAACCTATAAGAAGATAAGCCAAAAATACAATAGAAAAAAAAATTCTTTTCCCTCCAAAATTTATAACTCTTATTTGATTATTTTCCTTTAGGAGGCCACTTTTAGACTAAAATTTCCTCTAATGCGATGTATTACTAATGATTCATCAAATATGACATCTCTGTTAATGATGATTTTGTGGGTAGTAGGATCCCATAATTTGTATCCCTTAACTCCATCAACATATCCAAAAAATATTAGTCTTTTTATTTTCGATCTAATTTATAACATTGATTCTTTACAATAAGAGCATAGGCATCACAACCAACAACTATAAGATTTGAATAATAAAAAGATTGAACTGTCCATACCTCTTCTCAAACCTTACAGTTAATTGTATTTGATGGTGACTGATTTACCAGATAGCACAATCTAAGAACTGCTTCTGCCCACAATTCCAACTACAACTTGGAATTACTGAGCATACTCCTTGTTAGTACGAATCTTAATCGCAAGTGTATGAAAAAATACCACTTTAGTTGTGCATAACAAACAGCCCTTACAGAAAAGATGGCTGCCAATATCTTTAGATCTGCAATTAGTTGACCAAGATAAATGTTGAAAAAATCTAGATTTATGCATTAAAAGACATTAAGTAGTAAATAAAAACAAGAGTTGCTCCATGCATCCAATAGACAAGACAAGAATATGTTTAAATAATTTTGTATTAATGGCACATGGGAGGAGAACATAGAAGGATTTTATCAGTCCTCTTCAATAGGATGGGTTCTTCTAAGTCCTTAGCACTTCAGATCTAAAATCCCTCTCTCTTGATGGTGTAGAAAACCCAGAAAAAAAAAATGGAACTCAAAGGGAGCTCACAAGAAAAATGGTAGAAAAATATGACAATGATGGTGGATCAAAGTCAGACCAAAAGTATAGATCCAGAGTGATCTTTAGGCAAAAACACGTAGTGAATGAATGGGAAAAACCCTCCTATTTATAACAAAATATGGAGTTAGTCTATATATTGGTGCATAATTAAAATATTATTAACCAAATCTAGATCCAACTTTTATGGAATATTTTATTATATTTGTTGGAGGGAAAAGAATTTGACTTGGGTCAAATCCATTTATTTGTAAATAATAAACAAATAAATCATTTATTTATTATTTTAAGGATGTGATTGAGTAATAATCAAATAAATAATGATTTATTTAATTATTTATAAATGATTTAGTCAAATTTAACAAGGAATATTATTTAAATAAGGTTTAAATAATTATTCCTAGAAAATAATAAGATAAATAAAGATTTATCTAATTAATTTTCCTGTTTTGGGTTAAATATGGCCAGGAATATTAATTAAACTGTTGTTTAACTAATTATTCCTTGAGGAAAACCAAAAAAATATGGATTTTGATTTTTAAGTTCCTATGGTTATCATCTTTTGAAAAGCTTCTCGGATTATCCACAGTATCAAGAAACATTTTTCGATGTTTCGAATCCCAATGGTGATCCATCTTCAGGACAATTGAATGAAGAGTTTGAAGAAGGGTTTTTAGGTCATTAATAGTGAAGAAGGACATGACAGGAGCTGACTAGAGGTATTAATTTTAATTTTAATTTTATATATAAATTTTATTTTTATTATTTAATTTGATTCAAAAAATGAATAATTTTTTTTTACCAACTTTTAATAATTTTATTTCCAATTTCTAATAATTTTATTTCTAATTTAATAATATGAGCTAATTTTATTTTTATTTTAATTAAATATAATGTGATAATATCCTAAAATTACTTATTTAAAATGAGGCAATGTTTATTTACTAAATAAATCTTAATTAAGTAAATAGCTAATTATTCTGTTGCTATATAGTTACTAAATTAGTTAATTGATTTATTTAATTTATTATTTAATTTAGGAAAAAATACCTTAAATAAAAACCCTACATTAATTAGGGGTGGTTAATATCACTAATTGTTACAAAAATAAACTACTTATTTACTAATTAGTATTAACATTTATTTAAATATGTAAATAAATATTAATAAAGTAAATAATTATTTATTTTATTTTATTAGTTATGTTTATTTAATCTAATAATTAATACTAAAATTAATTTATGTTAGGAGGATAAATTAGGTTTAAGTAGTTACTAATAATAATTATTAATTAATTAATTAATTTTTATTTTTTAGACAGAATAAAAATTAATTAATGAGAATAATTATTAAAATTAAGTACCTTAATTATTAAAACGACATTTAAAAGAAGAGAGACAAACCTGACACCATTTACCTGAAAAACTATAGCTGGAAGGATTGTGCTTTTGAGGAACATATTTGTCGAAGAAGAGGTCGCCAACTGTCGTTGATTTCACATCCCCCATCCCTATTAAAGTTATCTGGATGTTTTATAATCTCAAGGGCCTCTCTTACTTTCCTTCTTTGATAGTGATCTTCTCTCGCAATGATCCTTGCATCTTCAAGACACACTTGATGTTAGTTTTCGAGTAGTGTTCCGCAAGGGCAGAGGTGTGTGATCGCTCATACTAAATATTGGCTCCATGCTCTTCGAGTTGTTTTCCTTTTTTGGACGTTATTATCATTAGGAATGAGGATCAGGCACCTTTGCCTTGCGGAACACTCCTTAAGCCGATATTAATTATGAGCGATCATGCACCTCTTCCGTTGCAGAACACTCCTCGAAAACTAAACATCAAGTGTGTCTTGAAGATGCAAGGATCATTGCGAGAGAAGATCACTATCAAAGAAGGAAAGTAAGAGAGGCCCTTGAGATTATAAAACATCCAGATAACCTTAATAGGGATGGGCGAAGTGAAATCAGTGATAGTTGGCGACCTCTTCTTCGACAAATCTGTTCCTCAAAAACGCAATCCTTCCAGGTATAGTTTTTCAAGTAAATGGTCTCAGGTTTGTCTCTCTTCTTTTAAATGTCCTTCTAATAATTAAGGTACTTACTTTTAATAATTATTCTCATTAATTAATTTTTATTTTGTCTAAAAAATAAAAATTAATTAATTAATTAATAATTATTATTAGCAACTACTTAACCCTAATTTATCCTCCTAACATAAATTGATTTTATAATTAATTATTACATTAAATAAACATAACTAATAAAATAAAATAAATAATTCTTTACTTTACTAATATTTATTTACATATTTAAATAAATGATAATACTAATTAGTAAATAATTAGTTTATTTTTATAACAATTAGTGATATTAACCATCCTTAAATAATGTAGGGTTTTTATTTAAGGTATTTTTTCCTAGATTCAATAATAAATTAAATAAATCAATTAACTAATTTAGTAACTATATAGCAATAGAATAATTAGTTATTTACTTAATTAAGGTTTATTTAGTAAATAAACATTGCCTCATTTTAAATAATTAATTTTAGGATATTATGACATTATATTTAATTAATATAGAAATAAAATTAGTTCATATTATTAAATTAGAAATAAAATTATTAGAAATTGGAAATAAAATTATTAAAAATTGGTAATAAAAATTATTGGATTTTTTAATTAAATTAAATAATAAAAATAAAATTTATATATAAAATTAAAATTAAAATTAATAACCCTAGTCATCTCCTATCATATCCTTCTTCACTATTAATGACCTAAAAACCCTTCTTCAAATTCTTCATTCAATTGTCCTGAAGATGGATCCCCATTGGGATTCGAAACGTCGACAAATGTTTCTTGATACTGTGGATAATCTAGGAAGCTTTTAAAAAAAATATGGATTTATTCGATATTTCCTCATGGGGTTTCCTGCTTAGACCATAAACAACTTAATAAATGTGGTTTAGGAAGTTATTTTTCATAGTGAAATCAATTTTACTTAGGGTAAAATTGGTCTTACATGGTGTAATTTGGTCCATCTAATAGTAACAGGTTAGATGACCAAGAAATGGTGTAATAGATTGCCCCCGAGCGTCTGAGCGTTAGGAGCTACTCGTATGACCGAAGTACATTGTAAGAACTCAATCACTAGACACCAAAGGGGAATTCAGAGAGAGAGAAATATAAGGTAGACCAAAGAGCTAGAGGACTAGACCCTGAGGAGGCGAGACTTACAGGTGCGCCAAGTCTCTTTTATGAGTGAGTACTTGTGCTACATGCAGCGGCGAGGCATACCTATGACCTTCGAGACAAAGTACAAAGAATAATGCATCAAGTAAACAAGGTACTGAACTATATAGTACATGCTGGCATAAACATGAGCCAGATAAAAATATGATAATGAATCCCACATACATATTGTGCCTGGGATAACAGCCAGGACTTATACAAAAATATCTGAGTACATGAGATACAAATACAACCTAAATGCCCCTGTAAACAGGAAAGGGCTCTGAAAATATGATTGATACATGCAAACTAACAAGTGTTGCAAGTGACTGAGGCCAACATCATCAAATCTATGGATCTGCATCAAAGGTTGTAATGAAGAGGTCATCCTGGCATGTGGGGGGCTACTTGAAGGGCCATCCCCTCATGAGGTCTGAAACATTTCACACACACCCGAGAATCACCGGTACAATCTGCTGCATCACTGAACCATCAATTATACGGATCTCGATCATGCTGTAAGGAGCTGAAGATGATAAACAATCAAGTCAAAGGGTAACAAGGAGACCCTTTGCCTGATCCGAGGTACCGAAAAAGAGTGGAAGTTGGAACCCAGGAACACCGCCCTCTAGACCTATCTTCTAGAATGAATGATCTGATGTCAACAGAAGGAGGTCCGCCATAGGTGAGGCAATAACGGATCCTCAACTAAGGCATGAGATAAAATAGTAGAGCGACTGACAAATTGACACCAAGAATAAAGATGAAATGGTCGGTACTGAGTAGCGGATGGACGACTTCCCTTATTAGAGCATAAAGGGCATGGATGACCTGGCAACAACTGACACAATATCAAGGGGGATATGGGACAGTAGGAATAGAGGCCATAATTTGCGACATGAGAGACGGACCAAGCAATGAAGGATGGAGGACCATAGCGTGATACAAAAGGACTCAAGATAGACTCCATGAATGCGATGATGACTCAACTCGGATGCTCTAAACAAGGGCGACTCGATGATGCTGCCACACAGTGAAGGTCCAATGGATACCATAAATACATGAGTACAAGATGGTAACTCACGACAAAAATCGACACGAGCATGGACAAGTATGGAGGCAAAGTGGTGCCCCATGTACAAGTGTTGCAAGTGAATAAATTCGATTTTGGGGAGTGGTGAAGTGACGCTTCTTGGAAAAAATGTGTCCTAGTGAAGTATAAAATCAAAAAAAACTAAGAGATACCCATTTGAGGGCTCGGTGAGAGCTTTCCAATGGTATAGATGGTTTGTCAAACTAAGCTACGATTTGGCTGCAGTTGGTGAAAGAAAAATCAGGGGTTTCTCTTTTAATAAGGCATTTTTCTTCCAAATTCACTCATTTGCAAGTGGAGCTGTGGTGAATGTAGAGAGGAGAGAAGGCCCTAAATCTTGTGGCGATCGTAGCGGACAAACCGATCATTGGAATCGAGATTCGTTAGTTGCAGGTAAGAGGCCTAGCCATATTGTTTCAATTGAGGGGATCGAAATTTTAGTTTAGGCACCTAGAGCTCATGAATAGGTCAGGTCGTACTTTTTGGGGTCTGTTCTGCGACCTGTGTAGTAGGTACTGGGCAGAAAAATACGACCTGTCCGAGGAAATGACCTTAAAAGTGCGACTTGTCAGAGAAAGGGGGTTTTTGTGCTGTTTTTGGTTGAGATCTAGGATTTTTATGGTTGAGGGGCATAGGTTCCCCCAAACATGTTGTGGTCATGCCAAAATTTATTTAGAAAAAGGGGAGTCTAAACAAATTTTAATGATGTGGTTTTCCATTTATTTTGATTATGGTTATGCGGTTTGAGAAATGGAATGGAGGATTACCAATCTCTTTTGGTACTGCATATATGAAGCAAATGGACTTAAGTTTCTGCATTGGCATACATGGTGTTCCTATCCCAAAGACTGGATTTGGAGATAATGAACCGATGCTCTCCTAGAAAACCCACAGGTTGGTCACAACAATGTCTAGGAGACTAGGTTGCTGATGTAAGATGAAGGAATGATCAGGGGTATCATCCCTAGAGTGATGTGAAGTGATATGGGAATCTAGAGGTTCTTCAAAGTAGGGAAGAATAATGGTACTAGAGTCAACACGACCAGATACACTAGGAGAGTTGTGGAGAATTATTTCTCCTGGTCTCTCAAATATGGGTGCCCCCTTACCCAAATATTGGGTGTCAATGTAATGGCCACAAGGGGTATGTGGTTCGAATGCATGGGTTTGATGTAAGGGGGGATAGACAAACTCAGGGGTGGTGACTACTTCCGCAATATCGTCATCGTAATAGTATATGGGGTGACTGGTCAAAGAAAGACCACTTAGCACGGCAAAGCTACTTGACTCATCATCATGAGAAGTAAGCTTCACATGGGCATTGTCATGGAGGGTGAGGGAAGGAAAATTAGATGAAGGATCCACCGATGTTGAGCCCAAGGTGATCGCTAAAGGGAGGTCAGGTGAAACAAAAGGGGAAGGCCCAGGGGGGTCTACCACCGTGGATCTCATAGATGATGAAAGATAGTGGATAGTGGCTGAAGACTGTGTCATTTCAACATATAAAGGGGGAATGTCTATGGGAGTGGGTGTGTCCTCTAGTTCTGTTGAAGCAAAACGCGCAAATAAGGGAGTGGTGGACTCATTGTGCTTTGCCTCGAATTGGCGAACTACTGCTAGAGAGGTGAGGAAGTCCTCGAGGCAGGGACAGAGGTGGGTATAATGGCCATGTAGATCACACAAATCACACTGGTGGTTGGTGTTAATATTCTTGGGGTTCTTAGCTATAGTCTAGGAAGGAACAGAGGTTTTTGGGACCGTCGACTCAGGGAACGCGACATTAACCATGCACTTGAGACGAGGAAATTTAGGAAAATTATGAGTGGCATGATCGAAAACATCACATAAAGCACATTGGATAGTACACTTTGGTGGCAAAGGGGGGGCAGGGTTTGTCGGGCAGCCTTGTATTTAGATGCCTTTTTACTGGCTTTGCCCCATCACCCGAAGCTGTCGCAACAGGAGGAGGTTCTTGTTGAGGTAGTTGAGGCACAGTAGCAGTGGGATGGGTCATAGGGACCGGTTGAACTAGGGTCAACGAAAGATAATGTTTGGGTTGACCAGGCGGGGCAGCGGCTGGGGGATCAAGGTTCCAGATGGGAATCCCCAAGGTCAGGTTAGGAAGAGATAGGGTAGCCATGACAGGTACCAAGTACACTCCAGGAGGGGGAGATAGGAACAGTATCTGACCAGAGGGGTAATGGCCAGGCAGGACAGCTCCAAGATGGTTAAGGCCTGGAGGAACCATTCCAGGAGGGTAGAGAGGCTCATGGATACCAGTTGTAGGTGAACGACTAGGAGGAGGGGGTCCAGAAGGCTGAATCGAAGGGCTAGGAGTAGGTTGCGGAGGGCGAGGCTGTTGACTAGCTGAAGCAAGCTGCTTGAGGAAAGCCCGAGATGATTTCATCATGCAAACATTCGATGAGTTGGGATCAAAGACAGGAGGAGGAAGACCAGAGAATGTACCAAGAAAAGAGGAATCTATGTAGTCTCCGAGTGAGACACTCATCAAAGGATCGATGGTTTGCTTATTGGCCACTAAAGAGATGATGGACTCAGAGGAGGTTTGAGACTTCGATTCGTAATATGTCAACTTGTCAATGGTTACTATATTTATGTTACGAGGGAAGGACATCTTGGAGTGAACCACGGATGGGACAGAAGACATCGCATTGGTGTAGCTACGACCCAATAGAATGTTGTAATCTAAGGGGGCATTAATGAATTCTACGTCAACGCAAACAGTCTTGCCTGCAAGAGTAATAGGACAATTACGAAACAAGCCAATGGGCTGGGAGGTGTGGCCATCCCATTCTCGAAGAGTGATCATGGAAGGAGCCAACTCAGGTGATCCAAGTTTCTTCCAAACCAAAGTGGGCATCACACAAGTAGATTCCCCCTCATCAATGATACAACTGCAAACGTTGGCGTTCTAGATCTTGACTGGGATTTGGAAGGCAACAGAAGAAGGAAGAGGAGGATGTTCTGACCAGTCAACATCTAAGATGATCAAATGATCATCTGAAGGATCTATAGTTCCCATGGAAGATAGTATAGATTTTCGTTGTGAATGGCATGACTGGAGGAGTCCTAGCATTGAGATAGCAGCAGGAGATTGCGCCAAATCATCTACTATACTATACGAATGGGTAGCTTTGCCAGAAGCAGCATTTCGGCAGATTGGGCCCTTAGGGATATTGGTATGAACCTCTGCCTTAGGCTGAGGGATCTGCAAAGGACCATTAGTTGTTGAAAGAGGTTCTCTAGAACCTAAAGAAGGGATCTCGGTGGCAGACATAGTGGGAGGCTTGATGTACTGTCAGAACCGAGTCTGAAGGTGGAGGTCTACGGTTATAGGTTGGTTAGAGTTCATCATGAGAATTTGGTAATCGGAGGTACCAAGTGGAGGAGTTTGAGTGGCTACCTGACCTTCAGGTGGCTGCGTAGCCACAAATCCTTGCTGAGGGAAAGGATTAGTAAACACAGCCGGTTGACTAGGTGTAGGATTGGGAGGGACGAAAGGGGAGGCTTTTTGTCCTCGCAAATTTGCTTGAGACTCCCACATATGATGCATCTGGGGTAGAAAAGTACAATCGCTTTTGTAATGACCATAAACACCACAACATGAACAAGGCTTATTCATGCAAACATGCATGTCTTGCTTGGGCTGAGTGCCCTTTTGCTGGTGAGCAATGTTTGGTGCATTACTTTGAGGATTAGGTCCAAGATTACCCGGTGCAGATTGATTTTGAGTGCCTTTACTCTTCTTTTTGGAAGGAGGAGGATTAGTTGCGCCCTGTTGTGCATACACCTGCCCCTGAGGGGGCGGTGGCTACTGTTACGTCGGTTGAGAAGGCAAGGGAGGCGGAGGTGCTAATGATGGAGGAGTTGGAGCACCAGGCTGCGGATACGAATAATAAGGAGGTTGGATAACGTTGTGGTAAACAGGAGGTTGGGAAAAAGGAGGAGCATGTCGTATCCTGGATACATGCTACCGAGAGGGGGAAAAGTGTTGGAGGTGTTGGCCCCTCCCTGAGGAAAACCATAGCCCATGGGAGGCTAAGTGTATGGATGAGAAAGAGCTCCAACGATACCGTCGGCGGCATGAGATGCCCTTGGTGTGTTGCCACCACCTGATCTAGGAAGATCAGGTAGAACAGTATTAACATAACTCGACTAAGCATAGATCAAGTCATATTTTAAGGCAATCTAGAGAGAAGCTTCTTCAGGTTGGGGGAAATGCGATGCGACATCCTTGCCGATAGTAGGAAAGAGAGATCTAAGGAACTAGTCCATGTAGACACGGCCTTTGAAGGTAGGGGCTCGACATAAGCACTTTCTTCTCCGCCATTCCTGGACATGATTGGATAGGTGGGTCACAAACGATTGAGGGAAAGAAGTCAAAAGTTTGGTACCAGTGTCATAAAGAAAGGGAAGCTAGAAAAAAGACAGAAAATCATGGGCAAGAGTGGAAAATGTGGTATGAGAGGATGAGGCCTGATCAACATACCACTTAGAAACTTCGCCAGTAAGCGTACGTTGGAACAACCAAAGACAGAGAGAGTCATCGGTAATGGAGTTAGACGAACACCACATGTGGAAAGATCGAACATGATTTGTAGGATCTTCTCCAGCAATAACTTCAAGCTTGGGGATGTCAGAAGGGAGCTTGGTTGGCATAGCAGGCCAACTAACATCATGGCATATAGGGTCATTGATCAACTGGTTAAAACCAGAGGACTGAGGCCTACCATATAGGGGAGCAAGGGAGCAGTCAGGGTAGTTCCTGTTGCGGTCCCACTAGTAATATTCCCAGCATTAGGGTCAGGGCTACCACCAGCGTTAGGTCCTGAACTAGACATGGTGAAGGTGACAGGGGGAGAACCGGGGGCGGAACCAAAAGGGGAACCCAATGAACCAGAAGAGGAGTTGGAGTGCAGACTTGGTGGAGGACTAACTCGAATCCTACGTGGAGGAGTAAGTCTTCCTACCAGAAAGTAAGGATGAAGGCTAAGAAGTCTTCGAGATAAACGCCTTGGTGGTGTAATGATGATGTCACAAAGGGAAGAGAGACCAACAATAGCAAGGAGGTGTAGGATCAACTATTTAGAATGTCGAAACAAGGGTAGAGAGGTGCAGGATCAATTGATTACAATGTTTTAAAGTATTTTCTTGGCGGTGTTAACCAAGCTCTTCTTCACTTAAGGTGTGTGTGTTAAGTGTGTAAATTTTAATTTTTAAACCCAGAAGTTTGTAGAGAGAAATAAAAAGTGTGTTGTATAACTATAAATAAACCTGTAGATAATAGTATATGAAACTAAAATAACATAAAATAAACAGCTAATTATGCATTAATCTAAACCCAAGGAGGCGGGCCTCTCAATAACTAGTCTGTAGGTGGGAAAAAAATCTTCTCAAAACACACCAAAATAGCCAATAGATCTAAATTCAGGAGGGACAATGATCTAAAGGTCAGATCTACTGGAAATAGGTGCAGAAAAATAGCAAAAAATTAGAGGAAAATTTGTTGTAAATGAGGTGGTGAAAGGCTATATCTGGGAGGGAAGCAGAGGGGACCCTAGAGGAAAACCCAAACAAAAATAAAGGAGGTGTTTTGGATGGATAAATAACCAATATGAAGTGGATCTGAAGGTAAGGGATCAAATCTGAAAAAGGGCTGAACACACTGAAAATTCAGACAACCTGCAGCAGCTAAAACTCTTCCACAAAAGGTGGATGGTATTGAAGCCTTAAGGGGATAGGTTCCCACTTTTTTGAGTAAAATAGAACAAGTACAGGTCCAAAATGGGCGAAGACGTAGGTCAGAAAACCCTAAACAGAGGCCGAGGAAAACCCAGAAAAACTCCTGCAAAAAGTCCAGGTCGAAGTTTCTGACCTGATTTCTGCAGAGGTCACATGCTTTGGCCTATTTTCTGCGCCCTGGAGGTTCAGGTTGTAGGTTTTGGCCCAAAAAGTGTGACCTGCACATTCGCCACTCTTAGGAGTAGGTTTCAAAAGAATGTGTCCTCTCAGCTGCGGTTGAGGCCGATCACTTGCGTAATAGGTCCGAAAACACACAAAAGTTATAATTTTTAATGTTTTAGGGTTTTATAGGTTAAAAACAACATCAATAAAAGAAAAAAAAGAAGCTGAAGAGAAATCCTAGTGTTTGAAGAAGTTGGATATGCAGGGATCTGAAAAACAACAGAGGTCGTAATCGTAAACATGTGTGGAGACACTAGTTGTTAGTATGGATCTTAATCACAAGTGTACGAAAAAGTACCACTTTAGTTGTGCATAACAAACAACCCTAACAGCAAAGATGGCTGCTAATATATTTAGATCTGTAATTAGTTGACGAAGATAAATACTGCAAAAATCTAGATCTATGCATTAAAAGACATTAAGCAATAAATAAAAACAAGAGTTGCTCCATGCATCCAATAGACAAGACAAGAATATGTTTAAAGAATTTTGTATTAATGGCACCTGGGAGGATAACATAGAAGGATGTTACCAGTCCTCTTCAATGGGATGGGTTCTTGTAAGTCCTCAGCACTTCAGATCTAAAATCCCTCTCTCCTGATGGTGTAGAAAACCTAGACAAAAAATGGAACTCAAAGGGAGCTAACAAGAAAAATGGTAGAAACATATGTCAATGATGGTGGATCAAAGTCAGACCAAAAGTATAGATCCAGAGTGATATTTAGGCAACAAAAGGTAGTGAATGAATGGGAAAAACCCTCCTATTTATAACAAAATATGGAGTTAGTCTAGATATTGGTGCATAATTAAAATATTGTTAACCAAATCTAGATTCAACTTTTATGGAATATTTTATTATATTTGTTGGAGGGAAAAAAAATTTGACTTGGGTCAAATCCCTTTATTTGTAAATAATAAATAAATAAATGATTTATTTATTATTTTAAGGATGTGGTTGACTAATAATCAAATAAATAATGATTTATTTAATTATTTATAAATGATTTAGTCAAATTGAATAAGGAATATTATTTAAATAAGATTTAAATAATTATTCCTAGAAAATAATAAGATAAATAATTATTTATCTAATTAATTTTCCTATTTTTGGTTAAATATGACCAAGAATATTAATTAAATTGATGTTTAACTAATTATTCCTTGAGGAAAACCAAACAAATATGGATTTATTCGATATTTCCTCATGGGTTTCCTGTTTAGACCATAAACAGCTTAATAAATGTGGTTTACTAAGTCATTTTTCATAGTGAAAGCAATTTTAATTAGGGTAAAATTGGTCTTACATGGTGTACTTTGGTCCATCTAATAGTAATAGGTTACATGACCCAAAAATGGTGTAACACTCCTTTCTCTCTCTGTAATATTCCTATTCATGCATTTAGCAACACTGTTTTGCTGAGGAGTATAAATCTTGGTTTTATGTCTTTCGAGCCCATCTTCCTTACAATGATTTTAGAATTCATTTAAAGTGATTGTTAGTTATAAAACAATTAATTGACCTTTAAGTTATCTTTCCAACCAAATATATATAGATATATATATATTTCTTAAAAGCATCAAATACATCAACATTTCTTTTATGTAAATAGATACACACCTTTCTATAGTAATCATCTATTAATGTAACAAAATATGGAGATCCTCCAAAAGAGACTTTAGCAGTTGGTCCCCAAAGATCTGAATGGATGTAATCAAGGATAAATTTACTAATATGTATTCATGTTTTATGTTTCTGTCTAGATTTATTTCCATAAATAAAATGCCTACCAAAATTCAAATTCAGATATTTCAAGCTTGGAAGTAACTTATAATCAACCAATACCTTCATCGCTTTCTCGCTCATATGACCCAAGTGTTGATGCCATAAATGAGTGGAGTCACTTACACCTTCATATGCTACAATTTCATGATCTATTTATGTCCTTCCTTCAATATTATAAAGGTTCCCAAACCTTTTATCCTCCATGAATACCAAGATTCCTTTCGTTACCTTCATAACTACACCTTGAATTGTACATTTATAACTGAAAGAATCTAACACTCCCAAAGATATTAATTTATTTCTAGGCTCAAGCACATTCCTCCCCTTTGTTAACATTCTAACAATACCATTATACATTTTAATCTTGATACTACCAATCCCAAAAAAATTGTAGGTAACATCATTACCCATGAAAAGCACACCTCCATTAATAGATTGGTATGAAAAGAACCAATTCCTATGAAGAAACTTATGATGGGAAGAACTAGAATCTAACAACCAATTATGATTATTTTGAGAAACAATAGAAGTGGAAAATACCTCATCAACAATACTTGCACTTGTTTCAGCTGAAATAGCTTCCTTTGTAGATCCCCTTTTAGCATCTTGGTCCTTTATTTTCCATCAGTCATTCTTAAGATGCCCTAATTTGTTACAGTACTAGCACTTTAACTTACTTTTCTTACCTCTTCACTTCAATCTTAATGTGTCTCTTGAATTATTATACTTTTCTTTTGATCAACCTCTAGCCATCATTTCTTCTGATGTTGAGGTTTCAAGGCTATATTTCCACTTTGTTTCCTTAGACAACAAAACTCCCACAACATCATTAAAATAAATGGTATCGGTAGAACTAAAACTGATATAGGTTACAAAATGATCCCAAGACTCAGGTATAGAACACAATAGTGTAATTTTTTTTTCTTCCCCTTCGATATTTACATCTATACTAGACAATTGGTATAAAAGAGTATTGAAATAATTCAAATGATCATATCTATTTGTATCTTCATTAATCTGCAATCTATATAATTTCCACTTCAAGTAGATTCTATCGGTTAAGGAATTTTTCATATAAAGGTTTTCTAACTTGGTGCATAAGCCTGCAGATGTTTTCTCGCCAACGTTGTTAAAAAATGCATCATCTGCCAAGAACAACCGAATAACACTAAATTATCTTGTATCCATGTTCCCCCAGTCGTCATCATCCATGTCCATGGGTTTATTTTCCCTTCCCAACAATGCATGTATAAAATCCACATAGACTCAACTGATCATGTAATATGCTAAAACAAAATACTTGAATTTATTCTATAAATTTCGAAAACCAATTATGATCGCACAATCACATGACAAAGAAAGGGAAACAATTTCATTCACGCAACACAAAGATTTATCTAGCGAAAGCCTCAGCTAAAAACCCCACTATATGTATATTGCATTAAGTCAATAATATGAGACAATACAATGCTTCTCTCAGGATTGATATCTCTCTGCACTATATCTCACTGTCTCACTTTGATCCAAGCAAGTTTGGTCCAATACTTAACCAATTTCTTGCACATGGATGCTCAACTTTCTTGCGTAATACGTAGGGAAATTGAGCCCCTATTAATTAGGAAATTCCCAATAATTGATTTTGCAATACATCCAAGGCATGTTGCTGACCTCATGCATGACCTGTACAATTTTCTAATTATGAAACTGATAGTATACTTCCCTTTAACTCCAATCTCAACTGGTTCTTCCTCAGAACTCACATGTTACAACTATTTATAGGGAATATTTAGTTATCTTGTTGATCACTGCATGTGAATTAAATCATACTTAATTCACTATACCTCTCACTAGCTCCTCCATTAGTTAGAACTATTTAAATTGATTTTAGCTCAAATAATTAAGTTAAACAATTACAACTCAAAATAAACTGCATCTCAACCCGCTAAAACTTAGAGAGAGCAATGCATGCTTCTAGTTTGACCCCCAACTCGAATTGATTGAGCTAACTAAGGCTTCCCAACTCAGTTTTACAATTTCCTTCTAATTTAATTAAGGGAATATTAAATTATAAACCTCTTCTTGTTTCCAATTTCAACACTCCCTCTCAATAAGAAAGGGATTCTCTGCTACATCAATCCTGCCTCTCTGGAACTTGAATTTTCCTCTTGACAGTGCCTTCATCAATATGTTTGCACCCTTCTCCTCTGCGGGAATGTAATCTAGTGAAATAATCCTCCTCTATACACAATCTCTATGATGGTGATAGTGGATATCAAAATGCTTGAACATGTCAGGAAAAACTAGATTAACCGAGAATTTGATGCAACCGTGGTTATCACAATAAATCATCATCAAATCCATTTGTTGATGAAACAAACCAACAATTATATTCCTCATCTAGATAGCCTCACATGTTGCTTGACTATTAGCCATGTACTCTGCCTCTATTGAACCAAGTGAAACTGATCTCTGCCTCCTACTATACCAGGAAACTGCTGCTGACCCAAAGCTGAAGATTGCCCTTGATGTGCTCTTCTTGTTGGATGGACTCCCTACCCAATCTGCATCTTTGAAGCCTTGAAGGTTCACTTGGGCCTCTATCTGCATGTACCATATTCCAAACTCTGTAGTGCCTCTGAGGTATCTCAGCACATGCTTTCCTTCCTTCCAAAAGATCTTGGTAGGCTTAAACAGAGCTTGACTAAGTTGGTTAACCGCATAACATATGTTTTGTTGTTTTTTCACCAAATACATAAATGAATCCACAATATTCCTATAGACGGTAGCATCTACTACTTCACCTATAGTAGCATCCTCCTTCCTCTATTTTCTTGATAGAGGAGTCTCCATGGGTTTGTTACCCTCCATGTGGAACTTCTTCAAAATCTCCTTGGCATAATTTCCCTAAGATACAAATAGCTCCCCATCTCTTTTCCAAATTTCCACTCCCAAGAAATAATTCAAGAGCCCCATATCCTTCATCTCAAATTCTATTGCAAGATCCTATTTTCAAGACTTGATGAGCTTCTCATCACCTGTAACTATCAAATCATCAACATAAAGTACAATGATAAAAGTTTTACCTTCTACCACAATATGGTAAAGGTTCACATTTTCTTCACTCTTGGTGAAGCCCAACCCAGTGAAGTAGTTGTTGATATTGGTGTGTCAAGCACAAGGTACTTGTTTCAGTACATACAATGGGCTCTTGAATCTGCACACATGCGACTCTCTATCAAAGGTCTCAAAAATTTCTGGCTTGTCAATGTACAACTCTTCCTCAATCACTTCATTGAGGAAAATTATATTTACATCCTTCTGATGTATCTTCCATCCCATCTATGCCGAAAGTGCAAGGATGGATTTGATTGATGAGTACCTTGCAATTTGTTCAAATGTCTCCTTACAATTAATCCCCTTCACTTGAGAGAAATCTCTAGCCACAAATATGACCTTGTGTTTCTCCACACTCCCATTTGTTGCCTATTTCACCTTGTAGATCCACCTGGATCCTAAAATTGACTTTCGCTCCAGTCTTGGGAAAACATCACATGCACCATTTATGATAATGGAGTGATACTCCTCAACCATGGCATCAACCCAAACTGGTTGCTGCACTATTTCCTCGAAAGAGGATGGTTCAATCTCTACACATTCACTCATAAGGACCATGAAGCCACTGTACTACTCTGGGGACCTTCTCTACCTATGTTGTGCTGTGGGTGCTCCCGTATTATCTCTAGCATCAAGCACCAACCTGTAAAAATTATTTGGTGTGATTCCTTTTGTCTCTGGACGTATTTCATGAGTGGGTTCTTCCACTCTTTTTTCCTCATCTTATGGCTGCTCCACATCTTGATTTTATTCTTTTGTTGCTAAGAGCTCCTCAACTGCATGCAACTGAAGCTCCCTCTCAAGGGAAACTCACATGGAATTCTCTTCATCAAATTTCACATCTCTTCTAACCACTATCATCCTATGCGTTGGAAATTACACCCAATAATTGTGAGTTCTATCAGTGTACCCCACAAATATTCCCAACTGAGTTGTTGGCTCTAGCTTTTTCCTGGAATCTTTGGATACATGGAAATAAACTGATGAACCAAAAAATTTAAAATCGGCCACATTTGGTTTCTTATCTGAAAAAGAATATTTTGGTGTACTCATCCCAATACTCTGATGAGGACTTCGGTTCTGCACAAATACTTATATGTTGCATGCTTCAAGCCACAAACGAAATGGTAGACCCTGATCATGCAACATCGCTCGTGTTGCTCCCACAATATTTTTCTTCTTCCTTTATGAAACCCCATTTTTTGTGGGTTATGAAGTGTTATCAATTATATTTAAATTCCTTCTGAAGCATAGAATTTTTTGAATTCATTCAAGAAATATTCTCCACCATTGTCACTCTTGAGAGCCTTCACATTATTCCCTGTATCTTTCTCGACAAGTGCTTTGAAATAACAAAATTTTTAGAACGCATGATCTTTCTTCTATATGACGAATATCCAACACGTGTGAAAAAACATATACAAAAGTCACATAATACTTGTGTTTCGTTGTGGAGGATGTTGAGAATGGTCCACATACATCTAAGAGAACTCTTTCAAAGATCTCCTTTGCTCGAATTTCCTTATCATGAAAGGTGACTTTGGTGTACTTCCCCAATGTACACCCTTTGCATGTGTCTCGCTGCTGAAGTGCACCCTTGGGAATTCTTGTAGAAATATGCTACATGATCTTCAAAGTTCCATGGTGTATGTGGCCCAATATTCTATGTCTCAGCTCTACATCTTCTCTTCTTTCTTTCTCAAGACAACAAAATATTCTACATCCAATTGGTAGAGGTTCTTTACTCAACCCCAATATTATTCACATGTCTTGTGGGTTTGTGAAAAAGGAACACCTTTCCTTTTCTAAGTATCACATCATAGCCACAGTCTTCCAACATAGCAACTGAAAATAAATTCTTCTTTAAACCAGGAACATACATGACATCTTTTAATGTGAGAGGAGTACGAGACTCCCTCTAAAATTTAATTGTACCTATGTCGTTCTCACTATACCTCTCGTCATCTCCCATCTCGATGTGCATCTGGAGATCCTTCACCTCCAAGTTACTGAAGAATTATTTATTTTCGGTCATATGGAATGAAGCTCCACTATCCTAGTACCACACATAGCCCATCATTGATAATACCATGCATGCGATGAGGGTGAAATCCAACTTGTGTTTTGAAGCAAGTGCTTCACCCATCGCTCCTCTTGAGGGATTATTATGAGTATTATTGTGTGGAAACTATGTAGCATAGCATCCAAGCTCATGACAATGAAAATTTTTTATCTTTGAAAAGTATTTATTATTGTGTACCTGACTAGAATTTGATTTGGAATGGGATGCCTTCCCTTTCCATTTCTTCGCTTTTCTAGCCAAGGCGCAATTCTCCTCATCATTAGTCTTTGATGAGGATCCATATCTATAGAAATTTTAATACAATTATGTATTTCCTGGATTCTCCTGATCTAACAATTATATTCTGATGTTAAATACAGAAACCTTCTACTTAAATCTTTGCGGAAATTTAATCGCCAATTTCAAACACATGAAGAAATATCAATCACAAATAACACAGATGTTTTTACCGAGAACACATAAAGCTAAAAGCCCCACTATCATATATTATGTATATATCATGGATCATGAAACAATCTCATACAAAACCCTAATCCAAGAGCTCTCAGTACAATATACAATTGTCTCACACTGTCATACAAAAATTGGCAAATAAATGCGCCAATTTACTGCCTCCTAATAGCCTACCTCCACTGCGCAATCCCTACTGATAACAATCCCTGAATGAACTCAATGTTTCCTTGTCTTGACTGCACAATCCTCATTGGCATCTCCAATGTGTGTGTGTTTGCATGAGTGCACCCACTGGTGTCACAACAGATAATCAAATTGTCCCTTTCACCTATCTCTCAACTGGGTCTCCACTGGATCTGACATGCATGTAGTTAACAATAGTATTTCTTCAGTTGCATGCGAGACCACTTCTTGTGAATTAATTAAATAATTAATTCACTGATCTCTCACTAGTGTATCTTTAGTTACAACTAGTTACAACTAGCACAACTGAGTTTAATTCACTTAACTGAGTTAAACTAATTTACAACTCACATAACTACACATCCAACTATGTTACAACTTCTAATCACTCAGTTACAACTAAATCCACTTGCATGTCCCACCAACCAACCTTAGAACTTGAAATTCCTTCAGCTAACTGGTTTTCCACATCATTTAACTAAAATCAAGTGCTTCAAGAGAATAAATTATTATTTATTGTCTAATTATTATTAAGAGATAATAATAATCGACATGAATTCTATTTTTAGACATGCGATCTATAAATAGACTTCGCACATGCACCTAAAAATAGAAACTCATCTATATATAGAGTTTTCTCGTCCATCTATAAATAGACTCCCGCTATAAATTGAATTTGCTCAACATTCTAAAAATAGGCATACACCTAAAAAATAGCCTGTGGGCCCCACCTAGTGTAGGTGCTTAATTTTCACTAGGATAATCATCTTCTTGAATCTCAAAAATCCCTCTCAACAAAAAAGGGGTTATCGTTCACCTCAATCCTGTCTCTATGGTATTCGAATTTTCTCCTGGTCAGCGCCTTTGTCAGAATATCTGCATCTTGATCTTTCGTAGGAATGTACTGAAGCAACATGATCTTCGCTGCACGCAATATTTGATATGATAATATCGGATATCTATATGCTTAGATCTATCATGAAACACAAGATTAATTGAGAGTTTAATGCAACTCTGATTATCACAATGAATCACTGTAGGGTCTAAATGAGAACCAAACAAACCAACCAGGATCTTTCTCATCCAGATAGCCTCACATGCAGCTTGACTTGCTGCCGTGTATTCTTCTTCCACTAAACTGAGTGCCACAGATCTCTGTTTCCTATTGTATCAAGAAATAGTTGTATATCCAATACTGAAGACCCCTCCTGATGTGCTCTTTCTATCTGTTGGGCTACCCGCCCAATCTGCATCCGTGAAGCCATGCAACTTCACCTCATCCATCTATCTATACCATAAGCCATACTCAGATGTGCCCCTGAGATATCTGAGGATATGCTTGCCCGCCTTCCAAAAGAGCTTGGTAGGCTTAACCATCGCTTGACTAAGCTAGTTCAAGGCATAGCATATGTCTAGTCTTGTATTTACTAAATAAATTAGTGACCCCACCAACTGTCGATAGAAAATAGCATCCACTACCTCTCCAGATGTAGCGTCCTCTTTCCTCCAGTTTCCTAGAAGAGGAGTATCCCTGGGTTTGTAGCCCTGCTTGTGAAAATTATCCAATATCTCCCTTGCATACTTTCCTTGAGGCACAAAAAGTTCACCTTTTCACTGCCATATTTCCAATCCAAGGAAATAATGAAGGAGGCCCATATCCTTCATCTCGAACTCCTTTGCAAGGTCCTCCTTGTATGAGTGTATCAGCTGCTCATCACTAGTCAGTATTAAATCATCAACATAGAGAACAATTATTAAAATCTTACCCTCCACCACAATCTGGTATAGGTTTGCATCCGCCTCACTCTTGGTGAAGCCAAGTCCAGTGAAATAGTTGTCGATCCGAGTGTACCAAGCACGGGGTGCTTGCTTCAGCCCATATAGCGCTCTTTTGAGTCTGCACACATGTGACTCGCTACTGAAGATCTCAAATCCTTCAGGCTGCTCAATTTACACTTCTTCCTCAATGATCCTATTAAGGAATGCAGTCTTCACATCCATATGATGAATGTTCCAACCCATCTGCGCTGAGAGAGCAAGGATGGTACTTATGGAAGAATACCGTGCAACAGGTGCAAAGGTTTCTTCATAATAAATACCCTCGATCTATGAGAAGCCTCGCGCCACAAATCTAGCCTTGTATTTCTCAACACTCCCATCAGCAACCTACTTTACCTTATAGATCCATCTTTAACCTACCACTGATTTATCAACCAGCCTTGGAACAATTTCCTGAGCATTGTTTCTGACAATATATTCATACTCCTCCACCATTGCATCTACACATGTGGGCTCCTACACTGCTGCCTGAAAGGAAGATGGCTCAGTCACAATACATTTGCTCATGAGATCCATGTATCTAGTGAATCAGTTAGGAGACTGTCTTTGTCTGCGATGTGAAGTAGGGACTCCTACATTCTGTGCTACATCAAGCTTCAGCCTCTCAGCTTCTGTGGTATGCCTTCTGCCAGTTCTGATGTTTGGCTCTGCATGAGTGGACTCCTCCACTCCATGAACCTCCTCCTGTGGTGGATCCATATCTAGAAACTAATCTTTAGGAATAAGTAGTTCCTCATCCGCATGTAAGTCTAGCTTCCTCTCCAGTCGCAACTTCATGGATTTCTCCTCATTGACTTTTATATCCCATCGCACCACAGTCATTCGACTATTTGGAAAATACAAACGATAGTTATGGGGTGTTTATGTGTACCCCAGAAATATCCCAACTTCAGCAGTCAACTCCAGCTTCTTCTTGGTGTTCTTGGTCACATGTACATAAACAGATGAGCCAAAAATATTAAAGTGAGAAACATCTAGTTTCTTACTAGTAAAAGCTTCTTCAAGTGTACTCATGCCAAGTACCCTATGAGGACAAAGGTTTTGCACATAAACCACAATTCTACATGTATCTATCGACAAATCCATTGGTAGGCCCTGATCATGCAACATCGCTTGTGCAGCACCCATGATCGTTCTGTTATTCCTCTCCATGACCCCATTTTGTTGTGGGTTATGAGGTGCTATGAGTTCTCTTCGAATTCCTTCTTTGCTACAGAAGTATTTGAATTCATTTGAGATGTATTCTCCACCATTATCGCTTCGTAGAGACTTCACTTTCTTCCCCAACTCTTTCTCCACCAATGCTTTAAACTCACAAAATTTTGAGAATGTTTGATCCTTCTTCTGCATGAAGTAGATCTAGAATTTATGAGAAAAATCATCAACAAAAATAACACAATACCTTTTTTTTGGTGTTGAAGCAACCGAGAATGGTCCACACATGTCTGTGTGAACTCTCTCCAGGATCACCGAAGCACGGTTCTCCTTTTCATGAAAGGTGGATTTTTCATACTTCCCCATGGTGCAACCCTTGCACTGATTTAACTGAGCAAATTTTCCCATTGGAAGTCTAGTAGATATTTTTTGCATAAATTTCAAGGCTCCATGATGAAGATGGTCCAATCGCCTGTGCCATAACTCGCCCTCATCCCAGCTCACCACTTTTTTTGCCTTGCCCATCATGGGAACGTAGCCTTCTACCTCCATCTTGTAGAGATTCTTTACTTGAATCCCTATCCTCTTGGCTTGAACCATTGTTTTATGTCGCAGGAAAGCTTTTCCATCGCTGAAAACAACGTCATATCCTCTTTCCTCCAACATCGTGACTAAGACCAAGTTTTTCTTTAGACCTGGAACATGCATAACATCTTTCAAAAGAAATGGTTTACCTAAGTCCCTCTCAAAGGTAATTGTACCAATGCCGGTCACACTGTATCTTCCATTTTCGCCCATCTCTATATGCATTTGGAGATCTTTCCCCTCCAAGTCACTAAAAATCTCCTTATCTCTTGTCATGTGGAAGGAAGCATCAATATCAAGGTACCACATCGATCCCATCGCACTTGAAACCAATCATGCGATCAAAGAGAAATAAAGTTCAAATTTCGAGGCAAGGGCCTCACCAGCTGCAGCTCCAGCAAGCCTCTTGTTCTTATTTTTCTGTGGGAAGTTAGTGGCTAGATGCCCATGTTCGTGACAGTGAAAACACTTCACTTTGGACAAATCCAGCTTCTTTCATTTTAGCCTCGGAGTTTGAGTGGAATTTATTCCCCTTCCCTTTCCTTGCTTTGGTAGCAAAAGCACAATCCTCTTCATCATCATGCTTTGATGAAGAGCTATCTCTGGTGTTTCGCCTAAACTCCTCCTGCACTAGATCTGACCACAGTCATTCCTAATCCAGCAGTTTTTCCCGTCCTTTGAGAGAGTCTTGATAACTATGCTAACTCTTAGGAATTCCCTAGAGAGCCAAGCTCACCAAATCACCATAAAAAACCATGATTCCCACACTCCCTAGTTCATCCCTGCATTGAACAAACTTCGTGAGATACTTTGGAATATTTTTTCCCTCCTCCATCTTCATATTTCTGAGTTTATCCTTTAGAGCCAATTCCCTATGGTCACTGTTGCCATGGAAAAGATTTTTCAAAGCCTTCCACATAGAAAATGGAGTGGATTTCCCATGAAAGCTTGAGACAATATGGTATCGTGCACCTTCCAACATAATTCTTCTCGTCTTTTCTACTTTCTTTTGTCATGTGTCAAGTAATGTAGAATCAGTCGAAGTGGGCTTAGGAACATCACTGTCGATGAATTCCTTTAAGGCATTATCTTCAATTACCGCCTCCATCCTTTCCTTCCATGCAATGTAGTTCGAGCTACCCTCGAGTGCATACTCTAGCTGGAAAACATTAAAAGCCATTTCAATGTTTACTCAACTGTCGCACCAAGAAATTCTTGCAGTAAATTTGAATTGTTTCCACCAACAAACGCAGCTACTACTTCAATTTTTAAATCTTCTTTGCTTCGATACCATGTAGAAATTTTAATACAATTATGTATTTCCTGGATTCTCCTGATTTAAAATTATATGACACTTTTAAATACATAATCCTTATACCTAAATCTTTGCGGAAATTTAATCGCCAATTGTAAACACATGAAGAAATATCAATCACACATAACACAAATGTTTTTACCAAGAAAACATAAAGCTAAAAATCCCAATGTCATATATTATGTATAAATCATGGATCATGAAATAATCTCATACAAAACCCTAATCCAAGAGCTCTCACTACAATATACAATCGTCTCACACTGTCATACAAAAATTGGCAAATACATGTGCCAATTTACTGCCTCTGCTTTGCAATCCCTGCTGATCACAATCCCTGAATAAATTTGATCTTTCCTTGCCTTGACTGCACAATCCTCATTGGCATGTCCAATGTGTGTGTGTTTGCATGAGTGCACCCACTAATGTGACAACAGCTGGTCAAACTGTCCCTTTCACCTATCTCTCAACAAGGTCTCCACTAGATCTGACATACATGTAGTTAACAGTAGTATTTCTTCAGTTTCATGTGAGACCACTGCTTGTGAATTAATTAAATAATTAATTCACTGATCTCTCACTAGTGTATCTTTAGTTACAACTAGTTACAACTAGCACACCTGAGTTTAACTCACTTAAATGAGTTAAACTAATTTACAACTCACATAACTACACATCCAACTCTATTACAACTTCGAATCACTCAGTTACAACTAATTCCACTTGCATGTCCCACCAACCAACCTTAGAACTCAAAATTCCTTCAGCTAACTGGTTTGCCACATCTGTTAACTGAAATCAAGTGGTTCAAGAGAATAGATTATTATTTATTGTCTAATTATTATTAAGAGATAATAACAATCGACATGCATTCTATTTTTAGACATGCGATCTATAAATACACTTCACACATGCGTCTAAAAAGAGAAACTCAACTATATATAGAATTTTCTCAACCATCTATAAATAGAATCCTGCTATAAATGGATTTTTCTCAACATTCTAAAAATAGACATACACCTAAAAAATAGCATGCGGGCCCCACCTAGTGTAGGTGTTTAATTTTAACTAGGATCATCATCTTGTTGAATCTCAACAATATCTAGCATTCTGCGAAATCTATTCTTGTACCAAGTCGGACAATAATCGCTCCCACTCTCGTAGCTTCTCCCTCCCATTCACTGAATCCTGGTAGCTATGCCAGCTCTTGTGAATTCATTGAAGTTTTAGGCTCACCAGATCATCCTCCAAAACTATCACATCGACACTTCCAAGCTCATCTCGACATTGAGTGAACTTTTTCAACTATTTTGGTATCATGTCACCCTTCTCCATCTTGATTTTTCTGAGCTTTGTCCTTCAGCGCTAACTTCCTCTAGTCACTCATCTTCTGAAACAAATATGTTAAGCCCTTCCACATAACATATAGAGTTTCCTTTCCATGGAGGTTTGAGGAAATATGATCTCGAACTCCTTCTAACATAATCCTTCTCACATTTACTGCATTCTTCTTCCATGCATCAAGATTTTGAGAATCTATTACTGTGGGCCTTGGAATATCACTGTCTAGGAATTCCTTCAACCTATTTTTCTCCAACATTTCATCCATCATGTCCTTCCAAGTTATGTAATCTGAGCTACCCTCAAGGTCATATTCGAGTCTCAATCCACAGAAAGACATACTGATCTGCTCCTAGTCCTAAAGAATAAATCTCCAAATTCGATTCACCTGTTCAAAAAAAACTCATTTTCTTCTCCTCTATAGTCATTCATGATCTAATGCCATGTATTAAATCCACATAGATTCAACTTATCTTGTAATTTTCTAAAACAAAATACTTGAATCTATTATAAAAATTGTGGAAACCAAATACAATCGCACAATCACTTGAAAGAAATAATTTCAATAGCATAAAAAAAACATTTATCTCGGGAAAGCCTCAGCTGAAAACCCCACTATCTATATATTGCATTAATTCAAGAATATGAAACAATACAAGGCTTCTCTTAGGCTTGAGAGATCTTTGCACTATATCTGACTCTCTCACTCTGATCCAAGCAAGTTTCATCCAATACTTAACCAATTTATTACCTCTATATGCTCATACTTGCTTGCACAATCCCTAAGGAAATTGGGCCCCTATTAATTAGGAAATTCCCAATAACTGATTGCACAATACATCCAAGTCATCATGATGACCTCATGCATTACATGTATAATTTTCTAATTATACAACTGATAGTATACTTCCCTTTAACTCCAATCTCAATTGGGTCTTCCTTAGAACTAACATGCAATGACTATTTATAGCGAATATTCAGTTATTTGATTGATCAGTACATGTGAATTAAATAATATTTAATTCACTGGACCTCTCACTACCTCTTCCGTTAGTTAGAACTATTTAAACTAATTTTAGCTCAAATAATTAAGTTAAAAAGTTACAACTCAAAATAAACTACAGTTGCACCCATATAACATAGAGAGAACTCTACATGCCTCTAGTTTGACCCCCAATGCGAATGTACAGAGCTAACTAAGTCTTCCCAACTCAGTTAACTCATACAATTTGTCATGTGATGTGGAATTATAATTTCCTTCTAATTTAATTAAGGGAAAATTAGATTTGAAACCTCTTCTTATTGTCAATTTCAACAATGTCTTTGCCACTTCTTGCTGCATAAGCATATCACGCATTTGAACCTTCCATAACTCAAAGCTATTACTCCCATTGAACTTTTCGATTTCAAACTTCGCACTTTTCATCTTCGCCATTAGCACAAACTTTTCCCGAAATCTATGATACCACTTGTTGAGTTGAGGGGCGAATGCATAACCTGCAAATAAATTGAAATTGCAGAAAATAATGGAAAATAAACAAGATAGCATAATAATCAAACAAAAGTATCGACACAACATTTTACATGGTAAAACCCTCCTTGTGAGGGAAACATCCACAGGGCAATGATAATGAGTATTCTTATTATTCAGGAGATATTTACAACAACCAACTCACATGCATACATTATCCAACCATTAAACCCACTCTCCATTCCTTTTATGTGTTTTTATTGCCTCTATAGACTTACATAGATAAATAACAACCAATTATATTTTTTCTAAATGCTTCAAAAGATTTTAAAATAATTACATAAAAAAAATAAAAAATTATTTAAGGAAAAAAAAAGTCATTTTATATGTTTTCCAAAAATTTAGATTAAGAAAAACAAACTAAACCAAAAGAACAATTTTTAACTATTATCCCCATAATATAAGGAAATCGTTAACAACTTCAAAAAAATATTTTGAATTCTTAGGGAAGAAGGTGGTGAATATATTGATCCACAAATAATTTGAAGAGTTTAATATGTTGATATGTCAAAAAAATAAGTGAGAAGTTGTTTATAGGTAAATATAAGCAAAGGAAACTAACATATTCACTCATGTTAAAAAGAATATCACTCTTCATGTCAAAGTATTTAAAATTAATAATTTTTTTTTTTTCTAAATTATATTTTTTTTTTTCATTTTTTTCTCATCATGATGATGTAAACTTTATCATGTTTACAATTTCACATAACCAACCTTTCATAAATTACATTTTAGTGATTTTAAAAAAAATATTATTATATGATTAAAAATATATATTTTAATTTTTTAATTTATAATATTAATACTTCAATTATTTAACACTCTTCTTGATCAAGTGATTTAGAGAATTCCCACATTGTTGTCATTCTAATTTATATTCATGTGTATTAGATTATATAAATAATCTCGTATAAAAAAATTATTTAGTTTTTTTTAAATCGTTATTGTAATTTAACTTCATAGATAACTTTATTAATTAGGTTGTATAAACAATATTGTCAAATAAAATGTATTTAATTTTTTTAAACATATTTATTCATATATTAAAAAATTATATATTGAAAATTTTACATTTTTCATTCATATATGTTTTAATATTTATTTATTTTTTTCTCATTTAATATGAAGTAATATGTAAGTTTTTACGTCATAAGAGTTGACAAGTGTTCTAAATAAAAAAATAATATAAGTTTTATAAAAAAAATGAATATGTTATAAAGTAATTAGCAGTACATGTTATGTAAAATATTTTAATGTCAATTATGTACATATTATATATCATTTTAATTTTTTTATGTATATATCATGAAAAAATAAGTTTTTATTGTTAAAATGTTTATTGGGTCCTATATATACTTTGTATAGCATTAAGAAATACAATTTAAAGAATGAAAAATTACACATTGTATTTTGCACTCTAAAGAAGTTTGCATTAAAAAATTTGATCTCTCTCGTCTCATGTTAGATTCCTACTTAACATGGATCTATGCTGGTAATATCTCATTTATATATACAGTACAAAAAATGTTTTTTTGTGCTAATATAAAGTATTCTAGAAAACTTAGCACTAAAAAATCAAATCATGTGATAGTTGGACATGGCATGGTTTTCCTTGAATAATAATAATAAGTTAGAGTACATCAACTCATAATAAGCACTAGTTATCTTCAATAATAATTGTCTCTACACTAATTTCACAATTAAATTATAATAAAATCTTCCATTAAATTATAATAAAATTACTTCACACAACTCCGTCCCACCTCATTATATTTTCATTGCGTTGCCAACTCACTTATTAAGTGATCTTGCAGGAATATAATAGTTTGGATTGATTTGCAGGCTTAGGAGAAGTGAGTCAATAATTAGACGTTAAGATGTAGCTGAAGTTTTAGAGGTGGATACGACAAATATGAAGTGTTGAGGTTTTTCAATATAATCTTCATTACAATATTAAAGAAGCGTCATAGAACACAATGAAGCATTTCCTTTTGCACACGATGCAACTCAAAGATCTGTTATCAAGCACACAAATTTCAAATTTCTTGAAGGGATATAAGCAACGCTGTAACTTTATTACAGAAAGAGAAACACTCATCCAAGGGAAAACTGGAGTTATTGATCATAGCTGCAGCGGAAAGTTGCTAGCAGCATGGGGGGGTGTGGAGGGGATACTCCTTTCAAACCATGGTTAGAACTACGATGTACCATGAATTTTCCCCATAACTAAAGAAATGTCAAGCTTCCAGCGGTTTAACTCCAACTCTAGGCTTGTGGTGGCGGGGACGCTGTTGGCAAGGAGATCCGTTCCTGCAGGAAAGTACGCCTGCGTTACGGGTGAGGACTGGCACTAGGGCTGAACTCCTCGGTGCCAAACTGAATGCGGTTGTATATGCGGAAGACTCTTGTGATCCTGATTCTATGAAATATGCACCATTGAGCATCAAATCATCTTCAGAGATCCAGTTCCAACTCTTCCATGCATTGTTGTTCAAGTTGACGATCTCCCGCCTGGTAACCTCTTTTTTGTATGGATCTGCCGAAGCGCGGAATCTGTTGCCTTGACTCAATATGGTAGGGTTTGCACTTCCACCAATGGCATAATCTTCCCACTCGGTGTAGTCATTGTTGACCACATGGAAGTGTCCATATCGACACCTACATTAATGCACATCATTCATTCATAATAACTAGTTTGTAAATTAGATAAATCCTAACCAGATCCTACTCTTCTTGACTCGCCACAAAAGGGAACAAGACTTGAAAAAAAAATTAGGGTTTCAAAAATGATAATTAATTATTTACCTTGGCATTCTTTCGTTGAGACCTTTGCCAAAATGGTTAAATGCAACTGTCACCTTCAGGATAGTGTCGTCTGTGTAGCTGTCACTATGACCCAATAGCATTACCTACAGATCAAAGCACAAGAACAATCATAAGTTTTCATTTGCAGATCTACAGGTGCTAAGAATACGTGAATGAATTCATGCAGGTAAGGTCACCTCGTTGTGATCAGTAAAGTGGTTGTTTGAGATAGTGATATTGGTGGATGCCTCCACTACGTCAATGAGACCATCAGCGCAGTTAGACATGGAGCAATGGTCCACCCAGATGTTCCTTCCTGTGAAGATGGAAATCCCGTCTCCATCACACACTTGTCTAAGCCCGTAATGAGTTGGTGAATCTCTTACCATAGCGTTTCCTGCAGGCCTACAATCACTTATGTGGAGGCCATGAATGATGATGTTTGTCACATTCTGAACCGTCAAACAAGGCCCACCCTCACCAATGTGGACGTTGGCTCCACGTCCATCGATCGTCTTGAAACTGTTCATGATCAGCTCTTCCTTCAGTCGGATCACCATGTCTCTCTGGAAGATGATCCACAGAGGCTCTGTCTGAATCACGCCATAACGCAGAGTGCCTGGCCATGGATTCACCGCATCATCACCGGGATCCGTAACCACATAAAAATCGCCATTTTTGCCTCCAATGGCGTCCTTGCCAAATCCCAGTCCGCAATCTGCCAGTCGTTTTCTGTTGAGCCGCCAATTGGGATCGCAGCGCCAGCAGTCATCGATGGGATTACCAGTTACGCATGAAAAAACGCCGCTCAGCCCTCGTCCCTGTCCTTGTCCTCCTCTCCCTCGTTTTGTGCTTCTCCTTCTGTTGGAATACATACATGAAACATTAGACAATAAATTAAACGAAAAGACTAACAAACTGAACATAATGTTCCAACGGGCAATAGTATATTTACCTATGAACAGTTTGCGATACTCCGGCTGGAGCTGGAATTTTCCCCACAGGAAACTCAGAACTAGATATATTGGTCGGGGTTATTACAGTTTGTCCCATAATCGTTTCGAGTCCTCGTCCATGACCTCCTCCTCGTTTTGTGCTCCTCCTTCTGTTGCAATAAATAAACGAAACATTAGAGAAATAAATTAAACAAAGAGATTAACAAGCTGAACGTAATATTGATGCAGTGGGTAATAGTTTATTTACTTATGAACAGTTTGCGCTACTCCTGCTGGAGCTGGAATTTTGCCCACAGGAAACTCAGAGCTAGATATATTGGTCGGCGTTATTACATTTTGTCCCATAATCGTCTCGAGCCCTCGTCCTCGTTTTGTGCTCCTCCTTCTGTTGCAATACATACATGAAACATTAGATAAATAAATTAAACAAAAATATTAACAAAAACTGAACATAATGTTGCAGTGGACAATAGCTTATTTACTTATGAACAGTTTGCGATACTGCTGCTGGAGCTGGAATTTTTCCCACAGGAAACTCAGAGCTAGATATATTGGTCGGTGTTATTACATTTTGTCCCATAATCATCTCGAGCTCTCGTCCTCGTTTTGAGCTCCTCTTTCTGTTGCAACACATACATGAAACATTAGATAAATAAATTAAACAAAAAGAATAACAAAAACTGAACATAATGTTACAGTGGGCAATAGCTTATTTACTTATGAACTGTTTGCGATACTTCTGCTGGAGCTGGAATTTTTCCCACAGGAAACTCAGATCTAAATATATTGGTCGGTGTTATTACAGATTGTCCCATAATCTTCTCGCCATGGACGCAGCAGAGTATTCCAAGCAAGAACATGCAACACAAAATACTAATGCGATTGCTCATTTTCACAGTTAGTACTCACTCAGTATTCACAATTCACAAATGCAACCAGCTTGATCCCGTGTTAGTCTCGTGGTTGCCTTGCCAATGCCAAGTCTTTCTTATAGTATCGATCTTCCATCTTTGTGTTATGCCATTCCTATTCCCTACATGCTTCGAAAATTTAAATTTGAATTGCAATGTGCTGGCCACATGTTTTCATCGGGATATAGAATTCTAGTGAAATAAATATCCACGAACCCACATGTTTTCATTTATGTGTGTTCATTCAAAACGTTATTTGTTGACATTTCTATTGATTTAATGGTATTTCATGTTTCTCCAAGAAATTGAGTCATTTAAAAGCAATCTGATTTACTGTTTTTAGTTTTTTAATTTTAAAAATACCTAAATTAAACTATAATTTCCATAGAGTTTTTATCAAATTTGAACAACAACACGAACCAAAAAAAAAGTTTGAATGCCACTTCTTATCTAGCCCTGGGAACCAGGAAGAGGGATTTAAATACCCCTTAAAGGGGACTCTCATATCTATTATGAGTATCTGGTTCTATTATCTGTCTCTGGCTCAGGTTTGGAAACGTAAGCATCCATGTTCTCACCGTTACATGAGAAATATATGTCCATTCTCCATCTTCTTAACAGGTTTGCAAACGTAAGCATCCATGTTATTGTTGTGACTTCATGACAAATACAAACTGGAATAAAAGTTTGAATATTTACATGGTCAATGGTGCTTTGGGAACCCATGAGGAGAAACTTGACCCGATTGTCTTGGCCTTCATTTATTATTCGCCCTGATTTTTAGTCATTAAGGTTTTTTTAGCATGGATCTTATTTGTCAATCGGAAATTAAAATTCAATTATAATGAATGACTAGCTTTCTAATTAAAAATATTTTTTCTAATTAAATAATATTGGTTAAACTTTTTAAATTATATATTTTGTATTTTAATTATATTGATAAAGGTTTTACTATTATAAATGTATTAATAAAATATTATTTTAAATTTAAAAATAAATAAATAACTATATTTTATATTTATAATCTAAATCACTATTTTTAAAAACTTCAATAAATTTAATTAAATTTAAATTAATAATTAATTTGATTAGCATCATCCTACAAAGGGACTCTCTTTGGAAATAGGACGATCCACCGGGACTCTCTTTGGCAATAGGATGATCTACCAATTGGTTCTAGAGCCTTTGGGCTTCCTCTTGGGCTAGGTATTTTTTGTGTTTAATTTGTTTATATTAGCATTAAGAAGTACTATGTTGGTTGGTTTTATCTATATCTGGGTAGGTGTCGAGAAAATATATTTGTAATTATTAAAATAATAATAATTAATTTTAAATAAAAATAAAAATAAAAATGATTAAGTCTTAGGGGTAGTGTAATTGGTAATGATCATGATAGGATGTATTGCATAAATTAAGAATTACAAAATTCAAATTATTTTGGAGTAATCTAGTGTACTAAAATGATTATCTAAGTCTTAAAGGTATAGTGACAATGACCAAATCGAAATAAAATCTCAACCCAACCCAATTGTCAATAAATAAAATCTCAACCCAACCAAATTGTCAATTCCTTTAGTACAAAAATAAATTAAATAATTTATATTTTTAACAAAATATATTTGAGTTTAGAGGTTCATTCTACATCCGAGTATCATTGAGAAAAGAGACTTATTCTACAACTCAATATGAGTAGGATGCGGCTCATTATATAGCCCAGTATGAGGGGGATGTGTAAGTTTGTTCATTTGTCAATTCCATTTAAAATATAAATAAAAGTTAAAAAATATGTTCTAAATAGAAAAATAGTGTGGGCTATAATAAATAAAATTTTAATATGTTGTAAAGTAATTAGAAGTGAAAAAAAATGTGTGGTTAATATGTTTAAATATTATAATTTGGTTATTGATCAAATATTTTAATACTAATTAATATTGACATATACTTAAAAATATGTTAATAATAAAAAAATATTTTAATTTGTATCATAGAAAGTTACATGTTATGAAAACTATTTTAATGTGTATATTATTTGTTAAAAATTATGTATATATCATGAAACAAATTAAGTTTGTATGGTTAAAAAGTTTATTTGGTCCTATATATACTCTATTTAGCATTCAAAAATATAATTTAAACAATGAAAAAGAACACATTGTATTTTACACTAAAAAAGTTTGTGCCTGAAAAAATTTGATCCCTCTAGACATATTTAAAATGGATCTATGCTAATTTTATAAACTAAAATTTTTTAATAGTCTCCATTTAAAAAGTAAAAAAACTTAATAAATAAAATAAATAACCATACAACTTTGTTTTTAGATGAACGTGTTATTGTAACTTTATTTTAAGATACTAAATGTAAACAAAAATTAAAAATTTTAATATATAATAATATTATTTATAAACATACTTTAATTTAATAGTAATTTAAGAATAAAATAATATATTGATAAAAAACGAATAATATATTTATATTTAATATGAAAAATACTTTATCCAATTAACAAATGAAATAAAAAAGCATAAACCTTAACTTACACTTTAATGAGAAAACAAAACAAAAAAAATCTCACTTTAATTGTTATGGTCTTATTCATATTTACCAAAATATTATTATATGTCAATTCTCATATACGTGATGATTGTTAAACCGTCAAATTTTTTGATTAATAATAATTCATTTTTTTTATAAAATATTGTTTTATGAATGAAATTTTTGAATGCTCTCGATTAGGAAAGTGTGAAAGCCAAATAAAATAGGATAGTCTTTATGCAACTTTATTTTTAGTTGTAACTTTATTTATTTTAAGATGGATATGTTATATGGTGTGTAAAGAAACTTTAAAATAATATATATATATATATATATATATATATATATATATAAAAATAAGATACCAATCTAATTTAGAAGAGATATTAATTTTATCTATTGTAAGATTTGTAGGTATAGGAGACATTAATATTTTTTATGTTTTGTAAACATGAGATTAAAGGACACACTAATTTTATAATCTCTCTATTGTAGGATTTGTAAACACCAATAGGAGACGCAAATCTTCTTTGCTATAAATATTCATAGTAACCAACATATTTCAGTAAGTTTGCTTGCTTCTTCACAATACATTCTATAGCTTTCTATGCTTTCACCAAGTCTCCTATATTCTTCTTCATTCACTAGGATTTTTAGTTGCTTCTACCCTCACCAATTCAACTTGTCACTTCTTCCTTTACTAGGTATACTTTTCCCAAAACTTGTTTCTTTTACCTTTTTCTCAAGAATGAATTTGCACAACATGCCACATATCCAATTTTGTAAATTTTGTTCTAAATTTTCTGCCACAAGTACCTAGAGATTTCTTCTCAATCTCCTCCATATTTCAAAATTCGAAACATTTCAAAAGGAAAGTTATAACAACATTCCAAAGTTGACCTTCTTGAAGCATGTTTTAGGAGCATACGAAAACATTATCTTCCTCAAATCATATCTCCAAATATATAGAAAAACATCTAAAATTTATACTAAAACTACCATGAGATCTATTCTCCATCTCCTACATATTTTAGAGTCTAAAACATCTCAAAAAGAAAATTATAGAAAAAATTCCAAGCTGGCCTATTTGAAGCATGTTTCAAGAGCATTTAAGAATATTCAATTCCTAGAATCATATCTATGAAACTATAATGAAATAAAATATGAAATTCCAAGTACCTTGATGTTTTTTCCTTATCTCCCTTAAATTTTACATTATATAAGATAATAGAAAGAAATTTATAGTAAAAATGTCAAGCTCACCAATTTGTAGAAGATTTCAAGAGCATTTAGGAAGAATAAATTCCTCATAACATATATTTGAAATTATAGTCAACCAAAGTCTAAAATTTCAGTCATAATTATATAAATATATTCTATCTATATTCTCCATCTTTCATAATCTTTCATAGTCTAAAACATCACAGAAAAAAATCTATAGTGAAAATTCTAAGATGACTCATTCACCCTATATATCACATTTTTTCTTTTACTTTTAAACTCCAAAAGTCACCTCAAAAAATATTCCTTAGCTCCCTTTGTATATCTCAGATCTCTTCTTACATTTATACACCTTAAATGAACTCATATATATTTTATTTATTTATACACCTTAAATGAACTCATACATCTTTTATTTATATTGTTTCTACATTCATTTATGGCCTAAGCTATAAAATTGGTTAGGTCAGCCTACTTGTACTTTCTAATTGAGTTATCCTCATCAAATATTTCATATATCGTCCTTCATATGGAGATATAAAGAATACCATGTACCATTATAAAAGTAACAAAATACCATTTCTAACAATATATATTTTGATATCATTTATGCAAATTAATATAAAAATTTCTTTAAAATAGAATATCCAAACTATATGAAACTACTCATAAAAAAATTGAACTAACAATCTATCACAATAAATACTTTAACAATACATTCATTTAATGTCAATCACATTTTTGAATATTTAAAAATTATTTCTAAAATCACTTCTTAATTTTACTAACATTAACTCAATTTCATAAAATCTCTTTTCTCCATGTCTAAAGAGAACATATTCTTAATTTACTAACATTAACTCAATTTCATAAAATATCTTTTCTCATATCTGAGAGAACATAATCTTATAGAAAAAGAACTTTCAAAATATGTACATAAGGCGAGAAAGATATATATATAATATTCTATCATTTTATATTTGAACTTAGAATCGATTGTTATTCTACAATGTTGAAATACTATATTATGTTGAAAACATGAAGATGGTTTATTTCTTTACAAATTTCCATTACTTTTTCCAAAATTATTTCTTTTTATATATACACATAAAAACATATATGTTAATATATGTAAAATTGTAAATATTAATGTAAAAAAAAAAAAAAAAAAAAAAGCTTATTTGAATAATATTGTGTAATTCTTTTTATATGGAACACTACAAAGTTAATTCTTTCTCCTTTACAATATGCATACTATTTTAATGTTAATTTTCAATCAAAATAAAATAAAATAAAATATATTCTTTATTTATATATGTTATTCTTTATATATAAATAAAATTTTCTTATATTATTTCGGAGAATTAAATTTGAAAATTAAATTAATTACAATTTTATCAATTTAATTAATTATAATTTTATAAATTTCATCAAATTTGAAAAATTAATCAATTTTTTTTTTTTATATTTCACTTAAAAGTATAAGTTTGTCTTAAGCTGTGTGCTTTAGTGTTTCTCAATCAAAGTATAAATGGACAAAAGTGGAAGAGGTGGCTATTTCAGCCAGAATAGAAAACTATGCCTTGGTAAATAAGTTTCCAATACTCAAGGATCTCATATTAAGTTTCTATCTAGCATCACGTTCTAATGTGGATATTAAGAGATTAGCCACAATGGACAAGATAAAGGATCATGAGATGAGATGAACCCACGGTCGCATCCTCCTCCGCGAGGAAGAAATAATCTTCGTGAAAAGTTAAGGCCCACCCCCACTAGATGAAACAAAATTCGATATGGTGTAGACCTAATCTCATTTTAATTCTCGTGAAGATAGATCTAGAAAAAAAATTGTAGTTGGGTTCCTCTTTCCTGCAAGGTGAGGCCAAAGATTAAGATTTATTGGCCTTCTTAGTGTTGGTGAGGCCCCGACTCCTCAAATTTATTTTCAAAACCTTATCAAGCTTCTTTATGGGTGTTGTTTTCTCCTTGGGCTCTCTTGCATAGATTTAATATGGAACCTCCGCTTCTCCTAGAGCACCTGTTGGGTATTCCCTCTACCATACAATGTATTATTTTCAAATGTAAGAATCTACATGATTCTTCCCCTCTTTCAATATATAATATCAGTAAATATGACATTGTTTATACATTTAGGATGGGGAGTTTTGGACAATCCTTCCTCATCTTAGGATTTTTCTTATAAAGATGTTTTCCATGGTCAACTCTCCCCCAAAGGAAACCCAGTCCCAGGTAGTCCTTGGGTTGTTTCTAGTTGAAAAATATGAGGACATTCTTGGGTTTTTTTTGGTTGAAAAATATGATGATGTTCTCTCCTTTGAATTCTATCACCATGTCCTTAAGGATATCCATAAGATATTTTCAAAGAAATCCCTTGTCTGTCATTTCAATGGTTTATGGCCCTACTTAGCAGATCTTTACCAATGACTCCATCCTTCATGGGCCAAGAATTGCAAGGTTATTTTATGCTCCAAGGGCTTATTCATTGCGATATTTCGCTGAAGTGGAAGACTACCAATTTTTTATTATCTAAAAGGCCTTCGTTTTGGGGCAATGTTAGAATTTTCTTAACTCCTTGGTTTCTATATTTTTACCATTCTACAACAATCATTACCAAGATGCTAATATGGGTCTAGTTTCCTAACCTACCTACTCACTTATGGAACTTATGAGTATCTGAGGGCATTGAAAAACACTAGATTTTCATTGGACTCAGGATCTGGACTATGAGAATATTACTTTTTGTTGTTTCCCCTAAAATCAAATAGGTCATCTACATAATTTTTTCCCTCTTCTCAAATATTAGCATAAGTAGAATATTCATAATTCTAAAGCTAAAAGCTAGAAGCCCGACCTGCCTCCCATGGAGAGCGAGGCTTCCTCTGATTCAAAAAAGCATGATGAAGGATCTTATGATGAAATGAATTCGGTGGACAAGGTTCAAACTTTATCCCCTCAAAATTCTCCTAAGGACATGTTCTGTTGTAAACCATGCTCCCTCGCTGAGCACAAAGATAGTAAATAATAATGCTTCCTCTAGTGCATTAAAGAGAACTCATGAGTCACGCTCTTCTAACCCTAACAAAGATTCTCCTTCAACATGCCAAGATAGTCTTCACATTGTTTTGATAAACCTGCCTTCAAAAGGTTTGGTCAAGGTCTCAAAAAAGAAAGGTCGCTCTGAGGGCCTGCACTAAATTAGGTGATTACCTTTTGTAATTGTTTCTTCTGCTCCTCTATCTCTTTTTCTATTCTTGGTCTCATACAATATGCTCATGTGGGTATATGGAACATTGTTTTAAATAAAGAACCATGATTTTATATGAGATATTTCATTTCAGAGTGATCAATAAAATCTTAAAAAGAAAAAATTAAATTATGAAAAAAAAAGTAATGAATTAAAACATTACAAATATATTTAGAAAATTAATAAATTTTTCTTCCCAAATTAAGAAAGAGTAAATGTAAATGTTAAAGTGATAATTAAAAAAAGTCAAATTAATTAACAATTATTTATATTTTAAAATTAATATTCAATTATAATTATTCCTATCATGTTTATTATTAGAATTTTTTATTTTTTTTTACGTTTTGATAAAATCACAACTTTTTAGATAAACCCTTTTTCATTATCAGTTACAATTGTGAAAATCTACATTGAAAAAACCCATACTTTTTCTCATAATATTTTTTATAATGTAATATATTTAAAAACTTAAAAAAAATTATTATAAATTACAAAAATACTAATTTATATCCATTTAACTCTGCATGTAATCCCTCCTAATTTTATAAATCCTAACTTAAAATAAATAGAAAATAATATACTTTGTGAATTCTTTTATATATAATAACATTTTTGTTAAAGTAAGATTAAAACCTAACAATGTAGATAAGAGACTTAATTTTTTTTCATTTTCCACGTTCCAAGGATTTTCCTTTCAGAATAAAATCGCTTTTATTTTCAATTGATGAGTATTTCCTTTCTCACGATTAAGTAAAAACATAAATGTGCCATTTTCCATAATTTATTATTAATTTTTTAATTATAATTAATAATATTTTATCAAAATTTAAAATAAATTTTATTTATATTAGAAATTAATAATTTTAAATAGATAAATTCAAAGTTAAAGTTAAAGTTAAATTTATTAAATATAGCTTTTTTTTTTTTTTTTTTTTTGGAGGTATAGCTTTATTGATTTTGTGGAAATTTGAGTTTTGAGATTCGGATTTCATATTGATTTAATGTGGTTTTTATATAAAAATGTGTATAAATTTATATGAAAATTATAGTGATAATAATTAGAATCGACCTTGTATTATATGAATAAGAATTAATTATTTTAAAGAAAATAATAATAAAGTATAAGTATATTAATATTTAAAAATAATAATTATATATATTTGTAAAATATATAAAACATAGTAATCAAAATTTTTAATTATATTTATAGATATCCAATATTTTAATTTAATTGTCAATCATTAAAATGTGGATGGTAGGAATTTAATATTCATATAATATTTTATAATATTCTAAGTAATATATATAAATTAAAGGTTGAGATTTATTTCGAAAGTTGTTATATTTTTGTTGCTCTTTTAATTAAATTCATTAATTAAAAAAATGTCATATAAAATGAATCATATTTTTTTGGGCATGTTGTATTAATAAGCCATGGTATTGGCCTATGATATTGTGACAGCCTCATTAAGAGTTAATTAGCATGAATAAATTGAAAGACAAGTTGTTTAATTTATTATTTTGTTTAAATTACTTTTGGTATAAGAAATTCAAAAAAAACACCATGTTACTTGGAATTACTGATTTAGAAAATAAAGAAAAAGGAATCTCTTAAACTGTTGGTAAAAGTATCCAAGAATGGGTGGTTGGGAATAGTTAGAAGACAGTTACCTACCCTCCAGGGATAAAAGAAAATCCCAGCAGAGGGATAGGGGTTCTGTGAGTTTTTGGAAAAAGGGTAAGTGCAGTAATCTCTAGAGCTGGGTGATAGACCAGTGGAGAAGCAGTCACTGAAAAACCATAAAAACCAGAACTGTCTGTGGCTGGATAGGCCATCCAGAGGTCACGACAGAAGCTTATTCTTTGTTCCTCCCTTGATGGTTGGGAGGACCACGGTTTAAGAGTTAATGTACTCCTGTCAGATAAGTAACACAGTCAGACCTAGACTCTAAGTAATGATGTTCTGGTTATGTTTAGCAATTGTTAAAAGAATAGATTACTTCAGAGTTTCTGTTAGCTTGGAGTAGTGGAAATCTCGTAGGTAAAATTGTTTAGTTGCAGTTATTATTATGCTGGAAACTTTACAGTTAATTGACAGCTAAACTGGAAAGGCGAAAACTACATGAAATAAATGTTCTTTATGCACAGTATGTAGTATAACGTTGATAGTCAAGAAATATATAGAAATATCAATGCTTCGTTATCATTCTGTGTAGACAGTGGAATCGAGTTAACAGAAAATGCAACTATTGTTAAGAGGAAATAGAAATATATATATACTTAGAATCGAATTTCAAGTTACAGTAGTGAACAAATCGAAGCTACCGGAATATTAAAATAAATATAGGTATTGACATGCAACAGCAGTGAACATTGATAAAACTTGAACAAGAAAGTCCACATCATGTTAGTATTCATATTTAATTTCTTTTCCTGTAATAGTCGAGAGAGATATTTATGGAAAGAACTTGTAGGGCTGGGCAGGGTGGAAACCCTACCCTACCCCTGTTCCTTTTTGTTTTAAAATAGCTATACTTGGCCGAGATAATGGCGGCCGGTGCCGGAAAGTACTATAAGACCATTAACCAGAGTAGAATAATGCTACGAAGAACATATGAATGGTTGCATGAAACAGATAAGACAAAATCACCCATGAGATATGCATAAAGAAAACGTAACAGTAATAAAGAAATTCGCGGCCTGTAGGGTAAGGCCGAGAAACCAAGAGAATATCATAAAACACAGTAATCTGCTATAAACGATTTATTTCCTTCGGAATACCAAACCTAGGGTAAAATCCGAGAGCGACTTCCCTGCAGAAATCCATATTGTTATTCAAAATAGAACAGATTCTGAGATAGCAGACCATGCATCCAGTTAAACATGCAAATAGTTCTTGAAAACCCTTAAGTGTATACTGTCGACAAATAGGAGAAAGGAAGGTATATCATGCCATAAAATATGAAATAGACAGCGTATTGTTGTTCCGGTAAAACTATAAAACTTCCATAGCAGAGTCAACAGAGGTTGCTCTCACGACATAAAAGGTCAGATTGTTCTACGGAACTTTCAATAAAAACTACTGAGACGAAATTCGGCAGGGAACAAATAAAACTCTAAGAAGATTTCTCAACACCCTAACATGTATGACACGGTGATACAGAGAGTATGCTCTCTGTCAACCAAGCCTTAGCTTCATGCCTCGCAAGATTGGCGGGGTACCTGTGAAAAAGAAGCGTTTCTTAGTCTCTCCAACAGCCAAGTAAATGGCGAAATCGACAAGCATATGGAATGGCTCAACGAAGGTTTCTCCCACCTGCTCTGCAAGGCAAACGAGAAGAAAAACTTGTTAGATAAACCGAAAATGGCGGAAGTCTAGCTAACAAGCGAGGCGGGTAAATTAACTCACCTGTTAGGCGGGTTCTACTTGTCGAACAAACCCCGACTGCATGTTACGACAGGAGAGTTAGAACGTTTATCCCTGAAAACCAAAAGATAATATCACCAATATTCATATTGGAAGTAGTGAAGCGAAGGACTCACCCGGTGATACCCCGTGGCAGGGTGGAGCTGGTGTAATACACCCGAGTAGAAGCATCGAACCTGGAGGTGAGAAGTCTGAAAGAGAACCACAAAACAACCTCTGTGTTAAAAACCCTTGTGCAGAGATACGCATGAGCCGAACAAAAGAGGAAACTGAGGATTACATATAGAGGTGTAACTGGAAGTCATCTGGAGCAGGACCGAGTTAAGCTCACCTAAAGCCTGGAAGGTCGAATAAACCGGAGAAACGCCAAGCTATGCGCGCGCCATGGATATGAGCAACAGAAGGCGGAGTATCAATAAAATAAAACAGAGCTTTCCGTAGATCCTTTTCTCACTATCCCCGAGAACGAAAGGGTTGATTGCATATCCGTTCCTGCCATTAACTTCATGTACAACAGTAAAACTCTATGTTGACACCTGTACCCAGCGCGTGGAGCCGGAAGCCATTTGGCCGATGGTAATCTCTTTTATGTGATAGTAATTTAAGAAATGTCAATGTTGGGAATCGAGGAGATCTCCTCGGCGGATCTCCTATGATCCCAAACCCTCCATCATTAAATTCTGACATACCATGTACAGTGGGTTTTTTATATGGTTTCGTGGACATTTAAAACCCATGTGTAACATAACCAATCGCTCAACTTATGTTTAATGATATCTCTGTTCATAGTTATTCAAACTAAGAATGTATTTTAGTCTCGTGGAAATTACATGCTAGGTTGGATTTAAACTGTGATATTTATATTAAATTGATATGGTATGTGAAGATTTTAGTACCATGGATAATTTTTTTTTTATTATGGTAAGTTTGTATTGGTAACTTTGAGTTTAGATGTGACAGATATCATAAGAAATTCTATTTAAAAATAAATAATTTTCATAATAAAGTGTGGGTGAATTTTCATGGTAAAAAGTATTGTTACATTTTCTTTAATGTATATATGTTTAACTTATATATTAATAATTGTTATCATTATTAATAACTATTATTATTTTTACATCCTAGGGGGAATCTCAATTGGTGATCAAAGTGAAACCAAATTATGCAAATTCCGACCAGAATTGACCCATGTCACATAAGTAAAAAACTCACCAAGTTGCATATTCCTCTAAGTTAAAAAAACATATATTATTATTATATTATTTTAATGAAAATTATACTTTATTTAATTATGATAATTTAAAAAAAAAATAATTGTAATCTTCTTTGAATTATTTCTATTACGATAAAAATATTACATCAAGCAAAGATAGTTTTCTATGTCACAAAAAAAAAACTTGGGAGATAGAAGCCTCGACTAGGTGTATCTATCTATAGCCCAATAATACATAAGTCTACTTAAATCTTGGCTATCATGAGTACATTTTTCAAAAAAGCTATGAACAATAAAATCAATTAAGCGCTTTGGAAAAACCAAAACTAGATTCTTCCAACATAGGACCAAAAGTTTGACTGAAACCAAAAGTATAGGAGTTGACCATGAAGCCTCCTTAGGAAAATAACATCACCGTTGTAGGTTGACATCAACTTCCATAAAAAAATAAGGGAACACGGTTCAATCACAAAGGATGACAGGAGAGAGGGGTGAGAAATTTCCCTGAGGAGAGGATGCAACACGAGGAGATGGAGTGAGTGTGGGAGCATTGATGACCACAAGAGTTTCATTGAGATCCTCCAATTCAATATTAGATTCAGAAACCACAAATTTTTCCACCCTTTTTAGTTGGGTTACTATATCATCCAATTTGTAGCAAATATTCCTAAGGATCTTCTTGATGTCCTCCTGTCTTGCAAACAATTTATAGTTTTCAGCATGCTTATCTCTAAGGACCATACATAGTAGAGTTTCCATTTGTTGATGCATAGTGAGAAAAAGTAGGAAATGGAGCTCACGCTTCCAAAATTTTCCCAGGTCTGGTAGCCACTAGAGTGAGACACCTCCCACATATAAATACGAGAAATATCCTTGATCACCGAACTTCTTTGATTCAAGAAGGAGAATTTCCTTCCTAACCTTAGGAGGGATGAAATCGATGTAACTAGCCACAAAATCCCATCCAAATAGTCGAAGTCGATGGGAATAAGAACCACTTTCACCACCTCGGTGACTTGACATTCTCTCATGAGGAGCCATAAAGACAAATGGGAACGAGTGCAACTGACACTAGAAACGAACTTGAAGCCTTTGCAAACCAAAAGGATAGGATACTACGAAAAATTAAGGAGTTGGTTGTACCTAGAGACTAGTACGACACAAGCTATGTAGTAATAAATGTCCCGTTAAAGTATGATGAACAACCCAACACCAGTTAACCAAATGCTTTGCAATGAGGATTCATATATGGGGAATAGAAGTAAAGAATTCCCCCCAAACGAGAAAGGGTATCCCATAGTGAGAATTTGAATGCTTAAGAGGAGTCAACATAAGGGGATGTCGCCCATATATCACAACATCATTAATATAGACCACCAAATGAAACCCTCTTAAAAAGACATCGAACGAGAATAAAACTAGAAAACTATAGTGACAAGAGAAATAGACAAGGGAAACTGCACTTGTAAAATGAAATAAATGGAGTTCGCATTTAACCAACTCCAAACCCAAGACAAATCAACTAAGGAACAACCATGTCGAAGATAATTAGAACCTAACTTAGCACCTTTAAAACTAAATGGAGAAAATATTGGGTACCAATCCCCACAAACCAGAATTAGGAAGCTAAAGGAAATCCCTGTTGGGTCAAGGCCCTGAAGTGACATGGTAGGGAGAACTTCCACCAGCTCAAATTTCGGACTAGTTCCTGTGAAATGAAGACATAAAGCAAAAACCATGGACCCTCTTTTTTGGTCACAACACTGCACAAACCAAGCCAATTCATTGTCGATGAATAAATAGAAGTGAAGGTATCTAGAGATTAATAAAGAACATGAAGGTATCCACCCTCAGAGATGAAATATACCTGATATGAAAACCAAAATCAATTGAGTAGTACGAAATCATGTATATCACTCAAAGAATTTATGTAAAATCACCACCATGTTATCGCATCCATACATTTGAAATGGAGGAACGACATCTTAGCACCCATTTTAAACAATAATTTCCACTGCATGCGAGGTCCAGGCACAAACGTGTGATTTTTGGTGCCTCGTTTGAAACCCACATTCCTGCCCTCGTACATGCACTGATTAATGAGCTCGCATGGTTGCTTGTCAAGATCCATCACTACGTTTACCAATTCGTCCACCTGAAGCCAATACATCTATACTACTAACTAAATTTCATATCGTTCCCATAATATCGTGACGGGATTTAGTTAGGTTAACCTTCTCCTGGAGATGGGATGAGTGTCATGTGATGATGGGGGAGTGACAGATATAGGGAAGGATACGCCCTCCAACAACCACTATTCCTTCCTCCACTCGTACCCTCTACATGGTAATCGTGTGGTTAGCTACCATTACAGACTTCCTTAATAACACCCCTAGAGAATTACTATTCCTTCCTCCACTCGTACCCTCTACATGGTAATCGTGTGGTTAGCTACCATTACAGACTTCCTTAATAACACCCCTAGAGAATTTTTTTATTTTAATAACTTTAATGCTACGCTTTTTAAAAAAAATTAACCATTAAAATATAACATGAAAATGTAACTCAAACCATAAATCCTAGTCATTCATTTGGATTCCTTAATTAAAAAATAATTCAATTTCATTATTTTTATAAATATATAAGAGTGACCTTTCAAATGATATAACCTAGTTAAACATAAAACATTGTCATTCATCTTGTTTGGTTAATTTGAAGATGGTTTGTTTTCCTTATTCTTCACTTGGATGAAGTGTCACTTGACATTCAAGTCCAGTTATTCATCTAATTTGAAGATGGTTTGCTTTTTCTTATTTTCCAAATTGATCACATTACTCGTTCACTTAATTTGATGGTTTGGTTTCCTTATTTTCGGCATAGATCGTATTTTCTATTCATTTAAATTGAATATGGTTTGATTTCCTTATTTTCCAAATGGATTATTTTTGGGCATTAAAAAATCTCTTTTTCGGCATTAAAAAATCTCAATAATAAAATGGAAAATATTTAATTTTATTTTTTAAATGTTATTTTAATTAACATTAGTATAATTTAATATAAATATAATTTAAAATAATATAATATTTTATTAATATAATTTAAATATTTTATCTATTTTATTTATATAAAATTATATTTTTATTTAAATGATCAGATATTTTTAATTATGATATGTATTTTTTTCAAAAAGAGAAACGGATTGACAACATATTCGACAATATTTTTATTGAAAAATATTTTTATTAAATATATATTCATAATAGTAAAACATTTATCAATATAGTTAAAATAAAATAATTGTTTAATTATTTTCTTTTTAAAATAGATATATTTATCAAAATAAAAATTATACTAAAACAAATTAGGTTTTTGACATTCTCTTGGCTATTGAATCGAATCATGACCCGTCTTCACAACTAATAATCAAACTTGAAAATGCTGAAATGGTCATGTGAATATAATAAATAAAGGCCAAGATAACAGTGAAAAGTTTCTGGATGATTCCCGAAGCATCATTGACCATGTAAACATTCAAAATTTTGTTGCGAGCTAGTCTGTATATCTTGAAGTAACATGCAAGAACATGGATGCTTGCGTTTGGAAATATTTCTTCTTAGGAGCCAGAGAATGAACATATATTTTTCATGAAGTAATGACAAGAACATGGGTGCTAACGTTTGCAAAGGCATCAAGTTAGGAGGCAGATAATGGACATTAGAGTCCAATTTCACAGTTACTAAGTTATGAGGCAAATAAGTGGCATTCAAATGCCTTTTTCCTAGTTCCCAGAGAGCCAGATAAGAAGCACTAAAATCCTCTATTATTTTTCTTTTTTATATTGACATTGTTCAATTTTGATTTTGATACTGCCATTGTTCAATTTTGATTAAAAAACAATGAAAATTTAAGTATTTTTAAAATGATTTGGAAGTGTCTTCAAAAAATAAAATGTAAAAATAGGAAATCACTGAAAATTACGTTCTTTAAAATGACTCAGCTTCTTTGGAAAACAAGAAAGACCAGTAAATCAATAGAAACTTCAGGAAAGAACGTTTTGAATGACCTTCAAGTGACGGTGAAAACATGTGTGTTCACGAATGCTTGTTTCAGTAGAATTGCATAGCCCAAAGAAAGCATGTGGCCAGCACAATGCAATTCAAACTTCAATTTACGAAGTGTGTAGGGAATAGGAATGACATAACCCAAAGATGAGTGACCAACACTACAAGAAATGGGTGGCATTGGCAAGACGGGACAGAGAATGTGTGAAGGCAACCAGCACTCGTGCTTGTTATTGTTTACTTGACAAGACAGGCGCTGGATCGAACTCGTGGCGTTTGTGAATTGTGAATACTGAGTGAGCACTAACTGCGAAAATGAGCAATGGCATTAGGATTTTGTGTTGCATGTTGTTGCTTGGAATACTCTGCTGCGTCCATGGGGAGAAGATTATGGGACAAAATGTAATAACACCGACCAATATATCTAGCTCTGAGTTTCCTGTGGGAAAAATTCCAACTCCAGCAGCAGTATCACAAACAGTTGATAAGTAAATAACCTATTTCCCACAGAAACATTATGTTCAGTTTGTTAATCTTTTGTTTTATTTATTTATCTAATGTTTCATGCATGTATTACAACATAAAGAGGAGCACAAAACGAGGACGAGGGCTCGAGATGATTATGGGACACTGTAATAACACCCACTAATATATCTAGCTCTGAGTTTCCTGCGGGGAAAATTCCAACTCCAGCAGGAGTATCACAAACAGTTCATAGGTAAATAAGCTATTTCCCACTGCAACATTATGTTGAGTCTGTTAATCTTTTTGTTTAATTTATTTATCTAATGTTTTATGTATGTATTGCAACAGAAAGAGGAGCACAAAACGAGGACGAGGGCTCGAGACGATTATGGAACAAGCTGTAATAACACCGACCAATATATCTAGCTCTGAGTTTCCTGTGGGAAAAATTCCAGCTACAGCAGGAGTAGCGCAAACTGTTCATAAGTAAATAAACTATTAACCACTGCAACAATATTACGTTCAACCTCCTTCTCTACTTCACTCTCTCATGTGCCCTAGGTGAATTATTATATAAGGGGTAGTGATCACTAGATTTTTCCACCACCTACGGTCCACACCAATCCCAATTTTTCCTCTCTATTATGGATGACAATTGAGCTTATCCAATAATCACATGAGATATTTTTGGATCTAAATTAGTTATTTTTTATCCCATTCGTGAAGAAAGGTTATGTCAAAGTAAGAGTTATTTCTCCATTTCAAAGGGGGCTATTGGAGTGGAATAAAAGTCTTCAAAGTAAGAGTCCTTTCTCCATTTCAAAGGGGACTATTGGAGTGGAATAAAAGTTCTAAATTATGATATAATAGAATAAATGTTCTTGGTATTTCTCTTCACATAACTTTTCATTTTTTTAGTTTTATTAATAGTATTCTTTGAGTTTTACTAATAGTATTCTTTGATGTTGTGTACAATGTTATAAAGTAATTGTTACCTTGTTTTTCGAAGAATTTAGTTCATTCAAAACATATTATTATAGCTTTTCATTTCTTATGTATTTATTTTATTTTTACAAGTGTGTTTTTTTTATCAAATCTTTCTAGCAATAGGAGAAATAGTTTATGGAAAAACACCCAAAATGATAACATTTTAAAAAGTGTTTATAGCAAGATTAGAGTAAATTTTACAAGGTTTACAACTTTCATAAAAATTCAAATTCATTTGCTTTTAAAAAAAAAATTATGATGTCTTTTAAAATGAAGAAATTTATATTCTTATATGCTAAAAATTGTACATTGGATTTATATGAAATTTGGAAGAGAAAAAAAAAAAAAATAATATGAATAAACATAGTAAATTTTAAGACAATATAACTTATATGTTTTAATAAAATTTCCATTGTCACCTACATATATTTTGGTTATTCCTTGAATTTGTGCATTTTTTGGCTACTAATTTTAATGGGATTAAGCATAAAGCTAATTTTGATAACCCAAAAGAAAATTCCTAAGAACCCAAAAAAGAATGGATGATCAAGTCTACTACATGAAATTATGTAAGTAGCTTGTAGATATAGTAACCATCCATTGGTTTGCATGTTAGCATAATTTTCAACAAAAGTCTGCCACATAGGATTTTTGTGCAAACTCCATGAGATGGTTACCTATTGTAGTAATTACAAATAAGTTTGTTACATATTTTAATTTTTAGGCACTAACCTATAAAAGACAACAATATCCTCTACTATTTTGTAGGAACCAACTTACAGGAGATACCAACTCATTATATTGCTTTGTTGGTACCAACTAATAGTTGAAATCAATCCCCTCTACTTCTTTGTAGGCACCAACCTACAAGAGACACTAATTTCATCTACTACAAGTTTTGTAATAACAAACCTATATGAGACATCAATCTCCTATATTGCTTTGTAAGCACTAGACTAAAGGAGACACCAATACCCCTATTGTAAGATTTGCAGGTACCAAGCTATATGAGACACAAATCCCCATTGCTACAAATATTCATAGGAACCAACCCACTTCACTGAGTCTGCTTGCTTCTTCACAATGCATTATATAGCTGCATATGCTTTCACCAAGTCTCCTATATTCTTATTCCTTCACCAATATTGTTAGTTGGTTCTACCCTCACCAAGTCAATTTGCCACTTCTTCCTTCACTAGGTATACTTTTCCCAAAACTTGTTTCTTTTTCCTTCTTCTTGAGAATGATTTTGCACAACATGCCACATATCCAATTTTTTAAATTTGGTTGTAAAATTTCTACCACAAGTACCTAAATATATCTTCTCAATATCCTCCATATTTCAAAATTTGAAACATCTCAGAAGTAAAGTTATATAAAGTTTTCCAAGTTAACCTTCTTGAAGCATGTTTTACGAGCATTTAAGAACATTATCTTCCTCAAAGCATATCTCCAAAGTTACAACAAAAAAACATCTAAATTTTACACTAAAACTACCATGATATCTCTTCTACATCTCCTACATATTTTAGAGTTTAAAACATCTCAAAAACAAAATTATAGAAAAATTTCCAAACTGGCCCATTTGAAGCATGTTTCACGAGCATTTAAGAATATTGACTTCCTCAAATCATATCTCTGAAACTATAGTGAAATAAGATATGAAATTTTAGTTACCTTGATATTTTTTCCTTATCTCCCCTAGATTTTACATTCTAAATTATAATGGAAATAAATTTATAATGAAAATACGGAGCGGATCAATTTGAAGAAGATTCAAGAGCATTCGGGAACACTAATTTCCTCAAAACATATCTTTGAAATTATAGTCAACCAAGGTCTGAAATTTTAGTCATAAGTATATAAATATATTATTTATATATTCCCCAAATTTCATTTTCTAAAACCTCTAAGAAAAACATTTATAGTGAAAATTATAAGATGGCTCATTCACCCTATGTATCACATTTTTTCTTTATCTTTTAAACTCCAAAAGTCACCTCAAAAAATATTCCTCAGATCCTCTTGCAAATTTCATGTTTCTTCTTACATTTAGACACCTTAAATGAACTCATATATTCTTTATTTATATTGTTTCTACATTCACTTATGGGCCCAACTTGTAAAATTGGTTGGGTCAACCTACTTGTGCTTTCTAGTTGGGTTATCCTCATAAAATAATTCATATATTGTCCTTCATATGGGGATATAAGGAATACCATCTACCAATGAAAAGGTAACAAAATAAAATTTCTAACCATATATCCTATGATCCCATTTGAGCTAGGTAATTCAATAGTAAAATTTCCTTCAAGGATAGGATATCCAAACTCAACATCAAAAAATCAAAAACCATATTTCCAACAATTTTGACTTTCTAAAATTTATATTGGATATATGTAGTCTCTCCATGTCTTTGACATCACTGAAAATAATATTTCTAACCTTTTTTTTTTGCAAGGTTGGAAAAATAAGACTACCTATAAAAAATTTGAACTAATAATCTATCACAATAAATACTTTAACAATACACTCATTCAATGTCAATCCAAAACCATCTTCAAAATTTAAAATTTATTTCTAAAATCATTTCTTAATAACTCAATTTCATAAAATCTCTTTTCTCCATATCTACAGAGAATCTAATCCTAATCACAAGACTTTCAAAATATGTTATTAAAAGTTGTATCACATAAATTATTCTATTATTTTATATTTGAACTTAGAATGAATTATAATTTTATATTTTAACTTAGAATGGATTGTTATTGTACTATCTTATGTTGAAAGCATGAAGATGGTATATTTCTTTAAAACATTCCATATCTTTTTCTGTAAGTTATTTCCTTTATTTATATATACATAAAATCATATGTGTTAATATGTAAAATGGTAAATATTAATGTAAAAATAAAATAAGTTTATATTTGAATGATATTTTGTAATTCTTTGTAAATGGAACCTAATAAAGTTAATTTTTTTTCCCTTCCAATATGCATACTATTTTAATGTTAATTTTCAATCAAAATAAAATATAATGTACTTATTTATTTATATGTTATGCTTTATATATAATATATGTTATGATTTATATATAATTAAAATGTTTGAGAATTAAATTAATTATAATATTATAAATTTAATTATTTATAATTTTATAAATTTAATTAAATTTGAAAAATTAATGAATTTATTTTTATATTTAGTTAGAAGCATAAGTTTGTCTTAGGTTGTGTGGTTTATTGTTTCTCTTTGAATTAGGGATTAAGGTTTGTATCAATGGGTGCATTGAAGTATAAATGGACAACGATGGAAGAGGTAGTTATTTGAGCCAAAATAGAAAAATATGGCTCTTGTAAATAGACTGTAATACTAATGGATCTCATACTAATTTTCTATCTAGCATCACATTCTAATGTGGAAATTAAGAGATCAGCCATAATGGACAAGATAGAGGAGCATGAGGAGAGATGAACCCATGGTCACGTCCTCCTCTGCAAGGAAGAAATAATGTTCGTGACAAGTTAAGGTCCACCCCCACAGGATAAAATGAAAGTTGAGAGGGTGTAGACTTACTCTCCTTTTAATTCTCGTGAAGATAGATCTAGAAACATTTTTGTAGTTGGGTTCCTCTTTCCTCCAAGCTGAGGCTAGTCATTTAGATTTACTGCCCTTCTTAGTATTAGTGAGCCCCCCTACTCAAATTTATTTTCAAATCCTTATCAAGCTTCTCTATGGGTGTTATTTTTTCCTTGGGGTCTCTTCCAAAGATTTAACATGGAACATCAACTTTCCCTAGAGCACTAGTTGGGTGTTCCCTCTACCATGCAATGTATTCTTTTCAAAGGCAAGAATAAAATTATTCTTCCCCTCTTTCAATCTATAATATCGGTGAAGATGTCACTATTTATATGGCCCTTCATTTATGATGGGGAGTTGTGGAAAATCCTTCCTCGTCTCAGGATTTTTCTTATAAATATTTTGTCCATGGTCAACTCTCCCCTGAAGGCAACACAGTCCCAAGTAGTTCTTGGGTTATTTCTGGTTGAAAAATATGAGGACGTTCCCTCCTTTGAATTCTCTCACCATGTTCTTAAGGATATCCATTAGATATTTTCAGAGAAATACCTTATCTGCCATTTAAATGGTTTATGGCCCTACTTAGCAGATCTTTACCATAGCTCCATTCTTAATGGGCAATAATTGCAAGGTTATTTTATGCTACAAGTGATTGTTCATTGTGATATTTTGCTGAATTGGAAGACTACCAATTTTTATTATCTAAAAGGCTTGGGTTTTGGGGAAATGCTGGAATTTTCTTAACTCCTTGGTTTCTATATTTTAACTATTCTGTAACAGTAATTAACAAGATGCTAATATGGGTCTAGTTTCCTAACTTACATACTCTCTTGTGGCACTTCTCAGTCTTTGAGGGCATTGGAAAATCCTTGGGTCGTTTCATTACAACTAATACTTCTCGTGGATATCTTGGCATTTACACATGATATGGCATAATCTGCATTGAAATCAATATCAATGAAGAACAACCAAACTAAATCAATTTTAAAATAGTGGATTTTCATTGGACTCGAGATCTGGACTATGAGAATATTACTTTTTTTGGGTGCTCTTGACATCAACTAGGCCATCTACTTAATTTTTTCCCTCTTCTCCAATATCACCAGAATAGAATATTCATAATTCTAAAGCTAAAGGTTGGAAGCCCTATGACCTCCCTCCAATGGAGAGCGAGTCTTCCTCTGATTCAAACAAGGATGATGAAGGATATTATGATGAAATGCATTCAATGGACAATGTTCAAACTTCAGCCCCTCAAAATTCTCTTATGGATTATGTTAGGTTGTAAACCATGCTCCCTCGGCAAGCACAAAGATAGTAAATAATAATGCTTCTTCTAGTGCATTGAAGAGAACTCATGAGACACACTCTTCAACCTCAACATGGATTCTCCTTCAACACACCATGATAGTCTTCACATTGTTTTGATAAACCCGCCTTCAAAAGGTTAGGTCATGGTCTCAGAAAAGAAAGGTCGCTCTCGGGACATGGTCCAAATTAGGTGATTACCTTCTGTAATTGTTTCTTCTGCTCCTTTGTCTCCTTTGTTATTCTCGGTCTCATACATTATGCACATATCGATATATGAAACATTTTTATAAATAAATAACCATGATTATATATGATATATTTCATTTCTGAATAATCAATAAAACCTTTAAAAAAAACCCAAAAAAAAATTAATTCAAACTTTACAAATATATTTAAAAAATAAATAAACAAAATATAAATAAATTAAATAAAAATATTTATATAATTAATTAAAACTTTACAAATATATTTAGAAAATTAATAAATTTTGCTTCCGAAATTAAGAAAGAGTAAATATAAATGTTAAAGTAATAATTTTAAAAAAAAATCAAAATAATTAACAATTATTTATATTTTTAAATTAATATTCAATTATAATTATTCATATCTTGTTTACCATTAATAGTTGTTGGGCTCGACGATTTGATAAAGCCACAATTTTTTCAAGAACCTTTTTTCATTATAAATTACAATTATGAAAATTTACATTAAAAAACCATAATTTTTCTCATAATATTTATTATCGTGATGTATATTTAAAAACTTAAAAAAACTATTATAAAATACAAGAATACTAACTTATATCTATTTAACTTTAATTTTTCTCATAATATTTATTATCGTGTTGTATATTTAAAAACTTAGAAAAAACTATTATGAAATACAAAAGTACTAACTCATATCCATTTCACTTTAGACTTAATCCATTTAAAATAAATCGAAGATAATATCTGTGAATTTTTGTATATATAATAACATTTTTGTTATGCTAAAACTAAAACCTAGCAATGGAGATAAGAGACTTAACCATTTTATTTCATTTTCCACGTTCTAAGGCTTTACTTTCAGAATGAAATCGTTTTTATTCTCAATTGACGAGTATTTCATTTCCCATGATCAAGTAATAAATGTGTCATTTTCCGTAATTTATTATTATTATTTTTAATTATAATAAATAATATTTTTTTTTAAATTTAAAATAATTTTTGTTTAGATGCGAAAATAATAATTTTGAAATTAAAATTAGTTTTTAGATGTATAATTTATTTTTTTATTTTGTAAAAATTTGAGGTTTGATATTAAAATTTTCTCAACATTTATTGAAGCCTTTTATAAAAAAGTGTGAAGATTATAGTGATAATAATTAAAATCAACATGGTATTGTATTAATATAAACCAATTATTTTAAATACAATAAAAATAAAATATTATTATATTAATATTAAAAAATAATAATTATATATATTTATAAAATATAAAAAATTTACTAATTAGAACTCTTAATTATATTTATAGGCATTTACAATTTCAATTTAATTCAATTATTAATATGTGGATGGTAGGAATTTAACATTTATAGAATATTTGAAGGTTGATGTTTATTTCCAACGTTGTTATGCCCTTGATTCTCTTTTAATTAAATTCATTAATTAATAAAATGTCATATAAAATGAATCATAGCTTCTTGGGCACACTGTATTAATAAGACATGGTATTGGCCTATGATATTATAGGAAGGCCTTTTTACAAGTAAAAAAAGCTTGTTAGATTTTTCTTTAATATATATGTTTAACTTACATATTAATTATTGTTATCATTATTAATAATAATTATTATTTTAATGTGCTAGGGGGGAAGTTCAATTGGTGATCAAAGCGAAGCCAAATTATGCACATTCTAACCATAAAAAAATTACACCAAGCACATATAGTTTTCTATGTAATAAAAACAAAAGCCTGGTATGCAGAAGCTTCATCAAGGTGTGTCCTACATCCCACTAATACATAAGTCTACTGAGATCTTGGTTATCATCAGTACATTTGTCAAAAAAAAAACTATGAATGATAACATCATTCGAGCCCTTTGCAAAAAGAAAAACTAGATTTGTCCAACATAGAACGAAAATTTTGACCAAAACCAAAAGTATAGGAGTTGACCTGAAGTCGCCTTAGGAGAACACCATCGTCACTGCATGTTGACATCAACTTCCATCAAAAATTAAGCGAGCGCTATAAAGGTGGTTATCGCTTCAATCACACATGATGACGGGAGAGAGGGGTGAGGAATTCCCCTGAGGAGATGAAGAAACACAAGGAGATGCACTGAGTGAGGGAGCATTGATGACCACATGAGTTTCGTTGAGCTCCTCCAATTCAGTATCAGAGTCAGAAACCGCAAATTTCTCCACCTTTTTTAGTCGAGTTACTATATCATCCAAGTTGTAGCAGATATTCCTGAGGATCTACTTGATATCCTCCTACCCTGCAAACAATTTATAGTTGTCGAACTGCTTATCTTTGAGGACCATACATAGTATAGTTTCCATTTTTTGATGCACTATGACAGAATGTAGAAAATGGAGTTCATGCTTCCGAAATTGTCCCATGCCTATCCACTTGAGTGAGACACCTCCCACTTCTAAATATGATAACTATCCTTGATCACCCAACTTTTTTGATTCAAGAAGGAAAATTTCCTTCCTAACCTTAGGAGGGAAGTAGTTATCCATAGACTCCCATCCAAATAGTCGAAGTCAGTGGGGAGCAAAATCACTTGCACCACCTCATCGACTCAACATTCTCTCTTAAGGAGCCATAAATATCAATGTGAATGAGTGCAAATGACACCAAAAATGAACTTGAAGCCTTTGCAAACCAAAAGGATAGGATACTAGGAAAGCTTAAGGTGTTGGTTGTACCTAGAGACTCGTATGACATAAGCTATGTAGTAATAAAAATCCTTTGAAAGTATGAAGAACAATCGAACACTAGTTAACCAAATGCTTTGTAATGAGGATTCATATATAGGGAGAAAAAGTATCTAGAATCCCCCCCAAACGAGGAAGGGTATCCCAAAGTGAGAATGATAAGGCTTACGAGGAGTAAACATAAGGGGATGCTGCCCATATATCACAACATCATTAATCTAGACCACCAAATGAAACCTCGTTAAAAATACATCGAACGAGAACAAGACTAGAGAACTACAGTGACAAGAGAAGTAGACAAGGAAATTTTCACTTGTAAAACAAAATAAATGGAGTTCGAATTTACCCAACTCAAAAAACCAAGAAAAATAAACTGAGGAACAATCTTATCGGAGAGAATTAGAACCTAACTTAACACCTTAAAAACCAAATGGAGAAAGTTCTTGGGTACCAAACCTCACAAATTAGAATCAGGAATCTAAAGGAAATCCCCATCGGGTCAAGGCCCTAAAGCGACATGGTAGGGAGAACTTCCACGAGGTCAAATACAAGATTTGTTAGTGTGAAATGATGACATAAACCAAAAGACATGGACCCTTTTTTTTGGTCGCAAAACTGCACAAATCAAGCCAATTCACTTTCGACGAATAAACAGGAATGAAGGTATCTAGAGACTGATAAAGAACATGAAGGTATCCACCCTCAGAGATGTAATATACCTGATATGAAAATGAAATGCAATCGAGTAGTAGGAAATCATGTATACCACCCAAATAATTTATATAAAATCGCCACCCTGCTATAGCGTCCATGCACTTGAAATGGAGGAAGGACACCTTAGCACCAAATTTTAAACAATAATTTCCACTGCGTGCGAGGTCCAAGCAGAGACATGTGTGATTTTGGGTACCTTCTTTGAAACCCACATTCCTTCCCTCGTATATGCACTCGTCAATGAGATCACAAGGTTGCCTATCAATATCCCTCACTACATTAACCAATTAATCTACTCGAATCCAATAAATCTCTGCTACTAACTGAATTTCATATCGTTCCCGTAATGCAATCCACACTGGGCATTTATCATGACGGAACTATAGTAAGTTAACCTTCTCCTAGACATGGGATAAGTGTCACGTGATGATTGGGGGGTGACAAATGTAGGGAAGGGTATGCCCTCCAACAACCACCATCCCTTCCTCCTCTCGTATCCCCTGCATGGTAGTCATGTGGTTAGTTACCATTAAAGACTTCTTTAATAACGCTTTTATCATAGACATTTTTTATTTTAATAACTTTAATGCTATGCCTTCAAAAAAATAACCATTAGAATGTAACATGAAAATGTAAGTTAAACAATAGATCTAGTCATTCATTTGGATTCCTTAATTAAAAAAATAATTCAATTTCATTATTTTTATAAATATATAAAAGTGACCATTCAAATGACATAACCTAGTCAAACATAGAACATTGTCATTCATTTTGTTTGGTTAATTTCAAGTGGTTTGTTTTCCTTATTCTCCTCTTGGATCAAGTGTCACTGGCCATTCAAGTCCAGTTGTTCATTTAATTTGAAGATGGTTTTCTTTTTCTAATTTTCAAAATTGATCACGTTAACCATTATTTTCGGCATATACCGTGTTTGTTATTCATTTAAATTAAATATCCTTTGATTTCCTTATTTTCCGAATGGATTATTTGCGTGCATTCAAAAATCTCAATAATAAAATAGGAAGCATTTAATTTTAGTATTTAAATGTTAATTTTAATTCATATTAATATAATTTAACATAATTATAATTTAAAATGATATAAGATTTTATTAATATAATTTAAATATTTTTATTAATTTTATTTATATAAAATAATATTTTTATATAAATGATGAGACGGTTTTAATTATAATATATCAGTTTTTCAAAAAGAAATAGATTGACAACATATTCAAAAACATTTTTATTGAAAAATATTTTTATTAACATATTTATAATAGTAAAACATTTATCAATATAATTAAAATAAAATAATTATTTACTTATTTAAAAAAAAATAGATATATTTACCAAAATAAAAATTAGACTATAACAAATGAATTGTTTGACATTCAGTCGTCTACTGAATCAAATCATGACCCGTATTCACTACTAATAATCAAACTTGAAAATGATGAAATGATCACGTGAATATAATAAAAAAAGGCCAACACAACTGTGAAAAGTTTCTTGATGGATTCCCAAAGCATCATTGACCAGGTAAACATTCAAATTTATGTTGCCAGCAAGTCTGTATTTCTTGAAGTAACATGCCAGAACATGGATGCTTGCGTTTGCAAATCTCTCTTCTTCGGAGCCAGAGAATGAACATACATTTGTCATGAAGTAATGACAAGAACATGGATGCTAACGTTTGCAAAGGCATCAAGTTAGGAGCCAGATAATGGACATTAGAGTCCAATTTCACAGTTACTAAGTTAGGAGGCAGATAAGTGGCATTCAAATGCCTTTTCCTAGTTCCAACTTCCCAGAGCCAGATAAGAAGCATAAAATTCTCTATTTTTTTTTCTTTTTGATATTGTCATAGTTCAATTTTGATTAAAACTTTTTGATACTGTCATTGGTTAATTTTGATTAAAACTCAATGAAAATTTAAGTATTTTTAAATTGATTTGGAAGATTCTTGAAAAAATCAAATGTAAAAATAGGAAATCACTGAAAAAATTACGTCCTTTAAAAGGACTCAGCTTCATGGGAAAACAAGAAAGACCAGTAAATCAATAGAAACTTCAGGAAAGAACGTTTTGAATGACCTTCAAGTGACGGTGAAAACATGTGTGTTCATGAGTGCTTATTTCAGTAGAATTGTATAGCCCAATGAAAGCATGTGGCCAGCTCAATGCAATTCAAACTTAAATTTACGAAGTGTGTAGGGAATAGGAATAACATAACCTAAAGATGGGTGACCAACACTATAAGAAATGGGTGGCATTGGCAAGACTGGACAGAGAATGTGTGAAGGCCACCATCACTAGTGCTTGTTATTGTTTACTTGACAAGACAGGCGCTGGATCGAACTGGTGGCGTTTGTGAATACTGAGTGAGCACTAACTGCGAAAATGAGCAATGACATTAGGATTTTTTGTTGCATGTTGTTGCTTGGAATACTCTGCTGCGTCCACGGCGAGAAGATTATGGGACAAAATGTAATAACACCGACAAATATATCTAGCTCTGAGTTTCCTGTGGGAAAAATTCCAACTCCAGCAGGAGTATCGAAAACCGTTCATAAGTAAACAAGATATTGCCCACTGCCGCATTATGTTCAGTTTTTGTTAATCTTTTTGTTTAATTTATTTATCTAATGTTTCATGTATGTGTTGCAACAGAAAGAGAAGCACAAAAGGAGGACGAGGGCTCGAGATGATTATGGGACAAACTGTAATAACACCCACCAATACATCTAGCTCTGAGTTTCCTGTGGGAAAAATTCCAACTCCAACAGGAGTATCACAAACAGTTCATAGGTAAATAAGCTATTTCCCACTGCAACATTATGTTCAGTTTGTTAATCTTTTTGTTTAATTTATTTATCTAATGTTTCATGTATGTATTGCAACAGAAGGAGGAGCACAAAACGAGGACGAGGGCTCGAGACGATTATGGGACAAACTGTAATAACACCGACCAATATATCTAGCTCTGAGTTTCCTGTGGGAAAAATTCCAGGTCCAGCGGGAGTATCGCAAACTGTTTATAAGTAAATAAGCTATTGCCCACTGCAACATTATGTTCAGTTCTTGTTAATATTTTTGTTTAATTTATTTATCTAATGTTTCATGTATGTATTGCAATAGGAGGAGGAGCACAAAACGAGGACGAGGGCTCGAGACGATTATGGGACAGAATGTAATAACACCGACCAATATATCTAGCTCTGAGTTTCCTGTGGGAAAAATTCCAGCTCCAGCAGGAGTAGTGCAAACTGTTCATAAGTAAATAAACTATTACCCACTGCATCAATATTACGTTCAGTTTGTTAATCTGTTCCTTTAATTCATTTCTCTAATGTTTCCTTTATTTATTGCAACAGGAGGGGGAGCACAAAACGAGGACGAGGACGAGGGCTCGAGACGATTATGGGACAGACTGTAATAACGCCGACCAATATATCTAGTTCTGAGTTTCCTGTGGGAAAAATTCCAGCTCCAGCCGGAGTATCGCAAACCGTTCATAGGTAAATAAGCTATTGCCCGCCGCAACATTATGTTCAGTTTGTTAGTCTCTTCGTTGAATATATTTATCTAATTTTTGATGTATGTATTCCAATAGAAGGAGAAGCACAAAACGAGGGCGAGGAGAAGGACAGGGACGAGGGCTGAGCGGCGTTTTTTCATGCGTAACTGGTAATCCCATCGATGACTGCTGGCGCTGCGATCCCAGTTGGCGGCTCAACAGAAAACGACTGGCAGATTGCGGCATTGGATTTGGCAAGGACGCCATTGGAGGCAAAAATGGCGATTTTTATGTCGTTACGGATCCCGGTGATGATGCGGTGAATCCATGGCCAGGCACTCTGCGTTATGGCGTGATTCAGACAGAGCCTCTGTGGATCATCTTCCAGAGAAACATGGTGATCCGGCTGAAGGAAGAGCTGATCATTAACAGTTTCAAGACGATCGATGGACGTGGAGCCAACGTCCACATTGGTCAGGGTGGGCCCTGTTTGACGGTTCAAAATGTGACAAACATCATCATTCATGGCCTCCACATAAGTGATTGTAGGCCTGCAGGAAACGCCATGGTAAGAGATTCACCAACTCATTACGGGCTTAGACAAGTGTGTGATGGAGACGGGATTTCCATCTTCACAGGGCGGAACATCTGGGTGGACCATTGCTCCATGTCTAACTGCGCTGATGGTCTCATTGACGTAGTGGAGGCATCCACCAATGTCACTATCTCAAACAACCACTTTACTGATCACAAGGAGGTGACCATACATGCATTAATTCATTCACGTATGCTTAGCACCTGTAGATCTGCAAATGAAAACTTATGATTGTTCTTATGCTTTGATCTGTAGGTAATGCTGTTGGGTCATAGTGACAGCTACACAGACGACACTATCCTGAAGGTGACAGTTGCATTTAACCATTTTGGCAAACGTCTCAACGAAAGAATGCCAAGGTAAATAATTAATTAACATTTTTGAAACCCTAATTTTCTAGGTCTTGTTCCTTTTTCTGGCCGCTCAAGAGGAGTAGGATCTTGTTAGGATTTATGTAATTTACAAACTAATTATTATGAATGAATGATTGATGTGGGTTAATGTAGGTGTCGATATGGACATTTCCATGTGGTAAACAATGACTACACCGAGTGGGAAGATTATGCCATCGGTGGAAGTTCCAACCCTACCATCTTGAGTCAAGGCAACAGATTCCGCGCTTCTGCAGATCCATACAAAAAAGAGGTTACCAGGCGGGAGAGCATCAACTTGAACAGCAATGCATGGAAGAGTTGGAACTGGATCTCTGAAGATGATCTGATGCTCAATGGTGCATATTTCGTAAAATCCGGATCACAGGAGTCTTCGGCATATGCAACCGCATACAGTTTGGCACCGAGGAGTTCAGCCCTAGTGCCAGTGCTCACCCGTAACGCAGGCGTACTTTCCTGCAGGAACGGATCTCCTTGCCAACAGCGTCCCCGCCGCCGCCACAAGCCTAGAGTTTGAGTTAAACCGCTGTAAGCTTGACATTTCTTTAGTTATGGGGAAAATTCATGGTACATCGTAGTTCTAACCATGGTCTGAAAGGAGTACCCCCTCCACACCACCCATGCTGCCGGCAACTTTCGGCTGCAGCTATGATCAATAACTCCAGTTTTCCCTTGAATGAGTGTTTCTCTTTCTGTAATAAACTTACAGAGTTGCTTATATCTCTTAAGAGCAATTTGAAATTATTGGGTGTTTAATGATAGACCTTTGAGTTGTATTGTTTGCAAAAATACTTATTGTGCTCTTTAATATTATAATGAAAAAATATAAAAAAACGTCAACACTTCACATGTGATATTCACGTTTAAAACTTTTGATGCATTTGAAGGTCTGATAAACTTAAGGCTGCAAATCGTAAAGTTTAATAGTCAAAGTCAAACAAGTCAATCCAAACAATAATATTCAAGATCACCTAAAAAGTTTGATTTTGACGTTACGATGAAAATATACTTCATTAATCATCTAATAATAATAATAATAAATATTTTATATATTAAAAAGAAAAATAATAAATAAACTTTTTAGAAAAAATATTTTATAGATATACTAATTTCTAAATATTTTTATTTGTCAATTTGGTTCAAAATAATTTGTAAAATGTACAAAAAGGGTTTTTCATAATGTTAAATTTATTGTATGTATTAAAAAATTATCTTAAATAAAATAAATAGCAACATAATGTTAAATTTATTGTATGTATTAAAAAATTATCTTAAATAAAATAAATAGCAATCTTAATAGAAATTATATCGCTAAATTTAAATTAAAAACTATTTTATTTATTAATTAAATTATACTTAAAATAAATATTATAATAAAATAATTACTTAAAAAGTTAAAATAAAAAGAAGAAAGAAAAGTAGTAACCATTACAACTCCTACATTGTATTGTTGTTTATTGTATTTTCCAAATAACTTTTATTTAAAAAAGAATGGAATGATGGTCAACATCTTGTTGCATCCATAGTTTAACTATGATTCATTAGTTTTAGGCAACCAATATACCTTAGCCCATTGACCAATTAGTTTTAGGTAACTAACATATCCTAGCCATTGACTTATTAATGGGGCATATATCACTCTTGCCATAATCTAATCTATGGTATATATTGTCCTCCCTCAATATTAATGAGTCAATGATCTAAGATATAAATCTGGCCTTGGTTTTACACTATATAAAGATTATATGAGTGAGATATTTCAAAACAATTTTAACTCATTTAATAAAGCTTTCTTTTTACGTGATCATTAAAAAAAACATTATTGCAACTCATATTCCAAACAACTTAAAGAAAATCCAAGCAAGTGGAATCCATATTCAAATTAGAATAGGTTTGATAGATTTTGAAATATATAAGTGAATTTTTTTAGATATATTTGTGATTTTTTTTTTTAATTACAAATTCTAAATATTATTTTTGTACTATATTTAAATCGGAATTAAAATTTAAACTTGATAACTATGGTTTCACTTCGTACGTATTAGATAAGCGAGCGAGCTTGACGCAGGATACATGGAGAACAACGCTAGCTCCCCTCACTCTTACAATCATATTTTTCATATTTTATGTCGGATGGGGCCTCTCACGAACCCCAATTTCATGGTTCGTATTTGATCAAATATTGGATTTTGGATAAGAGGAATGACACACTGACAGCCTTTAGGTAGACACTCATGCTGCCCAGATTGTTGCTTCCTCTGCGCGAGCCACGACGATGTTAAAATAGTTAATTATCTCCCGCATGCAGAGTTAGACAACCAGTTAAGTAAGAGTTGAGTTAGACGAGTAATGTGATAGATAAATTTGGTAAGTGAGTTAGAGAGTCAGTTAAGAGAGTGATGGTGAAGATATATGGTGAAGATATTAAAGATCAAACAATGATTGAGATGGTTCTTAGATATTTTTTTACCAACTTTGATGTTGTGGTAGGAGCCATGGAAGAAGCCAAGGATTTGGAAAAACTGCAGTTGATGAGTTGACGGGATCACTTCTACTGCATGAGGCAAGGATAGACAAAAATAAGGATTCCACTTTAGACACTGCCTTCAAAATTCAAGTTTATATTTCAAGACATCGAGGCATTGGTCGATCGAGAGGTAGAGGACAAGGAGGAAGATATGGTGGTCACAGAGATGGTCGATGTTAAACACCATGTTAAACACACACATGGTGTATGAGAAAGATAAACACACACACACAAGAGACTCAACACACAATGAAGGATAAGCATGTAGCTCACTTATTTTTTCCATTATACATGATGTACATTTATAATACAATGGTGTGACTCTTGGTTTCACATTCCAAGGTCACTTGGACTCCATTCTGACTTTTCGCATTCCACACCTACCTAAGGAGGATTAGGTGTTCCAACATTCCCCCCTTAATCCGACGGGGTATGTGTGAGTCCAAGAAGAGAGTTGTAATACAAATCTGCAAAGTATACATGGCAGCACTTGGGTTGAATCAACTCTCTGAAATGTTGGAAAAAGAGGTGGTTTAAGGATGACCACCAACACTGGAACGCAATACTTGTTGCAGTTCCTGGAACTCTTCCAAAACTGGCAAGAAGCTGAAAGCTTCTGCTAGAGGAATTGTCCATCATAAAAAAGGGAGACCTTCAACCTAAAATAAGGGAGGTCTACTACCTGTGATGGTTTAAGGATTACCAATAACTCTGGAATGCTTGAAGCATTTCCTGGAACTCAACCAAAGCTGGCAAGAAGCTGAAGGCTTCTGCTAGAGAAAGTGTTCCTCATATATGAAAGGGAGACCTTCAACCTAAAAGAAGGGAGGTCTACTACCTGTGATGGTTTTAGGATTACCAACAACCAAAGATGATGGTTTAAGGTTGTCCACCAACCAAAGGCATGCTCATGGGAATCCGTGTCTCTGGCTACATCTTTGAATCTGGAATGAAGAATTGTGGCTCAGGCTTGCTTGAACTGTTGTGTCTCTGGCTACAAATCTAAACATGGAATGAGAGATTGTGGCTCAGTCTCGCTTGATCTATCGTCGAAGCTTGTACATGACCACCATTTTCCCCCTGTCAGGGACAAGTGAGATGATGGCGAAAACTCAACTGCAAGTTTTCTCAATATCCGTGAACAAGTTCTGACATGTGTCTTAAACATCTTCTTGGCTACTGATGCTCATTTCCAAGAAGTGATCCATCCAAGATGAATCTTTGTTCTTGCAGGAGGCTTTTGTCTGAAGCATTTGTCTGAAGAATGGGTGTGCCGACCATAGTGCTTGCATGGATGAAGATCAAAACAGTGATCTTTCATATGGCCAACTCGATCACAATGTTGGCATTTCACAATCTGTTGTTGTTATGGAAGCGGAGCAGGATCTGAAATAGCTGCAGGTGAACTGTCATATAGGAATCCGACACTCTGAAATATGATGGGCTTGGTGTAGTCTGGAATATGAAAGGACACATCCTTGTCATATCCAAGACCAGTTCTGTGCTTGTTTTGGACAAGCTCTTCCCAAGGTCTGATGATGGGCTTAGGAAGTGCAGTCTGAGCTGCTGCATGTGCATGTACATCTACTCTAGTACAAGGAACTGAATGAGGATCAACTGCAAATTTATTGACTTGATGCTGATGGGAGTCTTTCACAATGTTCTGAACAGAAACAGGTTCAGAATGGTGACTCTTTTGCTGAAGTTCATCTTGTTGAAGCTGAGATTCCAACTGCAAAAACTCAATCTTTTCTTGTGCATCTTGCAAACAACTTTGAATATTACAAAGAGCATCCTTGCTCATTTTTATCATATCATCAACATTAGAATGAATGAGGTTATTCAACAACTCTAATGCCTCATTGATTTTAGCCATTTCAACAACTTAGGTTCAAGAAATAAAGGTTGTCGGCTTCAACCAAAAATGCACCTGTTTACAATGTGATTCAATCTTCCTTTCAAACAAATACAAATGACTTATGGAAATCTCAAAGTACAAAATCTATTGCTCAAGTGATGGAGGAAAATCAACAATGACTTATATCAACAATTCAAATTTACACTTCAAATCTTGATTGCAACTATGAAGAAGCAATATCCACTCACAATACAATGTCAACTTAATACAATATTTCTGCAAAATATTTGTATGAATGTGCAGCAAAAATACTTGTGCAAGAATCGTTTAAGGCAACTGATTTTTCTTCTTCAAAAAGTTGTTTTTCATCAAGAACAACTCGTCTTCACATGTCAATATTTTTTAGAAAAAGTCACCCTTATGTCAATGCCACAAATCACAATGCAAAACTGCAATTTTCTCTATGTGTATTGTCCATTTACTGATATGTCATTTTCTCTTTGCTGTTGTTCATTTTCTCTCTCTGCTCTTCCTCTCTTCCTCTCTGTCTGCTATTTTTTTTTTTAATTAATTAAAAATTAATTAAAAAATGGATTAACTAAAATGGGAATTAATTAAAAGGGGAAGGGGGCTTTTTAATAATAAAAAAAATTAAGATGGGAATGGAGGGGGGTTAATTACAATTGTGGGAGGGGAATTAAAAGGGAAAGGGAATTTAAAAGAAGAGGTATGGGGATTTTTTAAAAATTTAAAGGTTGAATTAAATTTAAAAAAAAAAGAAAAAAAATTGATAGTTTTTGAAAAGGGAGCAGAGTGTTGTTGGGAGGGAGTCGTAAAGAGGGATGGGGTAGCTTGGTTAGGGGGCGGGGTAGTGTAGTGAGGGAAAGGGGGTAGGCACGTAGGGAGGGGTCAACACAGTGAGGGGGATGGGGTAACGTTGTGAGGGAGGGGGGAGATATTAGGGCATAATGCGTAGAGGGGTGGGTCGAGTGTATGGAGAGGGGGTAAAGGGATGGCGTTAGGGTGAGAGGGGGGGACGGGGTGTACCGTGGGGAGGGCATAGAGTGATAAGGGTGAGGATCTATGTGAAGCGAGAGGGAGTTGTGCAATGGAGGAAGGGGTGTAGGGAGAGTTAGACGCGTGAGGGAGTGGGCGAGAGGGTCGTGAGGCCGTGGTGAGGGGGTGGGGTGTGTTGCAGGGAATGGGGGAGCGGCATGAGGGGGTGGCCACAAGGTGAGCGAGAGGGTAAGGTAGAGTGGGTAGCAGCGTAGGGGGTGGGTGGGTAGGATAGCAGGGAGTGAGGGGGTTGTGGTGTGTAGGGAGGGCATCGTGGTTAAGGGAGCGTAGCTCGAGGGAGAGGGGGTAGGGTAACGGGTGTTGTGAGGGGGTGTAGGGGCAAGGGCCGAAGGCCAAGGGAGAGGGGGAGTCGTAAGGGGGTGGTTAGGGGAGTGTGCAGAGCTGTGAGGTGAGGTAGAGAGGGCGGCTGCATTTAGTTGAGAGGTATGTGAGGGGGGGCCGTGAGGTTAGAGTGATAAGGGGGAGAGCGCTGCTGTGAAGGCCAAGAGTGGCAGGCTTAGAATATATATATATATGTGTGTGTGTGTGTGTGTGTGTGTGTGTATATATATATATATATATATATATATATATATATATATATATATATTAAAACAGCAGAGAGCAGGAAATTAACTTTAAAAGAGCAGCAGATTTTTCAGAAATGAGGGCAACAGTGAAAATTTTAAGTAATGAAATACAACAGCAGATTGCAGGAATTTCCAATAAAACCTAGAAAATTTTCCAATAGCCTAGCAACAGAGAATATTTTCTAGCAGCAGAAAAACTCAGAATTGCAGAGATTTTTCAACGAAAAAACCCAGAATTATTTCATAAACCTACTTTAAACAATTTTCCAGCAGCTCTTCAATGCAGAAATTTAAAATTATGCAGCAAAAATAGCAGAATAATGTGCAGTGAGAAAACCTGCAGAATGCCCCCTAAATGCTGCTTTTCTTCAAGACGAAATTTCTGAATGCTGCTTCTTCTCAATGCAAATTTATGAATGCTACAAAAAGCTTGATGAATGCGGCAAAAAGACTGCTACAGAGAAGCTCTGAGTGCTGCAAAAATGCCAAGAATTTTGCAGATAAGCACAGGCCATAAACACAAATGGCTCACTCAATGTTGAGCTAGTTATGAACGTATCAACTCCAATACCATGTTAAACACCATGTTAAACACACACATGGTGTATGAGAAAGATAAACACACACACACAATAGACTCAACACACAATGAAGGATAAGCGTGTAGCTCACTTATTTTTCCCATTATACATGATGTACATTTATAATACAATGGTGTGACTCTTAGTTTCACATTCCAAGGTCACTTGGACTCCATTGTGACTTTTCGCATTCCACACCTACCCATGGAGGATTAGGTGTTCCAACAGCTGAGAAGAGCATGAATATAAAAGTGGAAGTAGCAACAACAGAAGCTTCAACAATAATCAAAGGTTTGACAAATCAAATGTCAAATGTTATTATTGCAATAAATTTGGTCACTATGCTCGTGAATGCAGGAAGAATATAGTTGATCAAGGAAACCACAGAGCTAATGTTAATACAGAGAATAATAACTCCATGTTCCTAGCACGCAACACCATGCATGAACCGTCTGACAAGGTGTGACTATTAGACAATGGTTGCAGTGACCACATGACAGGCAACAAGAATTTGGTTGCAAATTTGGATCAATCTATGAAGACAGAGGTAAAGTTGGGGACTGACAAGACTACGGATGTAGATGGCAAAGGACTGGTCAACATTGTGACCAAGCAGGGGGAGCCAAAGACAATATCAGAGGTATATTATGTTTTTGGTTTCAAACACAATTTGATTAGTGTTGATCAATTGACGCAAAAAGGATACAGAGTTATATTTTAGGGAATAGAGTGTGTTATTTATGACAAACCCCCAAGAAAGCAACTGATAGAAAAGGTGTAGATGATGAGGAATAGACTCTTTCCTCTAATTATGAAATACAATTATTAGGTTAGTTCTTTTACAGTTGCATGTTTTAATGATTACTGGTTATGGCACTTTCAGTTTGGACACTTGTATTTTTCAGTTGGGGGGGGGGGGGGGGGGGGGGGATTATATTTGCATCTTGGGAAAGCAACATCGTGAAAGTTTTCTGAAAGAAGTTTCATATAAAGCAAAGAAACCACTTGAGTTGGTGCATACAGACTTGTGTGGACCTATAAGGACACAGTCATTTGGTGGAAGTTGTTACTTCCTCACTTTTATTGATGACTATAATAGAAAGGCTTGGGTTTAATTTTTGAAGCAGAAGTCTAAAAAAATTTCAAAGTTCAAAGAGTTCAAAGCATTAGTAGAGAACCAAAGTGATCGAAAAATCAAGGTATTTAGATCATATCATGGTGGAGAATATGATTTGAAATCATTTCATGAGTACTACAAACAAAATGGAATCAGAAGACAGTTTACAACCAGATACACACTGTAGCAGAATGGTGTAGCAGAGAGAAAAAACAGAAAAATCATGAACATGACAAGGAGCATGTTGAAAGAAAGAAACTTGTCTAATGAGTACTGGGCTGAAGCAATTGCATGTGTTGTTTATGTGATAAACATATCTCCTACAAAGTGTGTGATGAAAAGAGTACCAGAAGAAGCATGGTCAGGTATGTCATGCAGTATATCTCATTTCAGAGTTTGTGGATGTGTAGCCTATGCATATGTGCCTAAGAAGATAAGAGGAAAATTAGATGATCAAAGTGAAAAATGCATATTTAATAGTTATAGTGAGCAGTCAAAAGCTTACATATTGTATAACTCTATCACCAAGAATACAATAATTAGCAAAGATGTTGTGTTTAAAGAAAAAGAGTCATGTAATGGGACTTTAGACAAAACAACCGATGCACAAGCACCATTGATGGAAGAGGATGATGTAGCAGAAAAAGAGCAGCAAGAATCAATAGACAAGACACCAAACATAGTCACACTAGCTAGGACTCCAAGATTTTCAAAGCAGCATAGATCTTCAAGCAGATCAACAGACAAGAATTATCCAAGAAACCAATTAGGTAATGAATCAAGCAATGGTAAGAAAAACATCAAAATTTTAAAAGATATTTATGATGATTTGGATGTTAGTTCAAATTTTTCATTTTTGTCATTCCAACCTTCTTCATTAAAAGAAGCAATCAGAGATGAAAATTGGGTGCAAGCCATGGATTAAGAGATGGATTCTATTGAAAAGAATGATACATGGGATTTGGTTAATTTACCAAACGATAAAAACCTCATTAGTGTGAAGTGGGTGTACAAGACAAAGTTGAATGAGAAAGGTGAGATTGACAGATTTAAAGCAAGACTTGTAGCAAAAGGATTCTCACAGCAACCGGGAATAGACTTTGGGGAAACATTTTCTCCAGTAGCCAGATTGGATACTATAAGAGAAGTTCTAGTGACAGTATCTCAGAACAAGTGGAAATTATATGAGATGGATGTGAAATCAGCCTTCTTGAATGGAATTCTAGAAGAATAAATCTATGTGCAGCAACCTCCTAGTTATGAAGTTGAAGGTAAAGAAGATAAAGTTTACAAATTGAAGAAATCACTCTATGGACTTAGGCAAGAACCTAGAGAATTCTATAGCATAATCGATAGTTACATGATTAAGAACAGATTTTGCAGAAGAAGCATTGAGCCTACCTTTTACACAAAGGTAAATGAGCATGGACATATTTTGATTGTTTGCCTATATGTTGATGATATTATTTTTACAGGTGATCTTGAGTTAGATGAATTTGAATTAGCCATGATGAAATAATTTGAGATGACAGATCTTGGTCTCATGAAATATTTTCTTAGCATTGAAGTTGAGCAATCTGAAAAAGGAATTTTTATTTGCCAAAATAAATATGCCATAGATTTGTTGAAAAGATTCAAGATGGATAATTGGAAACCTATACCTACACCAGTTGCAACAGATACAAAGTTAAGTAGGGATGATGAAGGATCAGATATCAATCCAAATCTATTCAAAAGATTGGTTGGCAGCCTTATGTACCTCACAGCTACAAGACCATATATTATGCAAGGAGTGAGTTTGATTTCCAGATTTATGGAGACTCCAAAAGATACATGTTGGAATGTGGAAAAATAATTCTGAGATACATAGCAAGAACTAGAGATTATGGAATAATGTATGCAATTACAGAAAAGAAAGATTTGATTGGATTTACAGATAGTGATTTTACAGACAGTTTGGATGATCGGAAGAGCACATCTAGTTATGTGTTTCATCTTGGTTTAGGTGTGATAGCATGGGAATCTAAGAATCAACCCATTGTAACACTATAATCAGCAGAAGCAGAATATGTAGCAGCAAGTTTAGCAACATGTCACGCAGTATGGTTAAGAAGAGTATTGGATGGACTCAAGCAGAAACAACAAGGATCAACAACGATATACTGTAACAACACATCAGCGATGGTACTGTCCAAGAATAATGTGTTTCATAAAAAATTCAAGCATATTGATACTATATATCACTTTATTAGAGAACTTGTGAGCAATGGAGAAGTTCACTTGAAGCCTTGTAAATCTAGTGATCAATTGGCTGATATATTTGCAAAGCCATTAGAAATAGATGTGTTTGCGTTTCACAAAAGAAACTTGGGTGTTGTAAGCCTAACTGAGACATAGACCAGTAGACATGTTTGAGTTGTCGTGAGTTACATTTTAGTTTAGTGGTCATAATTAAGGGGGAGTGTTAAAATAGTTAATTATCTTCCTCATGCAGAGTTAGACAATCAGTTAAGTGAGCATTGAGTTATTCGAGTAATGTGATAGATGAATTTGGTAAGTGAGTTAGAGAGTCAGTTAAGTGAGTGATGGTCAAGTCGAGTTATGTAATTCTGTGCATGTCAATTTAGGTTAAATACCCTTCACCAGGTTCATTGTATTCATTGAGTGATATTGAAGTTCGTTGATTAATAGAAGAGTTGCAGCTCGTGTGTTTCATGTGTGAAATAGTTGTGATATTGTGTGTTTATATCCTCTTCCTTTCCAACAGGTGATCCTATAACATAGCGCCAAGGGATGTCCAGTACTTGACCATGAATGGAGTGCCTTTCTATGCTCCCCTTTGAGTTTGGTGGGTATATAAGTGGTTCCCATTAGCCAATAGCATGCCAGTACCGTGAGGGAAGAAAAGAGATCATCAACTAATGGGGCAATCAATTATGGTATATAATGGAAAATCCAAAGTATATTGAAATAACCTTTATTCAAGGAGCAGATGTCGAATATTATTTATACAAAGTAATAAATTTATTCATGAAGTTAAAGTACCATGATAACAATGTTGTTGATTTATGAAATCAGGTATTAAGTAACATTTATATGAAGTAATGTATTTATATATAAATTTGATGTGATATATCTGTATATTATTAATTAAAATTTAATATAAAAGTATTTAATTTTGATAGTATGTTGTTATATAATAATATTTTCTAAAAAATATTAAAATTTTTATGAAAGGTTGGTTATGGAGGGGTAACTTTATTTAAATTTGTAAAATTGATGGAGTTTATATTGCACTAGATTTGTTTGGCTTTGAATGGGATATGATAATGAAATTTTTGAAATTTGTAGAAGTTTACATCAGTTTTGAATGGGAGACAATAAGGAAATGCATGAAAAAGAAATTTTTAATTTATGAAGTATTGAAAATAATACACCTTTATGAGATTTTTTTTTAAATATTATAAATAAATGAGTAATATATTTTTTTAAATATTTATGCTCAAACAAATTTTCACGCATTTATTTGATATAATATATTAAACCCTCACATGATCTATGGAATAAGATATTTACCTCCTTCCACATGCCTACTAGACCATGTTGAGAACTCAACAACCCTTCCTTTTCTAAATTTCTCAATAACCCTAATATCTTTTCTAAATTCGTGAAAGGAAAGTCCTAGTTTCATCGTTATTCCGTTTTAAATTATGGAAGTTTTCATTATTTCTTATTATTTTTATTATTTGAGCTCATTAATTTTTAGAAATTAATCTTTAGGTGAATTTTTTTATTTTTTTTAAAGTGAAACTTGTATTTTCTTAGAAGTCAAATTACAACATAGCTATCATCAAAGTTCAAAATATTACTAATCTGAATTTTCCTCAAGGGAAACCAGATTTTTTGACCAATAAGTTATAAGCAAAAATACCAAACTTAATTTTTCTAATTCAAATCATAACAAATAATTTCTAATGCTAGACTACAAAATAAAACATAATGAAAACAAAGAGAAATAACATAAAATCAAGTATCGGAAGAAGTCATAAAAGCATGATCATAAGCGATGGTTCTAGCAGCTAGAGCAGAAGGCTTGAACTCACATTGAAGGTGGCCTTCAGGGTGCACCAAATTAGCACCCAAGTGAGCTAAGAAAGCACATCAATATTGTTACACTCGATTAATCTCATTTAAGGAGGAGATAATTTAATTTTGGTTCTCATGCTTCTCATTCAGGACACATCTGAAAAGGGTTTTCATCTACTATTGGATGGTGATGGAATTTAAATAATGATTTTTTCCTCCTCTAGTGTGACCGAGGTCTGAAACTGAGTTGGACACCTCTTCCAGAATCCTAGAATTATAATAGCATAACAATAATTTGACATCCAAGTTTTCAGTGGTTGAATTTTGACCCAGATGTTTGGCAGAGAAACGAAATGGAAAATTGTTACTCCCACTTGGTCTTGGGCCTAGGCATGCAACCAAATTTGTTGACCCTGACCACCATTACTTCTACCACATCCACTACTATGGATGTACATGCATTTCTTGGGAATTATGGATCAAAATTTACAGAGACTGATAAGAGTGAGGATAACCCCCCAAAAAAATACTAGAGAGCAATCAAAGAAGGATAATTCTAAGGCAATTCCAAGCCGCTGCTGGAGAAAAAAACAATATAAGACCAAAACGAACTCGCTAAGGAAATACAATCCCATATCAAAAGAGACCAATTCACATGACATATAAATCCCCTTGGGGATGAAAACACACACTAAGCACCACATAAAATTATAGAAGATTTAAAAAAAAAAAACATCATGAATAGATAGGAACTCCAATACCCAAAGAACGTATTCCTAGGATATCTGAGCATACATTAGATAAAAAATAGGTACAAATAATACTCGCCAACTAAATTCCCCTCAGTATCTTGACTAAATTACTACAAAACATCATCCAAATGCAGTAGAGAAACATCATTTGAAACCACATCCCAGTCCAATGCCTCAAATGAACCACTAACATTACCCATAGTCGACAGTTCTAATCTTCTTACAAACCCATGCCACCTCTCCTCTATCTGTAGAAAACAACAATTCAATTTCATAGAAAATCCATAAATCTTGCAATTGTTTGATGAGGAAGTCACAAAGAGCAGCCTTACGTGCTTGGGATCCAAGAGAAATCACTCTCTCTAAAAGTAGGCAGTTTAAGTCCATGCCATTAACACTTTAACTCCATAAGGCAGTAACTCGAATGCAACAAAAAGAAGTAATTCATGAGATTGTCTCATAGAATTAACACTTTTATCTAAGTAGGGTTTGACTGAGTAACAAAGCAAAAATCCCAGCAGAGGCAAGGAGAACAACTAGATCCAACATATATAATCACCTTTCACAAGAGAATGCATGGAGAAAACAAGGGTATGGATAATGCCCATCATAAAGGATGAATTTAATACAAAATGTATATGCATGGAATGGGTAGGCCACACAACCACCTATTAAATGTTGACTGAGGTGGCAGGGCGGCACGTACCCCCCCTCCCCCCAACATTCCTTTTTGTGTAGAAATTCACCTTGATCAAGTAATTTTTGTTTGGTGGTTTTCTTATTTTCTATGCTTACATTATAATTTTATTCTCCCATTTTTATAACAAACCATTATTTTTCTTCTTTATCTATCAATTTCTTGCTTGAAACAACCATTGTAACTAATTTTCATGTTTTGGGTTAGGATTTTTTACAAAATTATTATGTTGAAATTGTCCCTAATCTAGCGATGGGCCTATTTAGAGGTTATGAATTATCTTACTAATAGTTGAACCAAACTTACTATTATAATTAGGAACTTATTTCATGAAAATATATTAATTAGTTGCTCTCAAAGTGTTAATTATTCTCATTATCATTTAATTATATTGCACTTTCAAGGAATTGATCCATCTATTAGGCCATCATATGACTTTTACTTATCTCTTATAACATGATTGACTTTTTGGTTAGGTCTAATTGCATGATTGAACCATTTTAAATACAACACACCTATTGTTTGAAGTCCCCCAAATCAATCATTATCTCATGATTAAGCCATTCTATTTAATTGTGCCATTATTATTGCAAAGGAAAAAAATAGAAATTAGGCCCTCTAAGACTTTTAGCCTTTCAAAATATTGCCAGTATTTTGACTAAGGTCAATTTATTAATTAAATTTATTTATTTATGTTTTTCCTTTTTTCTCATTCTCTTTGGTCTTTTAATAAGTTTTGATTTCACAATCATGCCAATCAATTGATTGAACCAATTTGAAATCAATCTTTTCAAAATATGCCTAAAATGATGAGACATTTTTTCACTTTAGTATTTAAATTGAACCAGTCCAATTTCATGATTGGCTCAAATTTTCCTTACACATTCAAAATCATTTTTTTCTTTGATGTCAAAATTAAGCCCCATTTCATAATAAACACCAATTTCACGATTTTCCCCATTTTTCTTTCACATCTAATTTTTTTCTTTTCTTTTGATATCCAATTCAAAACCCATTCCATGATAATACCACTTCTTGCTTTACATTTAAAGGTGAATTTTCCCTTAATTTGTTTATCCATCCCAATTCCATGATTGGTCACTTTAACATTCTATAGATACTTTGAAAGTCCCACGAGGGACCATTAACCTTTCAAAAAAATGATATAAACATGCACATTTATGAGCTTCAGTAAATTTTGTTCTTCAAAACTTCTTCACATTGTGTGTGAGAGATAAATTTCTTAAAATAATTAATGTATAGAAATTCACACCTTTGAATTAATTGAAACTTCCAAATGTTATCCTTTAGATAATTTAGGCTCTACTTTTTAATATTCATTGTTTAAATTTCAGCTTAGAGTAAGTTCCCAAAATTTCTTAACTTACTCCTTGTAAGGTTCAAGGCACAAGCTAAGGACATACCAAACTACTAGGTAGTGCCCTTATATTTCGAATGTGCATCTAGGTATCTATTACCTCTTTACATAATGCTCATTTGATTGATAAACTTTTACCACATTTCCTATTCTTGGAAGTTTCTATCACGACTTTAATATTATTTGTAATTTATTGTCTTTTGGAAATGTTATATTTAAATTATTTTTAGACAATATAGTGATGCTTATGTTTGAATACTAAGATTGATTTTGAAACAATGTGATTAAATGTTTTTTTCAATTGAAAATATACTACAATTCCTTATCATATTTTTCTTGTGGCAATCATTTCCTTCATTATATTTATTTCCAATGAATGTTTATTATCCAAGGCCTATAAAGAATCACTCTAAAAAAGTAAAGGGTTGGCTAAAATCTAAGAGGAATATTGATACTATATTTGAAATTTAACCAATATTTGAATTCGTCTCATTTTTGGCAATTATTATCTATCCCAACGATAGAGCTATTACCTATTCACGTTAGCCATTCTTTGTTTCTTTGAGACAATTTAGGTTTTTAACAAGTAATTAACTTTAAAAGAAGTTATGAACCCATTTTGGATGTGAATGCCATTTTTTTAATTCAAGGTTAGCCATATCTAATTATAAATACCCCATTTGAGATAATATCAAAAGTATATGATCGTATAAATTTTCTACCTCAAGATTATTTTGATGTTTTGACTAATGTTTCTAATATCTTGTGTTGCTTTGATGAAGGTGCTACATCAACCCACCAAAATTTTTGACTTCTTCAAAAATAAGATTCCCATCAATCTCTCAAAGAAACAAGCTTCTAAAATTTCCTAAGTGTTTTATAACAAGCTTCTAAAATTTCCTAAGTGTTTTATTTGTCATAAGTATTGATCCATTAAGTCTGACAAAATTGCATTTGTAGTTTCTAAGTTCAATGCAATTTTGTTGGCTAGCACAATCACATCTCCTAGTTGTAAGTTTTCTCTCAATACCCTATCAAAATTTCCTACACCTAACCACATCCTAAAGTGTGCATGTCATATTCCTTTGCAAGTGTGGAGAAAATTATAAATTGGGTTTGACCCCAAACTTCATTTCTTCATTTATTTTGCACTCCAAGAGCTCTGCACATTTTTCCTTTAACATATCTCTCATCATTGTTAAGTGTGATTGTTTCTGCATGTCTAATCGAGGTAGGCTTATTTTCTCTCACACTTAGAATTTGTGATTTGGATGTTTTATTTGTATTTCTACTATTTTGTTTTTTTTGTGTCTTTTCATCTCCTCATGACACTTGGTATTGTTATGAAAATTTTAATGCATATAAATACTAAAGGTGTTTTCATTCTAACAATTAAGTGATCTGAAATTAGCCAGGAACAAAACAAAATAAAAATATAACCATAAATACAAATATGCAGCAAAAATAACACTTCATTTCATTAATATCAAAGAACTAAAATATTCATATAGATAGAATGGAAATAAACTAGCTCGGGCGATGGTAGCTTATCTATAAGAGTAGATGGGGTAGCTACATGTCTCTGAATCATGTTAAAATGATTCTTGGAGGCCTATATATTATTAAGAAACAATAGAAAACCCTAAACATCCAAAAACCTACCCTAGGAGATGAAGCACCAAAGTTATGGGTCCTATTTGGGCAAATTGATACATCAACTTCCTGGGGTCATAACTTTGGCATACGATCTTCATTTGATGCGCACAATATCTCGTTAGAAATATCTATCCAAAGGCTAAAAATTTTGAGTGGTAAAAATATTTTGAAACATGTCGTTTGCCCTGTTTTTTTCTTAAAACATCATTTAGGGCCTCAAAATGTCTCTGGAAGTTCAATACCCAAAAAACTACCAAAATCAGTAAATTGTGCTATAATTAAGGGAAATGAAAAAAATGAAAGAAACAATGGTGGGGTTCCAAGTGGGATATGTGAGTGACCACTAATATACACCTACATTATTCCTACCCCCTTAGGAAGCAATGTTCCCCATTACGTTGACTGCCTCCATGATATGGGAAAACTTCTGCTACACTTGGTCCCTAGTGAGCCTGCTACACCTGGTCCCTAGTGAGCCTTTTTCCTTGGTGTAGGAGTTGGCCAGCCTTGACAACCCAATACAGTTGGATCTTTTGGTGGCAAGTGTCCTTGATATGCAAATCCACGATCCTATTAGTGAAGGATTTCTCCATGGATTTTGGGTTTAACTCCATTGGTGTGGGCTGCTCTGCAATGTCGAATGTATCCAGTAATGGTGGAAAGTATGGCCAAAGGAAATTCACATTGATCACTAGGTGTAGGCAAAGGAATGATGGAATGTTGAGATTGAAAGCATTATAACCTATAGCCTTGGTGATGGTGTATGGCCAATATCGGAGCTTTTGAGGCTTATAGTGGGGCCCAGCAAGGCATTCCTTCTATTGAACCTCATAATTACCCTCTCTTTGACATCCTTTCTCACGATTTTCCCTTACTTTCTCATAAGAAAAAATACCCCAATAAATGATGAATGCCAATTTTTTTCTTAAGGAATGCATTTAAATGAATTCCCTATTATATTCTCATGTTCTTGCTATATGAATAGATTTTTGCAATTTCGCTATAGAACGCAACCTATGCTGCAGCTAATCATGGTTTCCATAGCTACTCTCATGGTATGACAGGTTCCAGGTGTGAAATGGAGAATTGAGCCACATGGGCATTTCCAGAATCATCTCCACATGGATTTTATCCTATTCACTTAGTCAATATCGATAGAAAAGGAGGTCTAAGATCATGGTCAAAGGCGTGGTCAAAGTACGTTAGCTGAGAACAACAAGACTCTTGATTTGCTTTATCATATAAAATAAAGATTTAAACAGTCCAATTTCAATTCTATAAGTCGAATTAGCCACCTATAGCAAGATTATCTCATAGACAGTTATGTTTATTTTCTTTAAATATCGATTATACAAACCGAGAAAGGCAGAGAAATTAAGTTTTAAGTTAAGTTTTAAGCTTTTGCTAATACGATGTGTATTAAAACTTCGTTCTATCATAATACAAAGATCGTTTTGCCAATGATTGCTTAAGTGCATCTTTAACTAGCAGGATTTCAGCCAAATTAGATGCAGAGGGCCCTACATTGGAGGAGATTTTTCATTTATTGTTTTTAGTTTAATTTTCCTTACTCTGTTTTTGTTAATTATGTTTTCTGAGAAGATTAATATTTCATTCTAGTTTTTATTAGTAGCATAATGTTAAATCATAACTGTGTAAGCCTTGTTCTTCTAAAAACATTTCATGAAGATAGATCTTCCTATTTTCAAATTGAATCTAGTTTTAAGTAATAATAATTCACAGTTATATAGTTTTCCTTAGTGTTCTGTCATTTATTTTCTTAAGTTAGAAATATCAATTAATTATATTAATGGATGTTCCTATAGATCATTTCAAGAAGATGATTCTAAACTAAATGATTGAATGCCTAATTCATACAGTTATTGAGTTTTTCCTCCGCACATTTTATTTGCTTTCTAGGAACTTAGAAACTAAGGTATAATTCATTTCTCATACAGCATCTCAAGAGGGTAATACTTCACATTGAACGACGGAGTAAATCAATCATACATTACTTGTTTATATTTAGCTTTACATGGTTTCACATTTACTTTTAGATCCTCATTTAATTATATCATTGATGTTCCTAAAGATCATTCCAAGAAACTGATTCTATCTTGTTTCTATACTGAATGGTTGAATATCTAATTCATGCAATTACTAAGGTTTTCCTTTGCATATTTTACTTGCTTTTTCATTAAGTATAATTGGTTACTTAACATCATCTCAAGAAGGTGATACTTCATATTGAATGCTGGAGTAACTAAGCATACATTAGTTGTTTTCCTTTGTACACCTTACTTGCTTTACTAGAACATTAGAAGTTAAGGTATAGATATTTGTTTACACAATATCTCAAGAAGGTAATACTTCATATTGAATGCTGAAGTAACTAAACATACATTAGCTATTTTACTTTTCTGCTTTCCCTTAGAATAGCACTACAATTTCAATCTCATTTATAGGAATTAGATCCATGGAATAGGACTAATAATAAGATAGAACTCATCAAATTAGATACTTTGTTTTTCAGACTAGATTTTAACAATCCAATACTCTTTTATTTATTTTTATCTAACACTTCCTTTTATTCCTTCTTAAAATTAATTAGATTTATTTAATTTTTTTCATAGTTCTATATTAAACATTCTTAGACATCAAAAGAAAAACACCCCAAAAAAAACATAAAATACAAACAACAAAGTAAGAAGAAGGTTAACTAAGCACATACAGTGCACCACACTTCATCAGTTTACAAACCTCGGTTGATAATTTATGAAAGCAATTTAATACATTAAATTGACTAAACATTTTGAATCTGTTGCCGCGGAAGTGTAATTAGGTAGCCTCATTCCTTACATATAAAAAAATGATATGCGTAGAGAAAGAGACTCTAGGGGTAGATTCATAGCTAGAGGTAGGATTTTAATCCCTACAACACCACTCAATCCACCAAGAATAAGAAGTGATACACCTCCATATCAAAATCATATTCCATACTTCACTAGCCATAGACTTCCTGAAGTTCTAAGGTCATAAATGCAATTAGGAGAATCTCCTACTTCATCCATTGAGGCAGTCTTAGAGGAAGAATATCCTAGAATTCCAAGAGAAGGAGTAACCTTTTTCACCTCTACAGGGGAACATATTCTAGCTGAAGAGTTAGAAATTCCTAGTGGAGAGGAAGAAGAAGATCGTTTCTTCAACATTCCATTAATAGAAGAACTAGAGGAAGAGAAATTAGCCTTAGAGGTTGAATCTTATATTAGCTCCGAAGAATCTATAATGGAAGGAAGAGGAGAAGAAGGAAAAGGAGAAGGAGAAACTATACATGGATAAAATTTAATATTTGGAGGAGGAAGAGGTAGAGGAGGAAATAGAGGAAGAGGTAGAGGAAATGTAGAAGGAGGCAGAAGAAATAGGGTAATTGATAGTTCTTTTGGATTCCCTATAGTTTTTGAAGAAACAAATGCCACAATGAAAAATATCTCTCCTTCTGTCGTCCCAAATTTTCATGGATTAAAAAGTGAAGATCCTGAAACCTTTTTTTTTTTTTTAATTTGAAGTCTTGTGTAGAACTTATGATTATTTACAAGACTCTCAAAAACTCAAATTGTTTCCTTCAATATTGAAAGGAGCAGCTCTAAAATGGTTCATGAGTTTAATCACTTGGTCTATAAGAACATGGAATGACATGAAAAGAGAATTTTTAGAAAGGTATTTGGATTATTGCATACCCATCAACCACAAGGATGAAATATTTAAAATGATGCAAAAAGAGGATGAGAATTTGGAGGATTTAATTGAAAGATTCAATTATAACATAAAAAGAGCAAAATGGATAATTTAGATCAAGATACTTTAAAAGATCTTTTATTAAAAACCATTAGAGATGAATGGATATGAATTCTCAACATGATGGGAAAGGGAGATATCTTTCAACTTCCACTATTTGACATTGGTGAATTATGTATCCATCTCTCAAGAGGAAAATAAAAAACTAGGAAAAATCCAAGAGATCCTTCTCTTGCTAGAGTAAATAAATTTGCAACTAGAACAGTAAGTAGGGCAGAAATTGGAAACATGCTTGGTGAATTTAAAACACACATCTTATGGATTCTTAGTGAACAGATAGACACCCTTAAATTACAAAACAAGAAGAAATCTGAGACTGATGCTTTAGCTATTTTCTGTCCCTAATGCAGAAAGAAGCATGCTTTAAGAGAATGTCCTCTTGATTCAAAATTCATATAGAACTGTATGATTTGTTCAAAAATTCATGATATAAGAGTTTCCCTTCAATTCCAGGTCTTAACACTGTTTTTCAAGAGGAAACAACTTCAAATCCAAAAGAATCTCTTTTCTTTGTCTCTAGAAGACCATGGCAGTGGCCGCAAGCTCAAAGCTTTAACAATCAAATGTATACTCATCCCCCCTCAAATTGGAATTCTTGGCAGCAACCTTGGCCTCAACCTCAATCTCAATCTCAATCTTGGACTCAAGGAATGAAAAATCCCTATGGAATATTCTCTCAATACTACCAATATCCTCCATCATATCCAAACTATCCTCCCCAACAAATTCCTCAACAAAATCAACAACCCTAACTCCAAAACGAAAATCCACAACTTTCACTACCATTTCCATAGAGACCAAATCAGCTACCTGCCCAACAATTACCAAACCCCAACAATAAAAATCCTCAAAAAACCTACATGATAGAAGGACAACAATTTCCAACCTACATGATTAATCCTCTAGATCTTAATGATGTCCAACTTACATCTGGTAGGATATTAGAAAAGAAAAATCCTTTTGTAGTTATTCAAGAACAAGAAAATTTTGATGAAAATTCTGTACAACCAAATAAAATTTTTGAGGAAGGAACATCTCTTCAAAACCAAAATTCTGAAAAATGAAAAACAAAAAGAACCAATAAACTCAAGTCCTATCATTGAGCAACCATCTGTACCTACTTCTACACCTCTTTTTCCTGAAAGATTACAAGTTGATAGAGGTGTAGAAAATCATATTATGTTGCCCAATTATGATTTTCTAGATGAATTAAAAAATGTCTGTATCAAAATCCCTTTCTTACAGGCCATTAAAGAGATTCAAATTCTAGACAAAACAATAAAGGAGTTGAGCATGAAGAAACTCGGAAGGAAAAACAAAAGAAATAAAAAGAATTCAACTTGTAGGAAAAATTGAAAACATAATGATGGAAAAAATTGTCATACAAAACTATTTAGATCTAGGAAGTCCATTTGTAAAAACACATATCAATGGAGTTGAAATTCAAAATACATTGATTGATTTATGGGTAGCAATAAACATCATGAGCAAACAAACCATGGAACAACTCAACCTTCCTAATCTTATGTATACACTTACATTACTACAATTAGTAGACAGATATGTAATCAAGCCAGATGGTGTGTTAGAAGATATTTCAGTATCCTTAGAATCTTGGGAGTATCTTGTTGATTTTATGATTTTAACTCCTAACAACAATATAGGAGGACATCCACTTATATTAGGAAGACCTTGGTTGGCTATAGCTGATGCTTTCATTAGCTGTAGATCTAGTGATATGCATATCTCTGATGGTAACTCGACAAATAAATTCAATCTATATCCTCCAGCAAAGATAATCACAGAGTTGGATGATAAAGAATGGATTGATGATGAAAATGATATACAACCTCTCTTCACTATTTCAACCATTAGTGATAGTCAAATATTGAATTCTATGGAAAATTTTGAATCATCTCCAGAATATGTACATGCTGAATTCTAGGAGAAATCTAATATTGAATATTTGTCATCTAGGTAGATGTTTCTTTATTATATGGAAGAATTTGGTAGATCTACAGTTGAAATATTTCCAGAGAAAACTTTAAACATAAACAATAAATTGGAGAGATTACAATAGGAAAATTTAATCAAGACATTACAACAACATTCTTTTGCATATGCATGGGAATACACTGATATGAAAGGAATTAGTCGTAAGACTTGTATACATCACATCTACATTGAGGAAAATTTTAATCCTATCAGACAACCTCAAAGAAGGATTAATCCAAATCTTAGAGAAATTGTGAAAGAAGAGTTGCAAAAATTGTTGAATGTAAACTTCATTTACCCAATTTCAGAAATTCAGTGGGTTTCCCCTTAAGTGATTGTGCCCAAAAATAATGGTAAATGGAGGATATGAATTGATTATCGATAATTGAATAAAGCTACCCTAAAAGGTCATTTTCCTTTACTTTTTATAGATCAAGTTTTGGATACATTAGCAGGTAAGAAGTATTTCTCATTTCTGGATGGTTTTAGTGGCTACAATAAAATTTAGGTAGCACTTGAAGATCAAAATAAGACCACATTCACCTGTCCATGGGGAACTTATGCCTACCGACTACTTCCTTTTGGATTGTGCAATGCACCTACAACATTCCAAAGGGCAGTACTAGGAATTTTTTCTGATCTAGTACATGATTGTGTAGAGGTGTACATGGATGAATTTACAGTTTATGGGAATGCATTTGAAGAAGCTTTAGAAAATTTGGAAAAGGTTCTTAAAATATGTAAGGAAGAAAACCTTTCATTAAGCCATGAAAAATGTTTTATGATGTTTACAGAAGGGATTTTTCTAGGACATCACATCTTAGGAGATGGAATTAAAGTTGATAAATATAAAGTTGAAGTCATCTCCAAAATATCAATTCCAAGTTGTCAAAAGGATGTTAGAATTTTTCTAGGATTCATAGGATATTATAGAAGATTTATAGAAAAATTCACTAAAATTGCATCCCCACTCTTTAAGTTACTCACCAAAGATTGTGAATTCTGTTGGAATCCTGATTTCCAGTTGGCATTTGAAACTTTAAAAGAAAAAAATTCTGAAGCACCCATCTTAAGAGGTCCAAATTGGAAACTACCTTTTCACATTTCAATAGATGCTTCAGATACAACTCTGGGAGTTATATTAGGACAAAAATATTTGATCCCATATGCCATTTATTATACAAGCAAGAATTTGACTCCCACTGAGTTAAATTACATGTAACTGAAAAATAATTCTTAGTTGTTGTTCATGCTATCAACAAATTCAGACATTATATAACAGGTTACGAAACCTTTGTTCATACAGATCAATTTGTAATTAGATATTTAATGAATAAATCTATTACTAATGGCAGAGTTACAAGATGGTTATTACTCTTGCAAGAATTCAACATCACCTTTCTAGACAGACCTGGAAAACAAAACACGATTGCTGATTTCTTGTCTAGAATTCAAAATATCAAAGATGACACTCTAGTTGAAGATAAATTTCCTGATGAATACCTTTTTGCAATAAATTTTCAAACTCATTGGTTTGCAGATATTTCTAACTACCTAATCATAGGAAAATTACCTTCACATTTGTTTCCTAGAGAGAAAATAAAAATAATTCAATTAAGTGCAAGTTACTCATGGATTAATAATGAATTGTATAAAATAGATCCAAATCTCATTATCACAAGATGTGTTCGAGAAGATGTAATTCATGATGAACCTTATGGTGGACACTTTTCTGACAAGAGAAAAACCTATAAAATCCTTCATTTAGGATATTATTGGCCATCCATCTTCATATATGCCAAAGAGTATGTAAAATGGTGTGACAGCTACCAAAGGGTAGGGAAACCCGCTCCTTCAAATGAAATTTCATTATAACCTCAGGTACTCATAGAACCTTTTGAAAAATGGGCCTTGGATTTTTTTGGGCCAATCAATCCACCATCTTAAAAAAAGAGGTATATTCTGGTATGTATTGATTATGTCACCAACTGGGTAGAGGCTAAAGCATTAATTTTTGCTAATGAATGTTCTGTAGCTAATTTTATTTTTGAGGATATCTTCACTCATTTTGGTGTCCCAAGAAAAATTGTGATAGATTAGGGAGCCAATTTTACATCCAATTTGGTGAAAAATCTTGTGGAAGATTACAAGATCAAGCACAACAAGTCTACTCCTTATTGTCCATAAGAATATGGTCAAATAGAGTCGACCAATAAAGTGATTGAAGAAATTATCACTAAGATTGTGCATCTACACAGAAGGTATTGAGCAGAAATGCTTCCTAAGGCCTTATGGGCCTACAGAAATACATGGAGGAATACAATAGGATATACTCCCTAAGAACTTGTTTATGGGAAGCAAGTCTTGTTCCCTATAGAGTTTCAGATCTGAACTTTCAAGATGGCAGTCCAATTGAGACTTGCTTTAACAGAAGCACATAAACATAGATTGGAGCAACTCAATGAGCTTGATGAAATCAGGAAAGATGTAGTTCAAAGAACCAATATAGTTCAGTAGCAAAGGGATAAATGGCATGATAAGTATATCAAGGAGAAGAAGTTTCAATCAGGGGATTGGGCACTTTTGTTCGATTCAAAATTCAAATATTTTCAAGGAAAGTTTCAGATTCATTGGCTTGGGCCTTATGAGATTGAAAAAGTATTTCATAATGGAGCACTGAAGATAAGGACAATAGACGAAGAAAAGGTACCTCTTCTTGTGAATGGTCATTGGTTGAAAGTATATCATAAACCAATTTCAAGAGAAGAGTTTATCAAGAGTTTCCAAGATAATACTAATATAAAGTTAGTGAAGAAGACTTCTTCTTCTTCACTAAATTAGCTTTTATTTTTCCTATAAAAAATATATATAATAAAAATAAATAAATAAAGTGTATAAGTATGAAAACCAATCAATCCTTGGCATACTTATACATAAATTACAGGGTGAAAATCAGAGATTTTTGACATTCTGTATTTTCCATTTATTTTCTGTAATAAGTAGTAATACAAAACTACAGTCATATTCCATTTTCATTCCATTGTCACAGTCATATTCCACCTCCATTCCATTTCACAATCATATTCCACTTACATTCCATTCCACAAACGATACTTCATTTCTTTTATAGATCACATTCTGCAGCTAACTACATTTTGCAGTTAATCACATTCTGTAGCTGAATACATTCTGTAGTTGACTACATTCTGCAGCTGATCACATTCTACAGTTGATTTCATTCTGCAGCTAATTCTATTATGCAACCACATTTCATTCAGCATTTCTGACACAATTGTACAACTTACAAACAAATGATGATTACAGGAAATTGAAGGATTGTGTTTTGAAGACCAACATGCTAAAGGGTACCTAAAGGATCAACACTAAAAAAACAACAAACAAAAAGGTTAGCTCTAAAAGGTAAAGTGAAAAAAAATATATTTTAATAGCAAGGTTAAAACATTAGCATGTATAATATGGATATCCATATGCTTTCTTGACATATCATCATTTGATTTGATTACAATCTCCATCATACCATAGATCAGCCACATCCTCTACATTATGTCTCATAATGGTCCATAATTGAATCCTTCATTGATGATTAACGATCATGACCAGTTGACGTGAAATACCTGTCTATGTTTCTTCAAAACCCTTGCCACCCATTTATTCATACAAACCCTCGATACCTTTCATCAGTTCCGTAACCCAATTCATTTCACAAACAGAGAAGCGTAATTTTGAAAGTTGAAAACTCTGCAGGCATGAGACTAATAGTAAGATCAGAACTGGTGGGAACAAATTATATGGAAGGATACCCTCAAAACAAGGAAATGTTGTAGAAGGCTAGATGGCTCAAATTCATATATATATTCGATGGCTTCCACAAGGAAATTACAAAATATTTTGCTCGGCCTTTTGATGGCACATAAGTGGAAATTCGAGACTTCAAGTTCACAGTTACTGAATCATTCATGGGAAAAGCCACATAACTTCCAAGGCTTGGTGAAAGGTGGTTCAGAAAAAGGAGTTCCACAGTGAATCATGGAAGGTTATGCTAAAAAACCAAGGTATGGATGTCTCTGTTTTTAGAAAATTTATCCCCAACTCAACCCTTAAAAGTAAATGGAGGGAAATGCTCTTGATTTTACAGAATTTATCACCTATGAAGGAAGGTTTTGTTGCATGTATGTATACCATATCTGTTTAATGATGAATTTCTTAGAAAATGGTGAAATAAATCTCCCCTTATTTCTGCTAAATAGCTTAAAAAGGATGTCCACAAACGTACAAAAAAGAGTATAGTTCATAGATAACACCATGCATCACCATGGGCTGCTAAAGATACTGGTTGATTTTCATTTTAAAATCATAAGAGATACCTGGGTTCTTATTAGAAACCATTTTCAAGAAGCACCAGAACAACCCAAAGAAGATAATGTCAGAAAGAGAAAAAGGAATAAGATTGATATAAACGTTTAAGACATACTTGCATCTTTATTGCAAAAGAATAATGAAAATCTGATCTCTGAAGAGCTGGCAGAAATAAAAAAAATTAGAATAAAAACAAGACATGAGGAAATATAAGAAAGAAGAGCAAAGATACAAATGAAGAAAATGTAAATCCTCCACAACTAAGAAGGAGCTCTAGACTCTAAGGTTCGATGAGGAGAACACTACGAAAAGAGATAGAGTTTTTAAGTTTGAATGAGGAAAGTCCAATACCATCTCCTGTCGATATTTATCCTCTACACAGTCCTCAAAATTATCCTATTCATAATTTTGAAGGTAGCCCCAATAGAAATTCTCCAAACATAGACCCAGCACAATACGAAATATTTGATTATGTATAATTACTGGAGAAGAGAAGTTCATCAATGAATCCAGAACCTTATATAAATCCACAAGAACCTCTAGTTGATGCTCTCAAACAGGATATTTATGAACTAGAGATATTGAATAGACATATCACATAAGAGAATGAGACCTTGAAGCAGTAGAACAAGTTGGAAAAGATAATTCCTGACAATACCATTCTGCATTTAAGACTATGGTACAAGAAGAACAGGAAATTGAAAAGAAAGAACAAGTTACTAAGCAAGAAAGTCATTAATCTCAAGTAAAAGCTTCTTATGTGAAGGCACAGGATGGAAATCACTTCAAATAAAATTAAAAGAAGTAAATTGGCTGTGTTAGCATAAGTTTTTGAATATATGCAATAGGAGAGGAGAATTCACATTTTTGGAAAATTGCATGAGGACATGCAATGACTTCGTAGTGGGGGTATGTTGAACCTCAAAATTACCCTCTCTTTGACATCCTTTCTCACCTTTTTACCTTACTTTCTCATAAGATCACATACCCCAATCAATGATAAATGCCATGTTTGGTTAAGGAATGCATTTAAATGGCTTCCCTATTATATTCTCATGTTCTTGCTATTTGAATATATTTTTGCAATTTAGCTACAGAACGCAGCCTATTCTGCAACTAATCATGGATTATGTAGCCACTTTCATGGTCTGACAGGTTCCAGGTGTCAAATGGAGAATTGAGCCACATTTGAATTTCCATAATCATCTCCATATGCATTTTGTCGTATTCACTTAGTCAAGATCGATAGAAAATGAGGCCTAAGATCATGGTCAATGGTGTGATAAAAGTACGTTAGCCGAGAACAACATGACTCTTGATTTGCTCTATCATAGAAAATCAAGAGTTAAATAGTCCAATTGCAATTCTATAATTCGAATTAGCCACCTGTAGCAAGATTATCTCATAGACAGTTATGTTTATTTTCTTTAAATATTGGTTGTACAGACACGAGAAAGGCAGAAAAATTGTTTTAAGTTAAGTTTTAATCTTTTGCTAATACACTGTGTATTAAGACTTCGTTCTATCATAACACAAAGATCGTGTTTCCAATTATTTCTTAATTGTATCTTTAACCAACTAGGATTTCAGCTGAATCAGTTGCAGAGGGCCCCTGCACTGAAGGAGGTTTTTCATTTATTGTTTTTAGTTTAACTTTCCTTACTCTATTTTTGTTAATTCTGTTTTCTGAGTAGATTAATATTTTATTCCAGTTTCGATTAGTAGTATAACGTTAAATCATAACTATGTAAGCCTTGTTCTTCTAAAAACATTTCATAAATATAGATCTTCCTATTTTCAAATTGAATCTACTTCGAAGTAATAAGAATTCATAGTTATATAGTTTTCCTTACTTTTCTGTCATTTATTTTCTTAACATAGAAATATCAATTAATTGTATCAATGGATTTTCCTACAGATCATTTCAAGAAGATGATTCTAAACTAAATGATTGAATGTCTAATTCATACAGTTATTGAGGTTTTCACTGCACATTTTATTTTCTTTCTAGGAACTTAGAAACTGAGGTATAATTGATTTCTCATACAGCATCTCAAGAGTGTAATTCTTCACATTGAATGATGCAATAAATTAATCATGCATTAGTTGTTTACAGTTAGCTTTACATGCTTTCACATTTACTTTTAGATCCTCATTTAATTGTATCATTGATGTTCCTAAAGGTCATTCCAAGAAATTGATTCTATTATGTTTCTATACTGAATGGTTGAATATCTAATTCATGCAATTATTGAGGTTTTCCTTTGCAATACTTGTTTTTTCATTAAGTATAATTGGTTACTTAACATCATCTCAAGAAGGTGATACTTCATATTGAATGTTGGATTAAATAAGCATACATTAGTTGTTTTCCTTTGTACACCTTACTTTCTTTCCCAGAACATTAGAAGTTAAGGTATAGATAGTTTCTTACATAACATCTCAAGAAGGTAATACTTCATATTTAATGCTGAAGTAACTAAACATACATTAGCTATTTCACTTTTTTGCTTTCCCTTATAATAGCACGATAGAACTCAGCAAGTTAGATACTCAATTTTTCAGACTAGATTTTAACAAGCCAATCATCTTTGATTTATTTTTATGTAAATTATATTAACTTAGGAACACTTCCTTTTCTTCCTTCTTAAAATTAATAAGTTTTATTTAATTTCTTTCATAGTTTTAGATTAAACATTCTTAGACATCAAAAGAAAAACCCCCCCAAAAAAACATAAAATACAAACAACAAAGTAAGAATAAGGTTAAATAAGCACATACAATACATCAACTTCATCAGTTTACAAACCTTGGTTGATCATTTATGTAAGCAATTTAAGACATTAAATTTACTAAACACCTTTTGCAAATGTAGCCAAAATTTGTCGCCCACCTGGAACTTGTGTGCCACCTGATGTTGCTCATGTCGATGCTTGTGCTTAGCATTGGCTTTTCTAAAATGTCATGGACTTGCTGGCGGATGTGTTGGATTCACTCAATGAATTTGTTAGCCTTGTCGGTTTCAGACTAGACATTGGCCAAAGCTGCCTAAGTAGTTGCAAATGATATGGCCACATCAATGGCATATAGTGGTTGGAATCCCATGATGGGCCTCCAAATTAGACATAAATTAAGGCTCATCTAACATTTCTTAGGAACACAAAAGATATATTAAATCTCTCCTTCTACACTTAATAATGTTTTTTAATATTTAATATGTTTTTAGGAAGGTTTGGAGATAATTGCATATTTTTGCCTAATATTATTTATTTTTGAAGAATATTCTGAGAATATTAGGCAGATTATGAATATTTGGATAAGGAGATAATTTAGGGACCTTATCCATACTACTGCAGGTCAATATTGGAGAATAAATAAATAAAATATCATAAAATTATCGAGAAATTTTGGAATTCCAATGATTGAGAAAATCTAGGAATGTGCTCCTTGTCATTTAATTCAGTTTTCTAGTGTTGAGAACCAGATCCACTATTTGAAGGATTTTGGAGGGGAAATCTTCCTCCTTTCAAGGATAATTCTTCCCCATAATTTTGTATAAGTACCAATTCGAGTTGGACTCTAGGGGCATGTATTGTTAGTTTTATTGTGGAGAAAACTTATTGTTTAGAAACGACACTTTCTTTTCTTGTAGGGATGTACTCGGACTGATTCAATAATGAATTTTGATGCCATTTTTAGCTTTTAGGACTTGGTTTCTTCCATAGGAACTTGATTCCTCCTTCAACTTGGTCATCCCAAGAGCCGAAGATACCTCTTGCACAATTCTTTTATGTTCTTTTCACTTTTTATTCACATGCATCTCTCATTTCTCTTTTGCATATTTTTGTATTTATTATTTTTCTTTTCTTGTTGTAGGATTGAGTTAAATGATTGAAGTAATTCATTTTGAAGGTTTTTTACATATTCAAAATCATTATTCATCCTTATAATAACTTTTTAAGGTCATATTAATCATTAAGATACTTGGATTTGGTTGTTAGTTCACAAATATAAGATTTCTAGAGATGCCTTGCAGCAAAATAGTAGTAAATTTCAGCTATTTTTTAAAATGATTTTATGAGCTTCGTTGTTTTGATTCCACTTGTATTAGGTCATAATGATGTTAAAGTTAATAAAAAAAACTACCCCATTGAATTTTCACTTGATTAAGCTAGGCATTTGATATATTAACTAGCTCACTAGTTCCTCAATTTCTAAATTTTAGAGTAGTAATTTTATGTTATTTTTTAGCACGTGTGAACAGGGGTATTTTTGAGTGGTTCCACTTGTAATGGAGACCTAAGACATCCTACTTACTAAAACAAATTGTCCCATCCCATTTTCATTTGATTTAGTTAGTCATTTGGTGAGTTATCTCCAAAACAAAACTCCCTATAGCAAAAATAGAACTTTGTGTATCACCCTTGTAGCACGTATAAAGTCAACCAAATTTTCTCCAAGAGCTTGTTTTTTTTCTCTTAGTCTTGAATCATGACCCCTAGGATCTAAATCCATGATTGAGGAAGAATAAACCCCACTTAAGACATTCATTTTTACAAACATTTATCATCTTAATTTTAATTATCATTTATAATATTTACATTTACATACATGCTTCAAATTCCATTTGAGTTTTATTTCCCCTTTCAATATTTAAGCATTCTTATTTCATTTTTTGTAATAGTTTCTCGTATATTCTTTATGAGCCTCAATGTCTCTTATTTGATGATATTTTCTCTTGTGATTTATTTGATTTCCCATGATAATTCAGTCGATATATATTTTTAAAATCCAACCCAAAAAATTCAATTTCAAAATCCTGCAAAAAAACTCACTTTCAAAATTTAGACAAAAAACTCACTTTCAAAATTTAGACCAAAAAACTCACTTTAAAAATTCAGCAAAAAATACTTACTTTCAAGAAAACTCCAAAAATTCAGCCCAAAACACTTAATTTAAAAGAAAACTCACTTTAAAAAGTCAACCTAGATAATTTCCTTTAAAAATTCATCCCAAAACACTTACTTTGAAAAAAAACTCACTCTAAAAAGTGAGCCCAAATAATTTCCTTTTAAAATTAAGCTCAAAAAATTACCTTTAAAAATTAAGCACAAAAGGTTTAGTTTAAAAGTTCAGTCCAAATAAAGAAAGAGTGCAAAAAAAATGTTTCGGCTCCATTTATTTATATTGTTTGGTGAAATGTTTTTTTTCGAAGGTTGCATTGTTTCAGTTAACGGAAAATGTAGACACATTTTCAGCCGAACTTTTAAAACATTTCGACCAAAGTTTTAAATTAATTCATTCGATTATTTTTCTGTTTATTTTGATGCGCCTCGACTACAAACATAACTTCGGCCGAATTATTTTTTAGTTTGGCCGAACTACTTTACCTACAACTCTGCAACAAATCAACTCTAATCATGTTTCTCCAATTTCAAAAAGGTTAAAATCCATCAAATTTGGTGAATTTACTTCCAAAACCTATACCTCCATTTGTATAATTGAATCTACTTTTAGAAAATATAAATTTCATAGAATTTCATAGATATTTTCTAATTTTAATTAAATTTCTAATAAAATGTGTGCAAAAAAATTCTGAAGGTCATTATGATTCAGTGAAACCAAAATTTTGTATCTTCCAAAATACACTATAAAAAATATGGAAAATTTATGGATCATTACATTGTTCCGTCTTTTGAAATGGATATTGTTTAAATTTTTAGTTTTTAACTAATATGTTGAGAAACTTGACGTTATGTTAAACATATTCAAAATATACATTTTTTTCATATTGGTTCAATTCAAAAAATTCTAGTAATTATGATATGCATATGTTGATTTCATAAATATAACGATATCGAAGTAGAGTCTGTCTATATTGTTGCAACTTATTTTTTTTTCAAAAACACCAAGTTAACAAAGAATACACTAATGTTAAAAAAACATGATTTTTTATGAATCCCTTGATTTTTAAAAAGCACACAGTCAAAGAATTGCTAATTTAACATATCAAATGTGAATAAAAAAATTCAAAAAATAAGTAATAGAAAGCTAATAAAATTCCTGAAAAGTTTTTTTTTATTGTAAAATGAAATTCTAAACAAAAAAATTCCTTTGGATTTCTAGTTTTCTCTAGTTTGATTTTTTTTTCTTTCAAATTTCATTTTCAAATTTCTGAAAACACTACACTAAAAATTTGTATATTATGACTTTAAACATTCATCAAATGCATTGATAAGTATACATGAAGATCAATTCCAAGGTCACGAGTATGCGCATCGACAACTTGTAATTCTTCAATTTTATTTAATGTTCATTTCAGGCAAGTTTATGTCTTATTTTGAATTGAATTTTATATAAGTTTCAACATTTGAGAGTGAGTCATTACACTCTATACATCTATGTAATACTTATATAAATATTCCAAATTTCCATCCATACTTTATTGATTCATGTGGAAAATATCTAGAAGTTCCAGTTCTCAAGAAGATTTGTAACATTGCAAGTTTTCATCAAGCTTCAATATTTAAAAATGTATCATTTAAGTCTGGCCTGATATTTCCTCTTTCTTTGAACTTCTTCCAATAATTCACCGAAATACATCCTAATTTTCATTATTCCGTAGGTAGAGTTTCGGAAGAATTTCAAGGTAAGAATTTAGGAAATAAGTTTATTTTGTTGAACTTGTTAGATGTACATAGTAGGTTGTTTTCTTTTAATAATTTAGCTGCAGTTTTATTCTTGTTGTTGATTTGTGACATTTTCATATGAGCAAGAAATAAAATGCTTCTATGGATACACTAGGCATATGATTATACCTAGTCATGTTTCCTTTCATCCAACTCGGATAGGATTAGAATTAGTTTAGTCAGTTTTTTGTTTTGTTTGTTTATTAGTTTAATAATACAGGAAGAAGAATCAAGTGAGCAATCAGTCCTTTTCAGATTATAAACATGTTTATGAGAGTATATTCTTTCTCATTAGAAATATTCCTGGTTTTTGGGCTCTGTATTAATGCTTCTCTTTCTTTTTCTTTACACCAGCATGAGATGAGTCAATAATCATTTTTCATTTCTCCATTATTTAGTTTAAATGAAATGTTGGAATCTTTCTTGTTCACATTTTCTTCTTACATTCTAAATGTTAAATTAAAGGATTTCAATAAGCAAATTAAAATCACACAAAAAATCTTGCAGCAAGTTGTAAAAGTGTTCCCATCCTAGATTTTACCTTTTCCCTTATGGATCATATATTTTCTAAGTTAAGAGAACCTCTGCATCAAACTTGTTCATATTGCATCTATTTTAGTCACATTTATTTCTCCCAAGATGATTCAGAGCCTTTAACTAGTAAACCTTAAAGTCTCAGTCCTTTAATTTTCATTTCTATTTTAAGAGAATAACCTTTTTGAGATATTTCCCTCGACATTTCAAACATTCAAGCTTATCAGATTCTTAGGTCTATCTTATATTGGAAGCATTTTAAAATGTGTTTGGATATTTCTAACCCGAGATCCATGTGGCCATTTTCTCGATTGTCACGCCCAATTTCCTTGCTTTCTCAATAAAATGTTAAACAAAGGAAATGGCCCTCACTTCTTTATTTTTTTCCCAAAGCCTTTGAAAAACAATTTTCTAGATTTCTAATATCCAAGTTGTTCATCCTCCGTCATATTATTGAATCTCAAAATCCTTTTCTCGAAAGCTTAATTTTACATTTCCATATATAATGAACTCTTTCAATACCTCATAACCTAGAGATGTATGATTAATGTAATCTCATAGGACTTTGTTCAACTCATTCATTATTTGATAATCTAGCCTATTCTTCATAACCAGGTGGATTCCTCTCTTTTCTTACCTCTCTATATCTTTATTCTTTATTTAGTCCTAACTTCCATGTCACCCTCATATTGAAGAGATTGGATTTATTTTTTTTAATTAGAATTTCATCAAACCCCAAGCATTCATTCCTCAAGATGACTAAGTGACTTTAGGGATATCAATTCTTCATGGTGTAAGCACATGGATCATATTATTGTGGCTTCATTGGAAATACATCCACACATGTATATTTGGGCCTATTTTTACTCTACACTACAATATTCTGGTCTAATGAAAATCTCGTCACCTGTGGCTCATTTTAAATTTTGCCTTTATTTCTCTACTGGATAATCATGTTATCGAGGCACGCTTGAGAAACCACTATATCAATGCAACCAACTCGTAAAGAAATTTGGAACACGCAAAGGCAATGAATCATGGTAAATTTATGTTTTATTTCTCTTATGGTATTCTTATTTTTGATATATCACTCCATAATTATCTTGCAAAATATTTAAGTCCTCTCCACATACACATAATTGTTACATAGGTTGGGACATGGTCTTTATTTTTAAAATTTTATGTAAACCTTAGAGTTGATATAAAATGTGAAAAACAAAGAGAATAATTGTCGCCGGAATTCATAAACAAACACATCTTTATTTTCATTTCTAATGAATTTTATTTACTTCATATTCCTTAAACATGAATCATTGTTTTTACTAGCATTAATACTCGCTTTAGTTTATATTTAATAAGTTATGATTTTGAGCCAATGAAAAATTCATTATATCTTCTTCATAATTTTAATTCCAATTAAAAGAAGATGTTATCTTTTTTTGGAGAAAATCGACATCTTTCAGGTAAAATTATATGAAATTCTACAAAATGTAAGCCTCATATTCCCACTTTCATCCTTTTATATTTATTTTTATTTTTTTTTCAGTTTTGTCTTTAGTTTTTTCTGATCTTAAACTTCGTTTTGCAAGTATTCAAGAATTGTTTCACACCCCTACCAACTCATATTTGGAAATCATACTCCTTATTTTTCTTTCTTTCGAGTTTCAAAGAGCAGTTACAATGTTCATCAAGTCAACTAAATTGTGAAGTCCCTAAACCTTTTATTTGTTTCACAAGCCTTTTTTTTATTTAGAAATTTTTTGAGATGTTATTATGAAGGCTCAGTGTTCGTAACAAGAAAATTTGTAAAAGGAGAAACTTCTCATTTGGCTTCATTTTACCTCATGTTTGCTTCATTTTTCAAGCGTAACTTTGCAAGATAAAATTTATTAAAATCTCAACATAAGACGAAGAGACACATTCTTGTCTTATTTTACTCTCTTTTTGAGACATTTTTAAAATTAGTCTTGTTGGGGTTCTCTTTTTAATTTTGGATTTCTTTCATTTTTCTTCTCCTTTTTTGACATTTTGGAGTTTTTTGATTTATTATTTCACTTTAGTTTGGATTTATTTTTCCTTTTATTGTTGGTTATGGATTAATTTTGTTGATATTACCAATATTTATGTTAAAGTATTTTTTCTTACCCAACATTGGTGGGCATAGATGGGAATTTTTACTCTGTCAATTTCATGGGTTTATTTAATTTAAAGGGATATATTTATGGAATTATAAAGCCCTCTTGCCTTAAATATTTTCCATGAAGGAATGTTTATTTTTCTAAGTGATATAGTTCATCATTCCAAGGAAATAATTGATCTTGAGTTTAACTCAATGGATCCCTCCCATCCCTCCACTTTATAAAATCCTTTGGATTGGTAGTCATGGGAAGGATTTGCAATCAACATTATGGAAGTATTATATCCATTTTATTAAGTCTCTTTTACCATCCCACCCCTTTCACTTAGGTACATCATAAAATTAGCTCAAAAATGTGCTTATCAAAAGGGTGATTAAAAGGGGAAGCATGAGAAGTACAAGTAAACTTGTCAGGGCTATAGATGCTCACTAGCACTGATTCCATGCTTGTTAGTATTAAGGACAGCTTTGTCAGGGCACTGACTAGGCTCACTGGCAACAAAGCAATGTTAGAGACCATTCATATCGATGGATATATTCTTTATCCATAACTCCCTATTTGTACCTTCTTCTACTACTCATACTTGGTAATATTAAAAATTAAATATTCGCTAAAATTTAGATTCATGATTTTAAAGTAAATCTGTCTCGAGTACTTATGTTTTTGAACTTGTATTGCTTGATTCACTAATGTGGGACCCATGGGAAATGTTTTACCGTTTTACGGTTTAATAAAATTCCTCACTTTTAACCTTTGGGTAAATTTAAACTCATTACCTTTAACCAGAGATAATTGGTTCCTTCCTGTGTATCTTCATTGTTGTGGTAAAATCACAACTCCCATCCCCCACCCTCCCCCATTTTTAACTTATTATCCTCATAACAATAATGGGGACCCTCTACATAAATTATGGCTAAATCACTCTTTAATATCGTCCTTTGGTTAAGTGTGACATTTTTGTGAGATTTTTATTTCCTTTTTATTTCCATTCAGATTTCTTCATTGCATTTGATTTTTTCTATCTTTTCATCTGTTCTTGTTTCATCTCATTTGGACTCACGATTTACAAATGACCTTTATTTGAAGTTTGGTGATTTTCATCACCTCAACTAAAACCACCGCAATCATATAAAATATATATCTTTAAAATTATATAAAATATATATCTTTAAAAATCTCGAATCCAAATCTTGGAAGGCCTTTCTAATTTCAATTTTAAAAAATTATTCCTTATTAATAGTGGTTATAGCTTTTATGTGACAAAGACTTATTAATAGTGGTTGCAATCTTGTTTCAATGATATATAGTGATTGTAGTTTCATTAGGAAGGAGTGACTCACCCCACGTGGCCCTCTTCTCCTCCCTCCGTCGTCACTCGTCTCCTTCCTCCTCTCTCCTTACCTCAGGCTCTCGATTCCTCATCCATTTCGAACACAAACATCTCATAATTCCTTTCCCCTTATACCTCTAATATCCCTCACCTCCGAGATTATCCTTATGACTCCCCTCACATCCACCTTATAACTCGTGACAACATCACCTCTCCTCCTTATGCCTCCCATTTCTAAAGTCCCCTCTTCCTCATATATTATTGATTCATGGATGAACCCAAAAGACACTAATCCACTGGCACACATTTTCATGATATTGTTTTTAATAAATTAAATTAATTTCTATTTTTACTTATTTTATTCATTAAATTAATAATTTGTAATATAATTTAATTTCATAATTATAATTAATTTGTATATAAATATAATTAATTGGTTAATTTAATAATTATAATTAATTAATAGTTAATTAAGGTTTTTTAATTTAATTTAAAATTAGAATTTTTTAATTAAAAATACCTAATGTTGGTTTAGATATGTATTTTTCTAGAATTGTATTAATTTTGACACTTCAACTATGGAGGCTCATAAATTGAGTTTTGCTTGGCCAAATGATGACTAGGATGACTCATCAGAAAAAGAAGAAAAATAAATATATATTATGAAGAATATTCCTAAGGTGGTTTCATTACTACATTTGGACATTAACTATACATAAGAATTAACAAAAAATTAAGCTTTTAATTTGCAATCAAACTAATTTTCTGAGCTTTGTTTTTGCATTTTCATTTTCCTAAACCTTCTATTCTTGCAAATCTATTTGGTTCTGTGCTATTTGACGAATAAGATATTTATAGCTTAATTTTATTTTATTTTATTTAATTAATTTTATTTTGATTGGAGAATTGATTTTTCCCAAATTTTCTAATTTTGATTTTAGTATGGAGTTTAATTTATTTTTATTTTGGTTTTGATTGGTTTCACATAGGAGATTTTTTGAAGGGGATTAAGTACAACATATTGGGAGTAATGAGTAGGGGCCAACAAAAACAAAGATGGAGGACTAGAAACAACAACCTCAACAGTTCTCCATTTTTTGTTTTCATTTTTTGTAATTAAATAAAAATCTTTAGAATGAGGAAGGGGTTCCTCTTCCTTGCAAGTAGAGGCTCTAAAGAACTTTTGTATAGGGGATTATAATTGTAGGGAGGGTAAAACTCATATTTGAGTTAATGGATATTTTCTTTTTCAAAACTAGACTTTGTATTCGGAGAAGAGCTTGCACTATTGTAAATCTTTCTTTTAGTGACGAAGTTTATGGTCTATAAAATATTGTTGGAGATCAGTCGAAGGAACAGAGAAAAAGACTAGGTTTTATTAGTTTGTAATTTGAATACTTTTATTTAAATATAAATTTCATTTATGAAATGGCAGATCTGAGTAAGTATTTCCCATATTACACATTCTTGTTTGATATCAGGATGAATGTTTATTGGATTAGTTATATAATTCACTAGCTTCATAGATCTGTTTCTAATTGTATAATTTTCTCAAGTGTTAAATCATATTTTTGAGTAACTATTTACTCATCAATCTTCCATCTAATATCGATTTAATAACTATTTAAACTATAAAAAAAATTTCGTGCTTTTAATAGTTAATCATTAATTTGTATTAGATCTCTGAATAGAACATGTTTTGTAATCACAATATCAACTAGTAGAACTATTTCATTAGTCATGTATTTATGAAAAATGATGATACAAGTGGATATTGGTGGTCACCTACCTATTTCACTTTGAGCCCCACTATTGTCTCTTTTAGTTTTTCAGTTTCGGCACAACTTATTATTTTTAGCAGCTTTTTGGGTCCTGAACTTTCAGAGCCGTTTTGAGGCCCTAAGCAACTTTTTTTGGGAAAACTGGGAGCAACATGGGTCCATGGACCGATGTTTCTCACTCAAAATTTGTAGTCCTTCGATAGATCTTTCTAACGAGGTATGGTTCGTGTCAAACGGAGATCGTATGCCAAAGTTACATCCCTGGGAAATTGAAACACCAATTTACCCAAACAGGGCCCATAGTTTTGGTGCTTCATCTCCTAGGGTTGGGGTTTTGGATGTTTAAGGTTTTCCATTGTTTCTAAATAATAAATAGGCCCTCAAGCCTCATTGTAACTCAGTTGAGAGGCTTGTAGCCACCATATCTCTTCTCAGAGATAGCTACCAGCACCATAGCTAGTTTATTTCCATTATGTTTGTAAGCAAATTTCAGTTCTTTGATATTAATGAAATGAAGTAATTTTTCCACTGCATCTTTGTATTTATGGTTATATATTTATTCTGTTGCATTCCTGCATAAATCCGCATCAGTGGTGTCAGAGCGGTCTGATTTTTCTCGATCCTTCTTTGCATGTCCCCAACGAGGTCAGGGTATAAGGAGTTAGGGCTCGATTTGGTGGAACCTTTGCAAGATCAACCTTGCAAACCCCGACGGACACCCATGGGGGACGAAAATAAAGACGAGGGAGCAAGACATCCTATCAAAATATTGCTCGAGGAGGCCCTCGAAAAAAAAAGGAATGCGATGATGGATAACTTTACCCAGATCCTTCAACGGCTGCCCACCGGTGACGCATCTACATCCAGCAGCCACTCTGGAGGTGCGATTCCTTTTAAGGTACAAGTAAATTTTGGCATTCCCATATTTGAGGGTCAAATAGATGTAGATGCTGTAGATAGATGGTTGAATCTATTAGAAGCATATTTATCGATTCATGACTTTTCCGACTAGGAGAATATTATTTTTTCAATCCTCAAAGCTACGGAAACTCACTGTGAGAACAAGGACCAGACATAACCCTCTCTGTTCTCGGCCGTACCAAATTGGAATTCTTTCTGAGATTCCATCAAGGAACAGTAATATCCCATGGGGAGCTATGAGGACAAGTACATATAATGGACCACACCGCGACAATAAAGGGATCAAGATGTGCATGAGCTGATGAATCTGTTCCATACCTTGTGCACAAAGTTGGGTATCAAAGATTCAGAGAAACATCTGGTGCTAAAGTATTGCAGTTTTCTACACAGATACATTCAGGAGGAAATAGAGTTCCTCGACATCTCCTCGCTTGGTACGACATACCGGTATGCTACCAAGATTGAGCAGAAATTCAAAAAGAAGAAGCGAGACTTTGGATCTGCGAATCAAAAGCAAGAGAAAGGTGCTCCCAAACCGCAAAACAAAGGACATAGCTAAGGCATGGTGGCTTAAGACAACCTGTCGAAGCCACAAGAAAATAAAAACACCGCAAAACCAAAGAAGGACACGAGAAAGTTGTGTGAGTTCCATAAGAGCTCCACTCACAACACAAGTGAGTGTCGGGCCAAGAAATTTCTAGTGGCCGAGATGAGGGCTTCTGAGTCAGATGCATGCTCCGACTCTGAATCAGAACCTGACAAGGGGAGTGAACAAGGGAAAAAAATTATTGATGAGAAGCCCAATGCCACCGTTGCCACTACGAAGATCCATAAGGAGGAACCGGAAGATCCAAAGGAGGAGGAACATCTCTTTCACTCCCAGATGTGGGTAAAGGGCTCCCCGATACAGTTCATTGTTGACAATGGGAGCCAAAATAACCTCATTTTAGCAGATGTCGTGAAGCGTTTGGGCTTGCCGACCACAGCTCACCCACATCCATACACCATCGGGTGGCTTCACTACGGACGAGATCTTCGTGTCAACCAACAGTACTGCCTTCCCTATAACATCAAGCCCTTCACGGATGAGGTATTATGTGACGTTGCTCCTATTGATGTTTCTGATGTATAAATAGGACAACCATACTTGTGGAAGCATCATGTTTTGTATGAGTCTTGGCCTCGCGATGTTATTGTTACTTTGGGAAATAGATTGTACAAGATACCAGAGGTACCACCTCCTGCCACTATCTCTTTGGTTACTGCAAAAAAATGTAGTAAGCTCATTTCCCAAACCAGGAAATTCATTTTCCTGATGATCCGTTCCAAGGGCAAGAAGAATACTATGGCCACGACCTCCAGAAAGGGCTCCTCTACACGAAAACAACAAATGGACAAGGTTTTGGACGAGTACGAGGACATCTTCACCTCACCCATAGGGGTTCCTCTTCACTGTCAGGTCAAGCACCTGGTTGATCTGACCCCAGGTGCGTCGCTGCCCAATGGGCCAATCTATCGGAGCTTTGTTCTGGAGAATGATGAAATTAAGAAGCAGATTCAGGAGCTACTGTAGAAAGGTCACATCTGACCAAGTTCATTGCCCTGTGGGAGCCCGATCATGTTTGTACAGAAGAAGGATGGGACATGAAGACTATGTATTGACTATCGGGCACTGAACAAGATCATTGTCTGGAATAGGTACCTGATCCCATGGATTGATAACCTTCTAGACCAACTCAAAGGGGCAAAATATTTCAGCAAGATCGACTTGAAGTCTGGGTATTACCAGGTACCAATTGAACCCTCTGATGTGTGGAAGACTGCCTTCAAAGCCAAGGAAGGCCTTTTCGAATGGCTGGCCATGCCTTTCGGGTTGACGAATGCTCCCGCAACCTTCATGAGGTTTATCGACGACATCTTGTGGCCATTCACCAACTCATTTGTAGTGGTGTACTTGGATGACATTCTGATCTTTAGCCAGACTTGGGAAGAGCACCTCCACCACATCCGACAAGTCCTCCAAACACTGTGGCAACACAAGTTGTGTGACAATTTGGAGAAGTGCACTTTTGGCATGACCCAGGTTCAATATCTAGGATACAATATTGATGAAAGGGGGGTGCATGTGGATCCAACCAAGATCCAAGACATTCAGGATTGGCTAGCCCCAACCACTATAACAGAGCTTCACAGCTTTCTAGGTCTTGCTAATTTCTACTGTAGGTTCATGCTGGGATTCTCTCATATCACTTGGCCCTTGAGTCAAGTCACCAAGGGAGGATCGAGAGAAAAATTCTTTTGGTCGGAATCTCAATAGAAGGCATTTACGAAATTGAAAAATCGCCTCTATTCTTCCCCAGTGCTCACATTACTAGACTTGCAACAGCCATTTGATATTGAGACAGATGCCTCTAACTATTCTATTGGGGCGGTTCTTACTCAACAGGGACATCCAGTGGCATATCACAGTGAGACATTGTCTGACACAGCTCACAAGTATCCCACTTATGACAAAGAAATGTATTCCATTGTGCAAGCTTGTCGAAAATGGAAGCATTACATTTTGGGGAAAGAAACAATCATCCACACAGACCACTGGACGCTGTAGTTCATACAGACACAAGGGAATTTGCCGAATGATCACCATCAGAAGTGGTCCACATATCTGCAGCAATTTCATTTGAACATCAAGTACAAGAAGGGTAGCACCAATAATGTTGCATATTGTCTCAACTGACCACCAATCATGGCGCTCACCACTATTCTCAACTCTTGTGGGCATGAGACTTTTGATTGGCCACTTCTCTACAAGAGCGACCCAGAATTTGGCCACACATACAAGGCACTCTTGGGGGTTACGCAAGTTCCCAATTTTCATCTCCAAGATGCACTTTTATGTCACCTAGGACACCTTTGTGTTCCTTCAAGCGAGTGTGCCAAGATGATATGGGAAGCACACTACAGTCGAGTCGCTGGGCTTTTCGGGGTCAAGAAAACAGCAGCAGTACTATAGAAGTATTTCTATTGGCCGAACCTTTGAAAGGATGTCGGGAAGCACATCAGATCCTGCAGTGTTTGTGTCATTTCCAAACCGACCATCAAGAAGCAAGGCCTATATACTCTACTACCTACCCCTAGTCGACCTTGGGAATCCATATCCATGGATTACATGTCGGGCCTGCCTTCTACTAAGCATGGAAATGACTGTGTTTTCGTGGTCATCGATAGATTCTCAATGATGGCCATTATGGCAGCCTGCAAGAAGAATATCACAATAGAAGCCACTACTAAACTCTTCTTTGAACGAGTGTGGGTGCACTTTGGGATCCCATAGTCTATCATATTATATCGGGATAGCAGGTTCCTCGGCACATTTTTGTCTAGCCTCTGGTCAATACTGGACACCAAGCTCACCAATTCCACAACTTTCCATCCCCAAATAGATGGTCACACAGAGATTGTCAACAGAATCATTGTACACATTCTGTGCATGTACAATTCCAAGCATCCACGCACATGGGATGAGAGCCTTCCCTATGTACAACACAATTATAACCAGGCTCTCCACAGCTCAATCATCAACAACCCCTTTCAGGTGGGCTTGGGATTCCAGCCACTATGTCCCATTGACGTAGCCATGCCATTTGCGGCTACTCGGGCCGATTTGGCTCATGTCCAGTCAGAAGTTGACAAAGAAAATAGCTTCATCGAGCGCATTCAACACATCTTCCAACAATTTCATGACATATTGGATAGAGCTAATGCTAAGTACAAGCAACACCATGATCAACATCAGTTGCCACACAACTTCTAGGTGGGCGACAAAGTGTGGCTACATTTGTAGAAGGATCGCCTCACTGGACCCCACTACAAGCTTCACCCTCTCCGATACAGGCCATACACCATCACCAAGGCTGTAGGGAAAAATTCCTTCGAGCTTAGTATTCCACCATTCCTTGGTCTGCACCCAGTATTCAATGTGGACTGCCTTCGTCCTTACTTCCCACCTCTATTGGACACCTTTGACATTGCAAAACAACTCACACCAATCGAGTTAAACCTAGAATGCATGGAACAGGCCACCATAGATTGTATCTTGGACATGCAAATCAAGAACACTCACCAACAGAAGATCCAACTATATTGGGTTGTCAAAGCTGACCAACTCCTGCACCAAGGAAAGTGGTCCACCAGGGACCAAGTTTAGCAGAAGTTTCCTCATCTCATGGAGGAACTTAACGCAATGGGGACCATTGCTTCCTAAGGGGGGAGGAATGATCCAGGTGGATATTGGTGGTCACCCACCTATTCCACTTGGAGCCCCACCATTGTCTCTTTCAGTTTTTCAGTTTCGTCAAAATTAACTATTTTAAGCAGTTTTTTGGGTCCTGAACTTCCAGAGTTGTTTTGAGGCCCTAAACGACGTTTTTTGGGAAAACCGAGAGCAACATGGGTCCATGGACCAATGTTGTCCATGGACCGATGTTGCTCACTCAAAATTTTTAGTCGTCAGATAGATCTTTCTAACGAGGTATGGTTCTCGTCAAACGGAGATCGTATGCCAAAGTTATGTCCTTGGGAAGTTGAAACACCAATTTACCCAAACGAGGCCCATAGTTTTGGCGCTTCATCTCCTAGGGTTAAGAGTTTTGGATGTTTAGGTCTTTCCATTGTTTCTAAATAATAAATAGGCCCTCGAGCCTCATTGTAACTTAGTTCAAAGGCCTGTAGCCACCACATCTCTTTTCAGAGATAGCTACCAGCGCCCTAGCCAGTTTATTTCCATTCTATTTGTAAGCAAATTTCAGTTCTTTGATATTAATGAAATGAAGTGATTTTTTCGCTGCATCTTTGTATTTATGGTTATATGTTTATTTTGTTGTGTTCCTGCATAAATTCGGATCAAATGAACCATGTTAAAATCCCCAATCATTTAGTTATTCTGCTTTTAGTTGGGTTAGATTTATATCTCCCTAATCGAGGTGGGCTTAGGATTTCTTTCCTTTTTCTTAAATCTTAGAATATATCTATATTTAGATTTAATTCTGCATTCTACAAGTCCCCTTTTGTAGGGGAAAACTTAGTTGTGGCTTGGGTGAGCCATAAACTCAGCTTAAGAATCTACTTTCTTGCATGTTCACAACAAGTGGGAAGATTTGATTTCTCTCTTTCTATTGGTAAATAATAAATATATTATAAGCCAGTAGGGAGAGAGGGGGTAACTTGATCCAATTGAACCAGGCGTAACCACTACATCAAAGAAATAAGAAATTAGTTGGGGCTCTGACCAGCTGGTCTCTCTCACATGTTGATGAGGTCATTTTTTTCCATCAACATGTCCAAAGGGAGCTAAAAACCATATCTGTACTGGTAGTTACTTCCCAATGAAACAAGGTCATATAGAGGAGGTCCATATGTCTGAAAATAGTTCCAATGAAGTGTTATAGGAAAGATTCAATTGGTTTGAGGGAGTAAGCCAACCAAAATTTTAGAAAATTTCTGAGTTTTTTGTTAATTTTTCTTATCACCCACTTGTAGGGATTTTTTTAGGCCTAAATAGTATTTTCAGGTGGTTAAAATGATGAAAATTGGTATAAGAGGTATCTTTAGCTCAAATAAAAGAGCTTGGAGAGTTATTTCGAACAACGTATTACAATAGCAAAGTAGACCCAATATGAATAAGTTATGACTAAAAGAGTGTGAAGGAAAACTAGGGTATACAGTCACTTCATAGGGGTGTAACTCTGTAACTAGATCTTAGATTCAAGAACTGAAGAAGTTAATAGGAAGCTATGAGATAATATAACACAATTTAGAACCAACTTTGAATCTTAGATACATAATTGTTTAAAAATTTGGAAAGAGTTGTTGTAGGAGAACAATTGAAATTGGGTTTAAATGGGCTAAACATTTTAGAGGCCATAACTTTTGGCTCAAGACTTGAATTTTGAAAAGTAGATAGTCAATAGAAAGCTATTGAAAAGGATAATATGCCTATGAACCCAAAAATTTTGGTTCAAGATGGCAAATTTCTCATAAATTTAAAAGAAGGTTATAGGTGGCTCATAAAGTAGGATCAACATGAGGATAGAGAGTATGGGGTATGCTCAAAGGTTTATATCCATGAGGAGGAGCTCATTGACATTAACATTAGCATGAGAAATGATAAAATAAAGTCAAATGGGCATAGAAGGGATAGGTAAGAGGATAGAGACATGGAGGAAACTGTGAGGAACCTCAAAATAGAGGTGCTTAGCTATAAAGTTGATAATGAGATATTGATAAGAAAACAAAAACAAAATTAACACTCATATTTTCCTTAGCCTAAAGTTACAGATGATAATGGACCAATTCTAGGCAAGCAAAGGAACATGAATCAATACTTAGGGGGAAAGAGGATGGAGATTCAAGGCACTCTAGGAGTAACTTTGGTAGCATCATCATGCATCAAGGAAGTCAACCAAGAGAGCTTAGGTTTACTCATACTCAAGAAGTAGTGTAAGCATATCACTAGTGAGGAAACCAAGAAGGAGACCCAACTTAGATGTTCGCAACAAGAGCTAAATAAAATCAAGCCTCCCACATTTAATGGTGAGCACAATAAAGGAGAGGAAGATGAAGTTTAGCTACTACAAGATTACATATCCAATTTAAAGGCATGAATTTGTGGAGGAAGCAACTCAAAGAAGTAAAATTTATATTTATAATTGAATGCTTTTATTACAATTCTATATTTATTTATTTATTTTAATTTCCGCTAGTGAAACTTGTCCGAAGATTGAATTTCCTAACACTTGGATACATAATAGATTTCCAACATGCTTTTTGTCAATTGTGCTACTACATTTATTTATTTATTTTTCCAATTAACCTTTTATATATATATATATATATATATATATATATATATATATATATATATATATATATGAAGTTACTGATTCAAAATACATCTATAATCCTACTATTTAATTATATATAGATATATAAATTTCAAATCCTACTACTTAATTTTATATAGATATATAAATTTTTATAAAAATTGTTATTGGTTAATAATAATTTTTAATAAACAAATCATTTATATAAATTTAAAAGTATTTTATACAATAAATTTATTATTTTTTTATATATAGTGAGAAATTTAATTTATAATTAATATAATAAATTAAAATAAAAAATATCTAAACCATTTTATCATTGGTACATAAAAAAGTATTATAAATTTAATTTACTTATAATATGAAATTTAGCAAAAAAATATAGAAAATTTAAATATCTATAAATATATCTAGGTGTACAACAATTATGCCCATGATAAGTGCATTGTTAAATCACTATTTGTGTAATATTCACTAATATAAATATGTATATCTCACTTGGGCCTCTACCTACAAGTTATTATGATAATGGTGAAACTCCTAATTAATTAATTAATTAATTAATTAATTAATTAATTAATCTATATATATATATATATATATATATATATATATATATATATATATATATATAATTACATTTTTAATATATATAATTTTTAAAATTTTAAATTTAATTAAAAAAATAAAAATTATATATCTTATATTTTTACAAAGGTTTATTAAATATACTAATACATTTAAATAAATTTCCTTTAATATAATTAAAAATCATATTATAAAAATATTCTATTCATACCAAAAATATATACAAAATTAAAGCTTAATTATATTTCAGGATTTTTGAAATTTATTATATGCTTTATAATTTGTTCATGAAATTGTATTTTTACATTTTTATTATATTTTTAAATATATAAATTCATGTTATATTATAAAAATTTATTAAAAATTTTAGTGCGATTTTTTGGAGTTTCCAGTGAAACAATTTGAGGTGAAATCTTAATTTTTATTATTTAAACTGGTTTTTTCACTGTATATATGGATTCAGCACCCTAAAAAACCTTAAGGCACTTAGATTGTGCAAGGTTACTCATCAAACTTCTGTTTTCAATGAATTCAAGCCACCTTACAAATAAAATAAGAGGGCAAAAATATGTGCAATAAACTTTATTTGAAGCATTCCACTAATTATAAAACCACCTATATGAGTCTCTTCCCTTTATTTCAAATTTCTAATAAACCAACAAAACCATTAAAAATATAAAACATTATATATATAACCCTTTCAAGCCACCTTTCAAATAAAATAAGGCGGAAAACATATGCCCAATAAAATTCACTTTTTGAACTTATATTGCTTAATTCACTAATGTGGGACCCATGGGAAATGTTTTACCATTTGACGGTTTAATAAAATTCCTCACTTTTAACCTTTGGGTAAAGTTAAACTCATTACCTTTAACCAGAGATAATTGGTTCCTCCCCGTGTATCTCCGTTGTTGTGGTAAAATCACAACTCCCCTAATCCACCCCCACCACCCTCCCATTTTTAACTTATTATCCTCATAACAATAATGGGAGCCCTTTACGTAAATTATGGCTAAATCACTCTTTAATATCGTCCTTTGGTTAAGTGTGTGACGTTTTTGTGAGATTTTCATTTTCTTTATATTTTCATTCTGATTGCTTCATTGCATTCAATTTAGACTCACTATTTACAAAGGGCCTTTATCTGAAGTTCGGTGATTTTCATCACCTCGACTAAAAATGTAAGAAATATATATTGTTATTATTTTTGTAAATTAATTAATTTTAATATATAAACATTTATTTGTTATTCATTTATATTTAATTTTTATTTTATAACTAATTTTCCTACAGAACCACCGCAATCGAGAACTTATATATATATCATAACAAAACTTTATAATAAAATTATATAAAATATATATTTTTAAAATTCTCGAATCCCAATCTTGAAAGGCCTTCTAATTTCAATTTTAAAAAATTATGAGAATCTGAAATCTCGAGACTCCTTATTAATAGTGGTTATAGTTTTTATGTGATGAAGACTTATTAATAGTGGTTGCAGTCTTGTTTCAATTATATATAGTGATCCTAGTTTCATTAGGAAGGAGGTACTCACCCCACGTGGCCCTCTTCTCCTCCCTCCATCCTCACCTCTCTCCTTACCTCGGGCTCACGATTCCTCATCCATCCCGACAACTCCTCATCTCATAATTCCTTTCCCCTTATACCTCTAATAACCCTCACCTCCGAGATTCTCCTTATGACTCCCCTCACATCCACCTTATAACTCGCGACAACTTCACCTATCCTCCTTATGCCTCCCATTTCTAAAGTCCCCTCTTCCTCATATATTATTGATTCATGGATGAACCCAAAAGACACTAATCCAATGGCACACATTTTCATGATATTGTTTTTAATAAATTAAATTAATTTCTATTTTTACTTATTTTATTCATTAAATTAATAATTTGTAATTATAATTTAATTTAATAATTACAATTAATTGGTTAATTTAATAATTATAATTAATTAATAGTTAATTAAGGTTTATTAATTTAATTTAAAATTAGAATTTCTTAATTAAAAATGCTTAATGTTGGTTCAGATATATATTTTTCTAGAATTGTATTAATTTTGACACTTCAACTTTGGAGGCTCATAAGTTGAGTTTTACTTGGCCAAATGATGACTAGGATGACTCATCAGAAAGAAAAAAATTATGGAGAATATTCCTAATGTGGTTTCATTACTACATTTGGTCATTAACTATACAAAAAATTAAGCTCTGAATTTGCAATCAAACTAATTTTCTGAGCTTTGTTTTTGCATTTTCATTTTCCCAAACCTTCTATTCTTGCAAATCTATTTTATCCTGTGCTATTTTACCAATAAGATATTTACAGGGATAAATGAGAAGCTTAATTTTATTTTTCTTTTATTTATTTAATTGTATTTTGATTAGAGAATTGATTTTTCCCAAATTTTCTAATTTTAATTTTAGTATGGAGTTTAATTTATTTTTATTTTGGTTTTGATTGGTTTCTGGTAGCATATTTTTTGAAGGGGATTAAGTACAACATATTGGGAGTAATGAGAAGGGGCCAACAAGAAAAAAGATGGAGGACTAGAAACAACAACATCAAGAGTTCTCCATTTTTAGTTTTCATTTTTTGTAATTAAATAAAAATCTTTAGAATGAGGAAGGGGTTCCTCTTCCCTGCAACTAGAGGCTCTAAAGAAATTTTTTATAGGGGATTATAGTTGTAGGAAGGAGGGTAAAACTCATATTTGAGTTAATGGATATTTTATTTTTCAAAACTAGACTTTGTATTGGGGGAAGAGCTTGCACTATTGTAAATATTTTTTTTAGTGACAAAGTTTATGGTCTATGAAATATTGTTGGAGATCAGTTGAAGGAACAGAGAAAAAGACCGGGTTTTATTAGTTTGTAATTTGAATACTTTTATTTAAATATAAATTTCATTTATGAAATGGCAGATGTGAGTAAAACTTTCCCATATTATGCATTCTTGTTTGATGTGAGGATGAATGTCTATTGGATTAGCTATATAATTCATTAGCTTCATAGATCTGTTGCTAATTGTATAATTTTCTCAAGTGTTTAAATCATATTTTTGAGTAACTATTTACTCATAAATCTTCCGTCTAATATCGATTTAATAACTATTTAAACTATAAAGACTTTTTCGTGCTTTTAATAGTTAATCATTATTTTTTATTAGATCTCTGAATAGAACATGTTTTGTAATCACAATATCAACTAGTAGAACTATTTCATTATATTTATCACAAATGAACCATGTTAAAATCCTCAATCATTTAATTATTCTGCTTTTAGTTGGGCTAGATTTATATCTCCCTGATCGAGGTGGGCTTAGGATTTCTTTCCTTTTTCTTAAATCTTAGAATATATCTAAATTTAGATTTAATTCTGCATTTTAGAAATCCCCTTCTGTAGGGGAAAACTCAATTGTGGCTTGGGTGAGCCATAGACTCAACTTAAGAATCTACTTGCTTGCATGTGCACAGCAAGTGGTAAGATTTGATTTCTCTCTTTCTATTGGTAAAAAATAAATATATTATAAGCCATCAGGGAGAGAGGGGGTAACTCGACCCAATTGAACCAGGCATAACCACTACATCAAAGGAATAAGAGCTTAGTTGGGGCTCTGACTTGCTGGTCTCTCTCACATGTTGATGAGGTCATTTTTTTTCCATCGACATGTCCAAAGGGAGCTAAAACCCACATATGTACTAGTAGTTACTTTCCAATGAAACAAGGTCATATAGAGGAGGTCCATATGTCTGAAAATAGTTGCAATGAAGAGTTATAGGAAGATTCAATTGGTCTAAGGGAGTAAGCCAACCAAATTTTTAGAAAATTTTTGAATTTTTTGTTAATTTTTCTAATCACCCACTTGTAGGGATTTTTTGAGGCCTAAATAGTATTTTCAGGTGGTGAAAATGATTAAAATTGGTATAAGAGGTATCTTCAGCTAAAATAAAAGAGCTTGGAGAGTTATTTCGAACAACGTATTACAATAGAGAAGTAGACCCAATATGAATAAGTTATGACTAAAAGAGTGTGAAGGAAAACTAGGGTATACAGTCACTTCACAGGGGAGTAACTCTGTAACTAGATCTTAGATTCAAGAACTGAAGAAGTTAATAGGAAGCTATGAGATAATATAATACAATCTAGAACCATCTTTGAAACTTAGATACATAATTGTTTAGAAATTTGGAAAGAGTTGTTGTAGGAGAACAAATGAAATTGGGTTTAAATGGGCTAAATGTTTTAGAGACCATAACTTTTAGCTCAAGACTTGAATTTTGAAAAATAGATAGCCAATAGAAAGCTACTGAAAAGGATAATATGCCTATGAACCCAAAAAAATTTGTTCAAGGTGGCAAATTTCTCATAAATTTAAAAGAAGGTTATAGGTGGCTCATAAAGTAGGATCAACATGAGGATAGAGAGTATGGGGTATGCTCAAAGGTTTATATCCATGAGGAGGAGCTCATTGACATTAACATTAGCAAGGTTACCCGTCAAACTTCTGTTACCCATCAAATTTATTAAAAATTGCAAGGTTACTGGTCAAACTTCTGTTTTCAACGAATTCCTATCAGATTTTAGAGAAATTAAACCTGAAAATTCCACCAGAAAAACCTTCAAAAAGTAACACTAAAAACAAGTGGATAAAATTGTCAATTTACATTTTGTATTATATTTTTAAATACATAAATTTATTTAATATTATAAATTAAAAAAATAAAAATATTTAAAATTTACAATTTCAACTTTATTTCAAATTTCTAATAAACCAACAAAACCATTAAAAATATAAAACATTATATATATATAACCCTTTCAAGCCACCTTACAATTAAACTTTATTTGAAGCATTCCACTAATTATAAAACCACCTATATGAGTCTCTTCCCAACTATTAAGTGCTATTGTTGAGATCTAAATGTTTGGATTGAGAGGTTGCACGTAGCAACTAAACTTTGCTTCGTTAAGTGCATAAACCCTCATATGCATAGAAGGTCTTGAAGTTGAATATTACATATGTGAAAACCAGAGCTGTATTCAATACAATTTTTTATTAAAAGTTTAAAAAACATCAACCAAACTGAAACGTATCCTTTTTGCAAACAACACAACCCCACAAGGATCTGGTACTAAGCACGCACGAATATCAAATTGCTTCAAGCGATGGATGATGCAACGCTGCAATTTTATTTCAGAAAGAAAAACACTCTTACACGGGAGATCAGGAGTTATTGATCAAGTTGCTCGCAGAATGGAGGATTTGGAGGGCGTACTAGGTTCAGACCATGGTTGCAACTACGACGTACTATTAATTTGCCCAATAACTAAGGAAATGTCAAGCTTCCAGCAGGATAACTCAAACTCTAGGCTTCTGGTGGCGGCGCAGGCGGCCGGGACGCTGTTTGCAAGGAGATCCGTTCCTGCAGGAAAGTACGCCTGCGTTTCGAGTGAGGGCTGGCACTAGGGCTGAACTCCTGGGCGTCAAACTGTATGCGGTTGCATATGCGGTAGACTGCCGTGATCCCGATTCTACGAAATATGCCCCATTGATCATCAGATCATCTTCGGATATCCAGTTCCAGCTCTTCCATGCATTGTTACTCAAGTCGATGATCTCCCGCCTAGTAACCTCCTTTTTGTATGGATTTGCTGAAGCGCGGAATCTGTTGCCCTGACTCAAGATGGTAGGGTTTGCACTTCCACCGATGGCGTAATCTTCCCACTGAGTGTACTCATTGTTCACTACATGGAAGTGTCCATATCGACACCTACACTCGCGCAAATGATTCATTTATAATTGAATTCGTAAATAAGTTCTTCTCCTCTTTGTGGGGGGAGAAAAGGGAACGAAACCTAGAAAATTAGGGTTTCAAAAATGATAATTAATTATTTACCTTGGCATTCTTCCAAGGAGACCTTTGCCAAAATGGTTAAATGCAACTGTCACCTTCAGGATAGTGTCGTCTGTGTAGCTGTCACTATGACCCAATAGCATTACCTACAGATCAAAGCACAAGAACAATCATAAGTTTTCATTTGCAGATCTACAGGTGCTAAGAATACGTGAATGAATTAATGCATGTAAGGTCACCTCGTTGTGATCAGTAAAGTGGTTGTTTGAGATAGTGATATTGGTGGATGCCTCCACTACGTCAATGAGACCATCAGCGCAGTTAGACATGGAGCAATGGTCCACCCAGATGTTACGGCCTGTGAAGATGGAAATCCCGTCTCCATCACACACTTGTCTAAGCCCGTAATGAGTTGGAGAATCTCTTACCATGGCGTTTCCTGCCGGCCTACAATCACTTAAGTGGAGGCCATGAATGATGACGTTTGTCACATTCTGGATGGTGATACAGGGCCCACCCTGACCAATGTGGACGTTGACCCCACGTCCATCGATCGTCTTGAAACTGTTCATCATCAGCTCTTCTTTCAGCCTGATCACCATGTCTCTCTTGAAGATGATCCACAGAGGTTCTGTCTGAATCACACCATAACGCAGAGTGCCTGGCCATGGACTCACCGGATCGTCACCGGGATCAGTAACGACATAAAACTCGCCATTTTTGCCTCCGATGGCGTCCTTGCCAAATCCAATGGCGCACTCTGCCAGTCGTTTTCTGTTGAGCCGCCAATTGGGGTCGCAGCGCCAACAATCATCGATGGGATTACCAGTTGCGCATGAAAAAACGCCGCCCAGCTCTCGTCCTCGCTTTGTGCCGTTATTAATGCTCTTCTTTCTGTTAGAATACATATCTAAAACGTTAGATAAATAATTTTTTTTGCTGCAAAAAGATCAACAAATTACTGAAATAAATGTTTTTTTGGGATAAATTTGATTCCAAATCTTAATCTTAATGATATGATTAGATTAATCTAAAATACAGTTATTTACATTATAAATCAAAATCTTAGATCTAAAATTATTAAAAATAATGTTGCAGTGGGCGATAATTCATTTACCCATGACCCGGTTGGGCTACGACGCCTGTAACTTTTCCCACAGGAAACTCAGAGCTAGATATATTGGTTGGTGTTATTATCCTCTGTCCCATAATCGTCACTCCCGGCTCTAGTCCAAATGGCTTGCCCACCTCGCCATTGACGAAGCAGAGAATTCCGATCCACAGTATGCAACACAAAATCCTAAAAGAATTGCTCATTTCAACCGTTAATACTCACTAAATATTCGCAATTCACGAATACCACCAGGCCGATCCCGTGTCTGTATTGCCAGATAAACAACAACGGACGCTGTTACTACTGGTTGCCTCTGCACTCTGTGTGTTCCCATCTTGCCAATTCCAGGCTTTTCTTATAGTATTGATCACGGATCTTTGCTCATGTTATTGCTAATCCCTACACACTTACGTAAATTAAAGTTTATTTTGCAGTTGCGCTGGCCACATGTTTCCACTGGGACTGGAGAGTTCTGCGGGAGTACATTTACTTTTATGTTTTCATCTTGATTAAGTCAGCATGCACGTACACAAAAATTTTCACGGTGGCTCCAAGGTCATTCAAAATGTTCTCTTCCTAAACTTCAACACCTAGCGTTGGAACTTCGTTTTTCATCACTTTTCTTACTAAATTTAAATTTTAAACAACAATAACACCCAAAAATAGAGTTTGAGTGCCCATTGTACCGATGAACGGAAAAAGCATGTCATGTACTCCTTATTTGACGGGTCCTTGCAACATAAGTTCTCACAAATATGGAATTTGAATATTTAGGTTTTAATAGTTGGACATCATGTTCGACAACTTTTATCTGAAAACAAATTCTGTAGAATTTAGTTAACATCAGAATAAATGCTTTGTCCAACATCTAAAACACATAAAGCTTGAAATAATGGATAGAAGCTCCCCCACTCTAAACGTTAGTCATTTTTTAATCTTCTCACACAATTCTTTCTTCGAAAATCTTGTCAAAATTGATTACAATTTTGTGAACATTTACATGGTCAATGGTTCTTTGCGAACACACGGAAACTCATGAAAACTTTTACCACCTACCCTAACTTATTTTGTTAATCACGAGTCCTATTTTTCTGTATAGGGACATTTTAACGTGCAGGTTACTTGTTTTAATTGAAAATTAAAGTCTAAATACAATCACTGGATTCCGATTTACAGTATGCAACACAAAATTCTAAAATAATTGCTCATTTTAATCGTTAGTACTCACTAAATGTTCTCAATTCAGGAATACCACTAGTCAGATTCCGTGACTATCTTGCCAAATAAACAGAAACTGTTAGTACTGATTGCCTCTACACTCTGTGTGTTCCCATCCTGCGAATTCCAGACATTTCTTATAGTATTGATCACGGATCTTTGCTCATGTCATTCCTAATCCCTAACACTTAGTAAATTAAAGTTTATTTTGCAGCTGAGCTGGCCACATGTTTTCATTGGGACACTAGAGAGTTCTCCCGTAGTACACATACTTTTATGTTTTCATTTAAAATTTAAATAATGTTTCGTATGATATATAACGTTGATAAACAAAGTGTTGATGAACCACCAATGAGTGAAGCTAAAAAAAAAAAAAAACTAAACCATATAAAGAAAGATAGCAATTGTTGCGAATTATTATATAACGCTCATAAACAAAGTGTTGATGAACCACCAATGAGTGAAGCTGAAAAAAGAAAAAAAAACTAAACAATATAAGGAAAGATCTTAGGAAGTAATTGTTGCGAAATATTATATAACGCTCATAAACAAAGTGTTGATGAACGACCAATGAGTGAAGCTCCTTAAAAAAGAAAAAAAACTAAGCGATATGATTTGATTAGAAAAGGAATGGTTTTTGAAAAGTATTTTAGCAAGCCATTGTTGCGAAATATTTTACCACCTACTAATCGTGCTCAAAATTCACAAAAGGTATTGATGATATGAAGATGTCTCATGTTAATATCTCAATATTTGAGCTGGAAAAGATAGAAGGGCATCGTGAACTGATCATCCAAGCATTTACATCACTTCCTCCATCAGGTAATGAAGTTTCATATTCTCAAGTTGTGTTTGATATGTCTCGTGACATTTCCGGTCTATTTAATGTTGTTAATTTAAATGCTATTACTATTGCCCCCCTTTTCTTTTAACGTTTGAAATCTTTAACTATAATGTCCATAAATCTCTAGTTTATTCGAGTTTTAAAATACCAATGCTCGAATCATACAGTTGGATAGGTATTTGATCGAGGAAATTGGTGAACTTAATAATTTATTTTTTTATTTTTTTATGAGACCATAGAGTTCACCAATGCATTAACATTATTATTGTGCACATTATTGAAGCTTATGGTTTTCTTTCGAGTAGAGATTGGTCTAGTAAGTTATAAGGGTTTTTTTCCACAAACTAGACACATTTATGGCTTCTGTATAAGGGCAGAAACAACCACATTTGAGTGGAAATTGAGGCTTGCATGAAATATTCTTTGACAACACTTGAGGGACACAATGCGTCTGTTGGAATTATGGAAATAATTTTCATAAATTATTTTCTATAGGTTGACCACTAGTGTTATCAAGCGCAACCATCACCTGTACCATCTGAGACATAGTTGGAGCTCCTTCCTTGCAGTCCAAGTGGTGCAAATGAAATCCATAATATATATGTACATACTACTAGTATAGGAACTAGCTCAGTAGCTACTAATATTTGGACCTATACTTTGATGATTATAAGACACAGGATGGTTCCAAAGTTGGTTGTGTTCTCATTGACCGTTGATATAAAAGGCATATCTTGTCATGTCACTTGGATTTCGAGTGCACAAAAAAGAATGTTCAATATGAAGCACTCATTCCGGGGTTAAAGTCATAGACCTCAAGGTGGAAGCACTTAAGGTAATTCATGATTCATAGATTGTTACCAATCAGGTATGGAACACCATTCACTGTGTCTCACCTTATTTGAAAAACTACCAACAAGAGGTATGCCACCTTATTTATTTCTTTAAATCATTTAATATTAGTTTTATTCCTAGAATTCCTAATTTTTTCATATATATTAGCCAATGCAGTTGTTAGAATGTTACCATCAAATGATGGATTTTCTGTTGATGTCATTTATATGCAATTTGTGCCTAACAATGTAACTAACTTCATGTCCAATGCAGGTGTGTTCAAAGATGTGACTATTAAAGAAGATGAGCATGAGAAGGCTTTGCAGGAAGAATCCCAAGTAACTAAGGGGAATATTATGCCTAAAGGTGTGGTATCTCTTGAGAAAATTTATGACCTCTAGAATTGTTTTAGAGGACGAGTGAATACAAAGATTAAGAGCTACACATTTTCACATGAATGAGTCAATCTGGGAACCAAAGAAGATTTGAAGTATGTGAACCTTGGTACATGTTGTTCTCCTACAAAACAATAGTATTTTATTTATCTCTTTAAATAATATAGAGATGTTTTTTCATGGATGTATGATGATATAAACACATATGATACACGCGTCATCCAACATCTAATTCCTATCAAGGAATAGGTGAAGTTGTTTCAACAAAAGATAAGAAATGTTCACCCAACAATTAAACCCCTGATTAAAAATGAATTAAGGAAATTTTTGGATGCTTGGATCATCTTTAAAGTTTGACATTATACATGGGTTTCTAACCAAGTTCCTGTGCCGAAAATTTCCAACAAGATACATATATGTGTTTATTTTCACAACCTCAACTAGGCTTCTGATAAGGACATTTACCTTGTTCCATCTATGGAGAAAAAACTCCAGACAATATCTGGGTTGGATATGTTCTCTCTACTGGATGGATTCTTCGAATATGTTGAATTGCTAGTAGCAGAACCAGATCAATTGAAGACCTCTTTCAGAATGAAGTGGGGAACTTTTTCTTTTAAGCACATGCCATTCAGACTCATTAACGTTGGTGCAAAATTTCAACGGGCCATTGACATTGCATTCGATGAATTGATTAGATAGAGTGTGGTCATATAATTGGATGATGTAACTATATTTTCAAGGAAGAGATTTGATCATATTCATCATCTAAAGTTGATTGTCGAGCAATGTCGCAACTATGGAATTTTGATAAATCCAAAAAAGAAAATATTTGGTGTGTCTGAAGGTAATCTCCTAGGACACATTATTGCTAAGAGTGGGATTAAGGTTAACCCGGAAAGGGTCAAGGCTATTTCTAAAATCCATTTTCGTGTGAACAAGAAATCAATGGAATCCTTCTTGGGAAAGATCAATTTCATGTGCAAGTTCATCTTTGACTACGTACAAATTGTCAAACCATTACAAGAGATGATAAATAAGGATGTTATACAGGAAAATGGGATAAAAGGGAGAAATATGCATCTTCAAAAATCAAGTAATCCATTGTTTATCTTCTAGCTTTATATAGTCTCGATTTTGGCTAATATTTCATGTTATATACTTTCTCTTCTGACATGCCTATTACGATCGTATTGACACAGAAAGACAATCAAGGGAATGAATGACCTATATCTTTCATGAGTGATGGCTTAGAGGGAACATAATTGAATTATCCCTCCATTGATAAACAATCATATGCATTATACAAGGCAGTCACGCATTTTAGGCCTTACCTCCTAAAATCTCACATGATTATCTATATGCCTCATCGAGTAGTTAGAAAACTCTTTGTAAAACAAGAGCTTGTGAAAGGAGGGACAACTATATGACATGATTACAAGAATATGATCTTGAATTCAATTTGGTTCATACTACTAAGGTTCATGGTCTATGTCGGCTTTTAGCCGAAGCAATAGATTCACCAGAATAAGACCCTTCTGGGTGGGAATAAGAGTTAGAGATGTATAATTTTAAGAAATTTCCTCCTACAAGTCCAACCACATCTTGGTATACAAACATATGGAAAAAATTATAGCATGGAAACTTTCCTTCGCATTTATCGAGAAACAAAAGAGGTAAACACGTCCTAAAGTTTTATCTTACCAATTTGTGCATCGTGTGATTTTTCGAACGCCCAACAATGGTGTCCTACTTAGATTCTTAGAGCCTCGATATTCCGAAAGGGGGTTAAAATATCTTCACGTTGGACCAATAAGTGGACACTTCGTGGGTGATACCACTGCTCATAAGGTGATGAGGTATGGTTACTATTATCCCACATTATCTAACGATGCTCATACCTACGCCCAAAAGTTCCCAATATGTCAAAGGGGTGCTGGTTGTGGTCAAAATTCAACCACCCCATTGCTACCCATAGCAGTTGAGGAACCATTTCAACAATGGGGATTGGATGTTATTGGTGAAATATTTCCTCATTCATCGATGCAACACTGATGCATTCTAACTACAACTAATTATTTCACTCAGTGGACCAAAGTAGTTCCATTAAGGTAAGTTAATGATCACAAAGTCATCCAATTTCTCAAACAAAACATCATAACCAAGTTCAATGTTCCTACATCTATTGTCTTCGATAATGCAACTTATTTTTCCTCATTAATGTTGAACCCTTAGTTAAACTGAGAGGGGGGGGTGGATGAATCAGTTTAATACATTCATGGACTTTTAAAAATTTCCTTTAAACTTATTTACACCTTCATTTCATGACCACCTTAATATATAATGAAACAACAATCTTAATATGCGAGCAGCAAGAATTAAGCAGATTAAATATAGAACATTAATACATAATCATCATGCATATGGACAAAAGATATAAGTGGAAACCCATAAGGGAGAAAACCACATCTTATTATTGTTGTGATGCAAAGGAAAGCTCCAACTCCCTCTCACCACTGATTTTCTGTAGGCTCCAACCTAGAGGAGGCTACTACCTCAAATTCTGCAAGCTACAACTTGCAAGGAAGCTCCAACCCAAAGGAGGCTCCCAACTCAACCAACTCCAATTGGACATCTATCAAGATAAAACTTGAAATGGAAGCACCAACTCCCATTTATTTTACATAGGCTACAACCCACAAGAGGCTCCTACCTCAACTAGCTCCAGCTGGACATCTATTAAGCTACAACTTGAAACGGAAGCACCAACTCCCATGTATTTTCTATAGGCTAAAACCCACAGGAGGCTCCTACCTCAACCAGCTACAACTAGACATCTATCAAGCTACAACTTGATACAGAAGCACCAACTTCCTCACTCTACAATAAAATCATATGTTGATTTGCCTCGATATCAGCTCTGTTTTTCTCTTTCTTCACTATTGTCCTTCCAACCTTCAAATTTGCTTTAAATCATCTCTGGATCTTCACAACTTCTCTATCTTCTCTATCTTCTTCTTCCATTCTCTAACCTCTTAATGCATATGACAGTAACATCATTTATAGAGATCACCCTCTCGTTGTTTGCATTCCACATGGGAATATGAAATGAACAGGCACAACTCTTTTTCTTCCACCTTCTCATTTTCTTGCTTAGCACATTCAGGATGTTACAATACTATGTACTTATTTCAGTATTACATCGGAGTTTTGATTTTCCTACAGAGACTTGCCTTTGCATCAAAAACAATATAAAAATAAATAATACATTTTCAGTTACAATCAATTATTTACTCAGCCCATCAGTTTCTTCGCTTTGCTGTGCATTTGTCCTCTTCTACTTGCTGTCTTTGTGTATTTTCTGCTTCTGCTGTTATATTCCACCTTTGCTGCATAACTGCCCCTTTTATCTCGACTCTTCTTCCACATTCAACCCCTTCGTTAGATTTATTTCCGTAACACTATTTTTCTCAAGCTCCTGGTCCTTTGATTTGCGTTCAAATCATTTCTTTGTGACCTGTGGGATATGGCCCACATACAACTCCCTTTATATACACGGCGGATTAAAAATTCAAGCTTTAACCAACATACATACGTTTATCGATCAACAGTGCATATATATATATATATATATATATATATATATATATATATATATAATTATCAATCAACAGCATAAAATTTATAATATGGCGCATATAACATACACGTAACAAGGGCTATTGGGTCCCAGAGTGCTTGACCAATCATATCTCATCGCAAATGCTTGCCCACAGGTTTCCCACTCTACTGTTAGTGAGAAACCTTAAAGCATGCGATTTGCGATCTACACTCGTGCGCGGTGCTGCCACGTGGAGTCCCTTCATCGCATCGCATCGCTTGATCCTTACTGCATCGCAACCAAAACAACATACCTTGCGATGTCTTTGAAGTTAAATCCTATTTCTTGCAGGATGCGATGTTGTGAAAGGTCGACACGTGTCCCTTATTTCTCATCGCAAAAAAATTAACTTAACTTGCAGTCCCCTTCCTGTTATACCTTAAGTGTTGTGATGTGTGGTCTCGCAATTTGTCGTCTGTCGTTGATCTGCCCCGAGATATAATGGTTCTCATCTGATCGCACTTCACACTTTATAAGATTTTCTATGTGGTTATACTCTATTTCTTGCGATCTGCAATGTTGCACTGTGCCAACACGTGTCTTCTCCATTTCGCTTCGCAAATACTTTAACTTACCATGCAACACCTTAATGCTAAACTCTTAAATGTTGCGATTTCTGAAATCACTCCTAATTCGATTTGATCTCCGCTGTCCATCTCTCGCCTTCACTTTTGTGATCTAATCCTGACTGTCTGTTTTCCTCCCTTGAAATTCTTCAAATAATTATCTTCCTTAGTCGATTTTTCGTTTGTTTACATTGTACCGCTTTGTAACTCTAGTTTCTGCACGTTGTTCCTCCTGTGCTTGTCTTTGTTAATGAATGCCATCCCGAGTTATCATACTCAACATCTACTAATCAAAGCCCTCTCTTTCTCTCAGCTCTCTCCTCTCTCTCTTGGGTTAATCATCTCTGTGTAATATCTCGGGTCCTCGTTGTGTCTGGAAAATCTGAATGCCTTCATCTATCTCTGCTCCATTTGTTGCCTCCACTGTCTCGGCTGCTTCTCTACTGCGTTTTCTACCTCTGCAGTAATCGTTGCATCTCTACTATTTCTGCTTCTTTGCTGCCTTCTTAGCTGCATTCACTGCCTCTCTACTTTTTCTACTTCTTTTTCTTTGTTTTATCTCTGCTGCATTCGAAGCCTCTCTACATTCGCTTCCTCTCTTCTTCTTTGTCCTTGTTGTATCTCTGTTGCCTTTGGTGCCTTTTGTTTCCTTTCACTGCCTTAACTGCCTTGACTTCCTTTGTTCTTTTTCTGCTTCTTTGCCTTAAATAATCACACTAAACCTTCTCCATGCTACTCCTTTTCCTCTTTTTTACTTCTCTCTGCTTTAGGTTATACTTCTATTGTTGCTCCTTTGCCTCTCTATTGCACAATGCCTAATCGGCTCATTTTCCTTATAACCGTTACTTCTATGCTCTTTTTCCATCAATGATGATTCTGGTGTTGCTCCTTTCTGTACCTTTACCATCAATGAAAATATTTCCAATAGTCTCCCCCTTTGGCATTGATGTCAACACATCCACCAATACTCCAATACTTCCTCCAAGACTTCCTCCCCTTCTCATTCTGAGAAGTGTCTTATCTTCCTCTGCTTTCTTTTCAGAAGAGCCTTTCTTCTTCTGCTTACTCTTCCTCCCCCTTTGACATCAATGGAAAAGGGTTGCACATATCCCAGTGTAGATTCTATCTTTGCATTTCCTCTCTCTGAGTTGTGTTTAGGCCTTCTTCTTTTGACTTTATACCTTGTTTCTCTAGAATGGTGTACAAGAGTTGTTGGGAGGACACTTTTGAGAATCATTGAACTTGTATATACATAGTAAGATGATACCATCCCATAGCACAAACTCCTTGCACTTGTTTACAACTGAAAGTGATGATAAGGACACTTCATAGAACAAACTTATATAATCAGATTTATATGATTAGAGATGCATCATTGGAACAATACTAAAATACTGAGAATGATCCATATGACATATCAAGTCTGCTCCAAATATACTTCAGTCCATATTATGATCTTCATATGAGATACAAATCTGTATTACACATCTATTCAAATATGACGATGCCAATATATCTTTTATAGTTGTGGTTCACCTTTACTGCCTATTGGTGGTGATATGAGCTAGGTTGTTGATCGGGATATTACACTTAACAGCTAAAAGGTCCTTGTTACTGATGTGAACAATGAATCAAACCAGAGCTTACAAATTATTGTTAGATTAGACAATATATTTCAATCTAAGAGAGAAAATGACTTTACTGCTTATACAATGTACTTTCAAAACAAACCCTTGAGGCTAGATACATTCAATGTATTGGTCAGTCTCACTTATATACTATACAATTTTATTTATGACATAAGGGGGTATGTATATCGATGATCAACCTCTCTTTAATGGTGAAATACCAACAAATCCTTTCTGCTGAAGTATGATTTAGCCGAATCAATAATAGACTCTTGAGCTTCAAATGTAAGATTAACACAACTATTCCTTCATACATCAGATACTTTAACTGTTCTATCATGGTGATCTTCAGCAAAACATATTCAAGTTGTTTAATTGAAATCTCGGCAAACAGACTTCACATAGTTTTATGAATGATCTTAAGAAAGAGGCCTTGAAGATATATCAATACTGACTTGAGGAAGGCATGAAGTTATATCTAGAAATAGATACTTCTTCAATGCTCAATATACTAATTCAAGTGCAAACAAGATAATGATCCTTTTGCACTTTCATTGAAATTTTTATGCTTTAATAATGTAGATAATGCTGTGTATACTACCTTGATGTACTTCTGCCATAGTACTCTGATCCTAAGAACATGTAACATACCACTACTTCACTGATAACACTTAGTATTCTGCTGATAGGCAGGCTGCTTGATCCAAGTACCAATTGATACTAGTTTGATAAACTATGCAGTAATTTCACTTCATCTCACACATGCACCCATAGTTAAGACAACATTCATAGTTTGTGCTATTGAGCTCTCCATTTTTCTTAACATAGATCATCAATATATTGAATCTGATCTTGGCATCATTAACCTTTTTCTTATTCTGTCTATTAGCACCCTGTAATTAGCAAGATTGGAAAAATTCGAATTGCAGGGAGAACATTATTTCAACCACTTTGGGATTCTAGGATCTAGCCCTCCTGAATCCGGAGAGGGATCTCTCCAATAAGTGCAAATATGGATTTGTCTTTGGAGTTTGGGTAATGATATTAGGCTAGTTATGAAGGCCGAGGGTTTGTTTTTTTTTTGGATGGTCGAGCATGATTACTGTTTGAGGTGGAAAGTTCTAAGTGCAAAGAGTTTCAAAGGTGAGAAGTTGCAAGAAAATAGAACGAGCTTTGGTCAGGAAGATAGATAATTGCAGGTTTTAGTCCATTGGGCTATGGAGTAATAATAGGGTTTAATTGAAACAGCAAGGGGCAAGACTGGTCCATGGGGCAAGTCATCTATGTCTAAGGATCTCTTTAAAGTTTTATTTATGGAATGAAATGAGACAAAAAGAAGGGGAATTAAACAAATGAAGAACAAAGAGCAGCCTAAGATCTGGTAAGTACTTTTAAACTAGCCAACTTTTGACATACACTTAAGAAAGACATGAAAGTAAACTAGGATCTGGTAAGTACTTTTAAACTAGCCAGCCTTTGATACACTTTCAATATAAAACATATAAAAACAGAGGGAAACACAAAAGATAAAAAAAGATGGTCTAAGATCTGGTAAGTACTTCTAAACTAGCCAGCTTTTAACACATTCCAAGGTAAACATTCTGACAGTCTTTGGGGATAAAACTAGGACTAGGGCACACCATATCTTCCTTAGTTAATCTCTACTTAACATGAAATTAAAGTAACATCCAAGAAAAATATTCAGCTAAAACAATAAGACGAGGGAATGCCGAAATTCCTATGCTTAAACTGAATTAAATCATTCCTAAATAACACAGATTGGAAGAAAACATTCAGATAAATATTTTCAGTCAGAGAAGGGTACTGATATACAGTAGGTCCTAACTCTATCCATGTTGTCTTTATAAGAGAAGATGAACACAGTGAAAACATAAACAAAATAACGAGTCACAATGAGAAAAACATCACCATCAACATAGACCAGGATCCCATAAATCAGCTTGTATTGATGCTCCAAACCAGTTAAAGCTTTAAGTCCACTACTTTAGTTTAGCAATCATCTACACATCTCAGCCTAACTTATCTATCACAAGCAGAGCTCCAAGGGCCAATGAAAACTATTTACAAGTAAAAGTCTCAAGCTCAATTACATTTCAATGTTCAGTAGCCCACTCAACCAACCCCTCCCTCATCTTCTTCTATAGTATTTATAGAAGAATGAGGAAGTGAGATTTGATAAAAGATATCCAAGATAATTAATACAGACTTGATGGCTTCTCGGCCTTTGGGGGGCTCGATGAAGAAGCTTACATAGGTTTCCTTTGTATTAAATAATTTACATTAATATTTAAGCTCAGTGGGAGCTCTTCTTGACTTTTGAGGCTCAGTGTTGTGTTAAAGTAACTCTGCTGATATTTTTTCATTAAGTTTATTTGTAGAATTAACTTCTCTGGCTGCGCTGAGGCAAATACCTGATCTTGATCAATAACTTCGGCCTCTGTTTGAATGCTTTGAGGCACAGGTGGCATTGTGGTAGCTGGGAGGAATCAATTTGCCTCAGATGTGGCGGTGGAGGCTTTCTGTCTGATGAAACTTTATGATTTACCTTTAAACTATGTTTTAATATGGGGATTAGGATTTTTATAATCCATCTTAGCCGTAATCCTCACATATCCGTCTTCAATCTCATGTTCTGGTGCGTTCCTGTCTTCGACACTGATACTCTTTGATTTGTGCTTGATTCACTGTGTTTATTGGTGTGCAGGGTTGTGCAGGGGTCGAGTGGCATAAATGCTTCATGAATCATTGACGAAACATGGATTTGAATCCTGCGAATGATTCCCTTTGATGAATTGAAAGCGAGAGGATCATCACCCTCAGCCTTTGAAATTTTCTTTAGTATAGCGGAAAAATCATTTAAACCCTGCAAAATACGAATAACATTATAAAATCCTAAATATATAGGTTTTCTGCTTCAGAAGGCACGTGGAGATGGCATGGCCATTGGATGGAATCATCCAACAGTCGAGATTGATTAGAGGAGGTCAGAGGAGAGCAGAGGAGGAAATTAAATCGGAACCGTCAATCGCACAGAGATCGACGATTGGGAGCGAGGGCGAATAGTCAAAACAACAGAGTCATTTTATTTGGAAAAACGGAGAAAATGGGCTAAAACCTTTGTTTCGGCAAAAAGGTGGCGGAAAAATGAGTTTGGGGATCGAGACACACGTAGGCCATCGGATGAAATTGGCCCATGTAATCAACGGTGGAGATAGGGTACCGACAAACCTTATAAAACATGCCCAGACTTCAAAGAAGGTTGATAAAATCATGCTGTATAAAGTTCCCCAGGTTCGGATTTGCTAACTGTGCAGGGAAACAATAAAGATCCGCCCCAATTAAAATCTGTCGTGTGGATGCTGATGTGGCACCGGGGACCACCGGCTCTTGTGGGACCATTGAATACCGCTGTGGACGAGGGGACCAGGATTATGAAGTTTGGGTCGTCGATCTGCAAATCAGATCGATGGCGGAGATGTTTTAAATAACCGCGTCGTACCACGTTTATCATATGGGCTTCTTCAGAGCACAATCACCGTCCGATGAGCTGGCCTCAGATCGGACGACGCACGCCAATATCGCGCTGGGCAGATATCTGGCCTTTAATGCCTAGGTAAAACGGTATCGCCATACCGCCCAAGGCCACATGTCGTCCGGCAGGGTTGATCGCTGCTAAACGGAGAAAACCACCTCCTTCTCAAAAGCGGTGCGATGAATTCCGCCCGGTTTTCTTTTAATATAACGATAAAAAAATTTAAAACCCAAAATTTAATATAAACAAAGGTTTGTTGTCGGGAGGGTTTTATATTCGCGATTTGGCTTGGCGCCCGTCTGCGGGGCCATGGATGTATGGAAGATAATATGATCGGGGTTTTTATGCATAGGGCTAATCGGCATCGGAGATTTCAATAAGGGGGAAGATTTGCTCGTTGTGTTTCCTCTGATGCGATAAGTGCCCAAATGGCTTAGCGCTTGGCTCTAGCACTAGGGCATGTGAAGTGGAAATGGTTAAGGACTTAGCCCAAGGGGGCTTAAACCTTTACACAAAAATATGTATTTTTATGAAGTTTTCAATGTTTTTCCAATGATTTTGAGGGTTTTGATAAGGCAAAGAAGGAGTCTTAAACCTTATCAAAGGGGTTTCGATGGGAGAGAGGGGAGAATATGAAAAATGAGGGATTTTATGGGGAATAAAGGGGTAAAAATGAGGTTAGTTTTGGAAGTGGAAGGAGGGGGAAAATGGCCTTTGGAGCAGTATTTTCACTTATGGAAACAACAAAATTTCTAAGTATAATATGGGAACAGTCAGTGAAGATTTGGACAGAGGCATGAGGCCTTCAAGAGTCTTCAAGCGCCAACACTTTTTGCAATAAATTTTTTTCCTTAAAGGCTCCAAAAATTATTTAGCCACCTTTTAGTATAACAAATTTCATAGGTGGCTAACAGTGGCTCCACATGGGGATGGTGCCTTCTTGAAGGCATCAAGAACTTCAGACTTGCATTCTCTGGGAGGCTTATTAGTGCCTCATCCATTGGGATGCCCTTCCTTTGCTGGGATGATTTTCTTTTGCTCTGAAAACATATTAGTAGCCATAAAAACAATGTATCTTTCAACAACAAGCTTTCTACCTACCCAATCCTACAGATCTAACATTTTTTCTTATTTAGAGTGCACTTGGATTGGCAAACTCTTTTACAACATTTTATTCTTTTGAAAGCAGGAAATATAATCTATTTCTACTCCTTATTTATCCATGGACTCAGATTGAACAGCTGAGCCCATATGATTCTCTACCTAATCTACCATCTGTTGGGATTAAACTGTCCAACAAACTTTATTCTCTAAATTCTACAACAAAAATTTAAAAAGCAATCAAGTCAGGATTGAACAATCTAACCTAATGTTGGTCTATGGCATAAAAACAAGCTACACATAGACATTATTTTGCACAAAGTTTAAAACAAAATGGAAGGCTTGAGATCTGAAATTTCAAAGCATTTCCTTCCCCCTTTTTACAACTCTATTTTGACTCTTTCTTGAGCTGTCTTTCCTTTGTCAACTGGTTCAGATTTTGAGCTAATTGGAACCAGATTTACATCTTTCTTGACTCAGAATTTGAAACAGATTTGAGTCACTCTCTTTGGAAACTTAGGTTCCGATTTTGAGCATGTTTGAACCTTTAATTTCTATCCTAAACTATCTACTAATAATCCAAGATTAAACATTTTGGAAAATTGAATTCACTATCCTATCAGCAGAAAATTTAAAACTAATTAGTCAAGATTAGGCTGTTTGACTAACTAGAAGTGTGTTATTTAGGAGTGGCATTTGAGCTTGCACACTTTCAAATTTGTTTCTCTTTTTTGGTATGGGGCTATACCTTTCTTGTTTTCACAATCTGCCCTCTTTTCTTTCTTTCACTATTTTTGTATTTTGATTTTTTCTAACTTTGAATGCAATGGTGGATGAAATATTTATAGTGGAAAAAGATAAAAAGGCTTTCAGAACATTAAATGTATCAAGAGAAGTAATGCTTAAGCATCCTGCCATTGACAGGACCCCCAAACAATTCTGCTTCATTCAACTCTTGTAAGAAATAGGCATTGTTACCAGTGGCTGAATGAATAGAGTAAGGGCCAAGCCATAAGTTGTCAAATTTTCCATGCTTGCCTTTGTCTTCCCTTGTTGAGTCCCACTTCAAAACTTTGTCCCCAATATTGAAATTGCTGGCCTTTGTTCTTCTGTCAAAAAACCTTCTAATGCTGTCCTGCTTCTGCGATGCTTGGTTATAAACCTCCTCTCTAGTTTGCTGAAGATGAATGGTCTGATTTATTCTTCTGATCATGTCATTATCTTCAGTTTGCAACTCTTGAATCAACTTCATGACTGGTACACCAAGGCTGGTTGGAAAAATCACATCAGTACCATACACAAGCTAGAAAGGTGACATACCAATAGATTTATACAAAGTCAATCTGTCAGCCCAAAGTGCATGAACCAGCTTTGTGTGCCAAGACTTTTTGTTGTCCTCCAATAGTTTCTTGATTATGTTCACTAAACTCTTGTTTGAGGATTTTCCAAGTCCATTACCTTGGGGGTAATAGGCCATGGAATGCCCCAATGTTATCTGATATCTGTGACAGAATTCAACCATCTTCTTTGATCCAAATGTTGCTGCATTATCAGTGATGATCTTAGTAGGACAACCAAATCTAGAGAGAATATTATTCTCTATGAATTTTATAATAACAGAATCATTGGCTTGCCTACAAGGTATGGCTTCTATCCACTTAGTGAAATAGTCTGTGGCAGTGAGAATCCATCTATGCTTAGCAGAAGATGGTGGATGGATTTCTCCTATGAAGTCAAGTCTCCATTGTTGAAAAGGGGCTTCAACAGTGATTGGATGCAAAGGTAGGGGTAGCAGTTTTCTTCTGCCTTCAAAAAGTTGACATTTATGGCAGGCAATGATCATCTTGTGTACATCATGAAAAAGAGTAGGCCAATAGAAACCAGCCCTCAGAATTTTGTTGGTTGTTGTCTTCCAGTACAAATGACCTCCGCACTCTCCTTCATGGAACTCGTGCTTAACCTTTTCTGCATCATACTCAGGTAAAAATTTAGCAATATACCACTTGCATTTTTCCAATAAATACATCTATCTATAATGCAATAGTTTACAGCTTTTAACTTTAGGAACCTTGCCTTTGTTTTTGTCAAACCAGGAGGTGTATTCAAATTAAGAAAAACATAAATAATATCAGCATACCAAGAGGAATTCATGAAATAGTGTTCAACAATGGGAGTTGAGATTTCCTCTTTTTCATCAAAAGCATTAATCATATTTATATCCATAACTTCAAAATTTGATTCAGCCATTAATCTAGCTAGGCCTTGGCCTTTGATCAGCTTAGTGGGTTTTATCTCTAAATCATATTCAAGAATAACAGCAATCCACTTACCTCTCTTACCATCTGGGTCCTGTGTTAGAATGTATTTCACAACTGAATTTGGGACAAAGGCAATGATGTGTGAGTGAAGGATGTACACTCTGAAGTCTTTCAAAGATTTAACCAAAGCAAATGCTTGCTTCTCCATAATGTTATACTTCAGAGGGGCATCCCTCAATGCCTTGCTAAAGAATGCAATAGGCTGCTATTGTCCTTGTGGATTTTTCTGTAAAAGGATAGCAGCTATGGTATTTTCTGATGCAAATGAAAAAATATAAAAATATTTTGAAAAATCAGGACTTATTAGAACCGGTGTTTTGGTCAACGCTTGTTTCACCAGCTCAAAGGACTTCTTTTCTTCCAAGGTCCATTTTACCCCTTGCTCCTTCTTCAACATGTTTGTGATATTTCTAAGAAGCTCAGCCAAGTTGGGGATGAAACTTCTCAAAAAGTTAATCTTTCCAATGAAAGATTGCAACTCCTTGATGTTCTGAGGATGAGAGATTTGCAATATGGCCTCAATCCTCTTCTGAAATGATGTGCCCAAGAAGTTTACCTTCTTGGAGACCGAATAGTGTCTTCTTAGTGTTTAAAGATATTCCAAACTATCTGCATTTCTCGAAAACCTTTCTTAAATGTTCTAAGTGCTCTTCATCTGTTTTTGAAAACATAGTGACATCATCAAGGTATATAATGATGAAGAAGCCTAGTTCCTCCGAGAATGCTATGTCCATGGCTCTTTAAAAAGATGCTCCAACATTCATCAGACCAAAAGGCATTTTCACATACATGAAAGTGCCCCATGGTGTAGTAAAAGTTTTCTTTAATTGATCAGTAGGGTGAACTAAGATCTGATTGTACCCTGAGTAGCCATCAAGCAAAGAAATTCTTCTAGACCCTACCACCCTTTGTAAAATATGGTCCATCTTAGGTAAAGGGTAGTTGTCTTTCAATGAAGATTTGTTTAAGTCTCTAAAGTCTATACAAAGCCTGATCTCTCTAGTTTTCTTCCTAACTGACACCAGATTAGACACCCACTCAGAATATCTAATAAGGACAATAATACCAGCTTCATACATTTTCATGATCTCCTTCTGAACGAAAGGCAACTGAACAGGGTTTGTTCTGTTCAGTTTCTGTTTGAATGGTTTTTGGTTTTCTTTGAGGGGAATTTTGTGCTTTATTATTTCAGTGTCATAGGATTTAAGATTTTCATAACTCCACTCAAAAACAGCATAAAACTCTTTAAACAGTTCTATGTATTTGAGTTTAATGTGAGCTAGTAATTTTTTAGACAGTTTGATAATTTTTCGGTTTAAACACATTGCCTATATTGCACTCTTCCACTTCAGTCTCTACAGGTTCCAGTTTTGGCTTCTTTTCCACATCGTTAAAATCAAACAACTCTTCTAAAGGGGCCAGACCCTTAGGCAAACTTTCATCTTTAGAGTGCAGATTTTCTAACTCCTCTGTTTCTAATTCTGCAGTCAATTCTGTTTTGTTTTGAATCTTGCTTAACAGGAGATTAATATTAACAAATTCAGGAGACAGTTCTTCTTCACCAAGAAAACTTTCTTCACTGCAGTCTGTATCATAATCTGAGTCCGAACTGTGTAGTTTGAATTCATTTCTGAATTGCATGAAGTCTTCTATTTGTTTGTCCCCCTCGAACACTTGCCAGTATTTTTCGTTGTCAGGTACGGCTGGTCTGAATTTTACTTGAGTTGTGCAGTCTTTGGTTTCATATGGCGTTAAGCATGTTCTAGCTACAAAGGCTAAATTGTGGGCCACAATATTTCTTTTTCTTGGGACAAAAATCAGTTTGGATTCCTCGAAAGTTTTTAAAAGGTCCATGACATCGTTTCGGTAGGCCCTAAGTCTAGGATTATTTGCGTTATACTCCCCATTAACTTTCCTAATGACCAAATCTGAATCCCCATATGATTTGATTTTCTTGGCTCCGAACTTTTTCAACAAACGCAAGCCTAGAAGCAGGGATTCATATTCCGCTATGTTGTTGGAACACTGAAAGTTTAATTTGCAGGAAATGCTTTCTGCGTGGTTGTTTTCAGTGTTGCATATCCAGACACCTGCACCAGCATTGGTCTTAGTGCAAGACCCATCGAAGTGCATACTCCATAGAGGACTAGTCTCGAGTTTATCATTTGGGTTACTATGCTCTTCAATAAGCGTGTTATCGAATTGTTCTTGGAGGTCAGCACACTATTGAACTTGTTTTAACTCCTTAGATTTTTTATTGGGTTGAGGACTGTGTTCTTGAATCTCAATGTTTAAAAGAAAAGGACACATGATTTGTATCTCAAGACTTGTGTTTTGTTTGCTAGAGTTTACAGGTTTAGCAAACTATTCTGACACTCCTACATTATCTTCTTCCTCCTCTCTATCTATCATTAAATCAGACAAGGTCACTTGTTCACTGAAAGTTTCATCATTGAAAAGGATAAATGAATCTAGGCCTGTGTTTACAGAATAAAGGGGAGAGTTATGTGGTTTTTCCTGACTCGTAACTGTGTATTGCATATGAGACTCCCTGTAAAGTCTTATAGTCTGATTGAAAACAGGGATAGTCGCATAGGTCATGTCCATTTGCATAGTCCCTTGTAACTTAGCCCCCCAAGATCTTGATAATAACATTCCATATTTTTGGGGCACATCAGCCACAACAATATCCATTACTAAGCATTTGGTTGGAATTGGGCTAAGTTAATGAAGAGGTCTTTAATTAATCCTAAACATTTTACTCTGCTTGAGTCAAAGGAGTAAAGGTCTTTGTAGGGTCTGGTGATTTCAAGGCCTAGGCTCTCCATGACAGGTTTGGGCATTAAATTATGCGAGGCACCTGAATCATGCATAGCGTTGTGCAAAATTTTGTCATGAATATTTAAACTTATGTAAAAAGGAGGAACAGGTCCCTCTTGATATCTACCTTCAATATTAGGACCAAAAATGAGCTTTGGTTGGTCATCATTAAGATTGACTGTGTCATTATTATCCTCAATATTTAAAGCCTTCAAAATTTGGGTCCTATATACATTCTGGGCAGCTAACTCAGTCAGGGGAACAAATATTTTTATCTTTGAAATTTCCTGCTCTAGGCTGAAAGGAATTTGGTTCTTTGAAAAACTTGTTTCAGCCTTACTAGCTGCTGCCACTCTGTCAGCAACATAAGCTTGTTGATTTGTTCTATTTACATTTGACAAAATGGTTTTAACAGGAGTACTAGCTGAAGTGTTAGTACTACTAATGCCCGCACTCTGTTTTTCATTGTTTAGAGTGCCTTTCTCTTTACCTTTATCAGAATTAACAGGCACTGTTTTGTCCTTTTGTTTGATGACTTTAGGCTTAGTTGCAGTGCTGTTTTGTGAAGATTTTTCAGAGGTTTTGGTGTTGGGAGTTTTTTGACTAGTTTTGCTTCTAAGGTCATATTATTTTTAAGACTCTATAATGACATTTTCCATGTCTTGATAATAACTTTCATGATTATCTCTTTTGTCATCATAATGTGTATAAATAACTTGTTTTCTATCATAATGAATCTCAAATTCATCATCATCTACCCCTAGCATGTTGATATCATCTTCCTCTGTTATCTCATTTGTTTCCTCAACCTCACTTACATAGTTTTGATGAAATGGAAGAGTGATTTGTTGATCATTTTCCCTAGGTCTGTTTGGAGGTTGGTTTCTTCTAAAATTTTGATTCTGGTTCTGGTTCCTATTTTGAGGAGAATTTTGGTTTTGGCTGGCTTGTGCTCTCTTAATTATTCTCATCTCTTTCATCATCTCCTCCATCATTCTCTCCATCTTTGAGTTGGAAGTAGAGGGTGTAGACTCCTCTCTAAATGACACTCTCTTTTCATTTTTCATTCTTGCTCTTTTCTCCATCAAGTTGACTTCCATAGAAAGAGCACCTTTTTGTATCTCTTCAAGAGTTGCAGGATCTCTCTCTCTCAGCTGATAGGCCATCTCAGGGTCAAAACCTTCAGGAAACTTGTTTAAGTATGAGCCTTGTGGAGTTTTTAGATCTGGGGAAAGTGCATTATATACACTGTTAAATCTGGTACAATAAGCTTGTACACTTTCCCCGGTGTTTCTATGGAGGTTCTTGTAATCAGAAAGGACTTGGAGAGGATTCTTCTTTACTTCCTATTTGTTTAAGAATGTCAGATGGAAATCTTAGAGATCATTGATACTATGGGGGGTTAAGCCTTTAAACCATTTTCTTACTTCTCCCCCTAAGCTCTGAGCAAATAATCTAAGCTTGACAGAATCATCATCAATTTCATTTCTGTGAAAGTAGTCATTCATCTTATCCACATGTTGTGATGCAGTTGTAGCATTGCTAGCATCATATAATGGAAATTTGGACGGATAGTCCTGTGGAAGATTGACTAATGGTACAAGAAGGACTAAGGGAGCATACGATGTACCCATGGCAGGAGGTGGAGGTGGATTTACAAGAGGTATATTGACAAGAGGAAAAGTGGGATGGAATGGAATGGCTTGAATAGGGGATGTAGGGTGAGCAGAAGTGGATGGACCAAGAGTATATTGTTGAGTTGATCTTGGATGAGAGACACCTAAGTTGTGAATGAAATGTAAATCAGGAGGTGTTGTTTCTCTACTACCAGGATGTTCACTTGTTTCAGGAGATGAAAGTGAAGACTGAAAATATAACTGATCTAAATCATCAAGAGACCTAGCTCTAAAGGGATTTACTAAGTCAACTTGTGATTGTAGTAGAGCCGAAAGATTTTCAGGAACTGAATTAGCTCTCAAGGGTGATCTGAAAACAGTTGATAATTTAATCCTAGGAGACTTCCTAAGGAAACTTTCTGGGTTATCAACTATCTTAGGTGGATCGGGGTCAGGATAGGCTCTAGTGTGAATCTTTCTAGGAGCCACTATGCTGTGTTTTTCAAACCCAAATAAACAAGAAAATTTTAACCAGGTATGACAGTCTTTAAAAGTTCAACCAATCTGTTTACACAAATTTTAATCCTACAGTCCTCTAACTGAGTTTGAGTGATATTACAATGATAAGGGTTCTTCCCAGTGGAGTCTTAAGGTCTGTTCAGGATTGTGGAGTCGCCAAGTGGAATTTTTTAGCTCCTAAGGAGGTAAAAGGTTATATGGTCCACCACCATGTTTATTTGATACCAATTTGAAATTTTTTTGGGTTTTCTGAGTTATTTTTCAGTTGTGTGGTTTCTAAGAATTTCCTAACTTTGTTTCAAAACATATCTACGGTTATGAGACAAAGACAATCCACTCTTATGGCTAACAACTGATCTTTCAAGGTTAGACAAACTTTTATGAGAATCCTAGGTTTTGCCTAGTTTGTCACTGATTCAAACAAGTTTCATCATTATTACCATTTCTTGGTAGTGCTTGAAAAGGCTGCTTTTACTCACAAGGTTTTATGAAGTTTTTAAGGGAACCTAAGGTGAAAATTCAACTTCGGTCCCCAGTGGAGTCGCCAGAGATGTTACCACCCTGTAATTAGCAAGATTGGCAAAATTCCAACTGCAGGGAGAACATTATTTCAACCACTTTGGGATTCTAGGATCTAGCCCTCCTGAATCCGGAGAGGGATCTCTCCAATAAGTGCAAAGATGGATTTGACTTTGGAGTTTAGGTAATGATATTAGGCTAGTTATGAAGGCCGAGGGTTTGTTTTTTTTTTGGATGGTCGAGCATGATTACTTTTTGAGGTGGAAATTTCTAAGTGCAAAGAGTTTCAAAGGTGAGAAGTTGCAAGCAAATACAACAAGCTTTGGCCAGGAAGATAGATAATTGTAGGTTTTAGTCCATTGGGCTATGGAGTCATAATAGGGTTTAATTGAAATAGCAAGGGGCAAGAGTGGTCCATGGGGCAAGTCATCTATGTCTAAGGATCTCTTTAAAGTTTTATTTATGGAATGAAATGAGACAAAAAGAAGGAGAATTAATCAAATGAAGAACAACGAGCAGCCTAAGATCTGGTAAGTACTTTTAAACTAGCTAGCTTTTCACATACACTTAAGAAAGACATGAAAGTAAACTAAGATCTGGTAAGTACTTTTAAACTAGCCAGCCTTTGATACACTTTCAATAGAAAACATATAAAAACAGAGGGAAACACAAATGATAACAAAGGATGGTCTAAGATTTGGTAAGTACTTCTAAACTAGCCAGTTTTTAACACATTCCAAGGGAAACATTCAGACAGTCTTTGGGGATAAAACTAGGACCAGGGCACACCATATCTTCCTTAGTTCATCTCTACTTAACATGAAATGAAAGTAACATCCAAGAACAATATTCAGCTAAAACAATAAGACGAGGGAACGCCAAAATTCCTATGCTTAAACTGAATTAAATCATTCCTAAATAACACATATTGGAAGAAAACATTCAGATAAAGATTTTCAGTCAGAGAAGGGTACTGATATACAGTAGGTCCTAACTCTATGCATGTTGTATTTATAAGAGAATATGAACACAGTGAAAACAGAAACAAAATAACGAGTCACAATGAGAAAAACCTCACCATCAACATAGACCAGGATCCCATAAATCAACTTGTATTGATGCTCCAAACTAGTTACATCTTTAAGTCCAATTCTTTAGTTTAGCAATCATCTACGCATCTCAGCGTAACTTATCTATCACAAGCAGAGCTCGAAGGGCCAGTGAACATTATTTACAAGTAAAAGTCTCAAGCTCAATTACATTTCAATGTTCAGTATCCAACTCAACCAACCCCTCTCTCATCTTCTTATATAGTATTTATAGAAGAATGAGGAAGTGAGATCTGATAAAAGATCTCCAAGATAATTAATACAGAATTGATGGCTTCTCAGCCTTTGGGGGGCTCAATGAAGAAGCTTACATAGGTGTCCTCTGTATTAAATAATTTACATTAGGATTTAAGCTCGGTGGGAGCTCTTCTTGACTTTTGAGGCTCAGTGTTGTGTTAAAGTAACTCTGCTAATATTTTTTCATTAAGTTTATTTGTAGAATTAATTTCTCTAGCTGTGCTAAGGAAAATACCGGATCTTGATCAATAACTTCGGCCTCTGTTTGAATGCTTTAAGGCACAGGTGGCACTGTGGTAGCTAGGAGGAATCAATTTGCCTCAGATGTGGCGGTGGAGGCTTTCTGTCTGATGAACATTTATGATTTACCTTTAAACTGTGTTTTAACAGGGGGATTAGGATTTTGATAATCCATCTTAGCCGTAATCCCCATAGATCCATCTTCAATCTCATGTTCTAGTGCGTTCCTGTCTTCGACACTGATACTCTTTCATTTGTGCTTGATTCACTGTGTTTATTGGTGTGTAGGGCTGTGCAAGGGTCGAGTGGCATCAATGCTTCATGAAACATTAACAAAACGTGGAGTTGAATCCTGCGAATGATTCCCTTTGATGAATCGAAGGCGGGAGGATCGTCACCCACAGCCTTTGAAATTTTCTTCAGTATAGCGGAAAAATCATTTAAACCCTGCAAAATACGAACAAAATTATAAAATCCTGCATATATAGGTTTGCTGCTTCAGAAGGCACATGGAGAGGGCATGGCCGTTGGATGGCATCATCCAACGGTCGAGATTGATTAGAGGAGGTCAGAGGAGAGCGGAGGAGGAAATTAAATCGGAACCATCGATCGCACAGAGATCGACGGTTGGGAGCGAGGGCGAATAGTCAAAACGACAGAGTCATTTTATTTGGACAAATAGAGAAAATGGGCTAAAACCTTTGTTTCGGCAAAAAGGTGGCGGAAAAATGAGTTTGGGGATCGGGACACACGTGGGCCATCGGATGAGAACGGCCCATGCCATCAACGGTGGAGATCAGGTACTGACAAACCTTATAAAAAATGCCCAAACTTCAAAGAAGGTTAATAAAAGCGTGATGTATAAAGTCCCCCGGGTCCGGATTTGCTGATTGTGCAGGGAAAAAATAAAGATCCACCCCAATTAAAATCTGCCGTGTGGATGCTGATGTGGCGCCGGGGACCACCGGCTCTTGTGGGACCGTTGACTGCCGCTGTGGACGAGGGGACCAGGGCGATGGAGTGTGGGCCATCGATCTGCAAATCAGATCGACGGCGGAGATGTTTTAAATAACCGCGTCATACCACGTTTATCTTACGGGCTTCTTCGGAGCGCGATCACCATCTGGTGAGCTGGCCTTAGCTCGGACGGTGCATGCCAATATCGCGCTGGGCCGATATCCAACCTTTAATGCCCGAGGAAAATGGTATCGCCATACCGCCCAAGGCCAAGTGTCGGCCGACGGGGTTGATCGCTGCCAAATGGAGAAAACCACCTCCTTCTCAAAAGCGGTGCGATGAAATCCGCCCGGTTTTATTTTAATATAATGACAAAAACATTTAAAACCCAAAATTTAATATAAACAAAGGTTTGTTTTTAGGAGGGTTTTATATTTTCTATTTGGCTTGCTACCCGTGTGCGGGGCCATGGATGTATGGAAGATAATATGACCGGGGTTTTTATGCATAGGGCTAATCGGCATTGGAGATTTCAATAAGGGGGAAGATTTGCGCGATGCGTTTCCTGCGATGCGATAAGCGCCCAAATGGCTTAGCGCCTGGCTCCAACACTAGGGCATGTGTAGTGGAAATGGTTAAGGACTTAGCCCAAGGGGGCTTAAACCTTTACACATAAATATTTATTTTTATGAAGTTTTCAATGTTTTTCCAATGGTTTTGAGGGTTTTGATAAGGCAAAGAAGGAGTCTTAAACCTTATCAAAGGGGTTTCGATGGGAGAGAGGGGAGAATATGAAAAATGAGGGATTTTATGGGGAATAAAGGGGTAAAAATGAGGTTAGTTTTGGAAGTGGAAGGAGGGGTAAAATGGCCTTTGGAGCAGTATTTTCACTTATGGAAACAACCGAATTTCTAAGTATAATATGGGAACAGTGAGTGAAGATTTGGATAGAGGCATGAGGCCTTCAAGAGTCTTCAAGAGCCAACACTTTTTGCAATAAAATTTGTTCCTTGAAGGCTCCAAAAATGATTTAGCCACCTTTTAGTATAACAAATTTCATAGGTGGCTAACACTGTCATTCTGGTTTAAAAGAATGTCACTGCATATTCCTTTCTAGGACTGATCCATAAGCATTGCTGCTCTATATAAAATTCATTTTTTATAACATAATGATCTTCGTGAAGGCATCTTCAATTTCTTTACTTGGAATCTACAAGAGAAAACCACTCATAGTTTTATCACTCATTTAACATATTTCCTCCAAGGGACCTTCTATAGATGAAATATGGAATGATATAATAATGATAAACATTTCTCTTACTCATCCTTCTTAAATTTGTTTCATTGCTAACTCTTGTAGTGTGATGCACAATGTGATCATACTCTATGGATATTTCCAGTTCTATAGCTCAAAGAATATTTTTTGTGATTTTAATCATTCATCACTTAGTGTGTTGTTGCCTTCTTAGCTTACATGTTCATGGCTAATGTTCCCTCTACCACCATGGCAGCCTGCTGCTTTCTCTCCTTCCATCAACCTATTGGCTATTGAATGCTTAAAGTATTCTTCTTCCTCTATAGTTCCCCGTTAGAGGAATTTTCCTTTCCCTTTCTAAACTTTTAGTTGTTCTTTGTGATTTTAATCATTCATCACTTAGTGTGTTGTTGTCTTCTTAGCTTGCATGTTCATGGCTGATGTTCCCTCTACCACCATGGCTGCCTGCTACTTTCTCTCCTTCCATCAACCTATTGGCTATTGAATGCTTCAAGTATTCTTCTTCCTCTATAGTTCTTTGTTATAGGAATTTTCCTTTCCCTTTCTAAACTTTTAGTTGGTCTTATTCCATGGAGCTCTTCTTAGACTACTTTTATGGGGAATAATTATGAACTGCTCTCCCCCTGGGATGTTGCTTCTTATTTATTGTTGGCTGGATATCTATGTTTCTTCCTAGAGCAGCTCCCTTTGAGACTATGATGGATTCATTATGTTATTGAAGTAACATGATCCCCCTTTCTCTTTTCCTTCCATACTTTATTGGGGTTCTTCATAATGTATGCACTTCTTTTTTATTCACAGTTTTGTCTGATTTGATTGGATTCCATCATCTGTCTAGATTTCTCTAATGTATATGGAAGCTTACAATATTTTGCTTTGTGACCAAGCTTGTGGCATGAATAACATCTTATTTTACCTAAGAAAGGTTGAGTTGATGTATGGCATTTTGTTCCCCTTTTTTAATACAATTTACATTCAACATATTTATGTCCAAATTCATTGCATTAAAAACAATAGCCATGGAATTGATTAGTGTACCTGGTGAAAGGTTGTCCTCTCCATTTGTTTCCTTGAGGTAGTATTTTCATTTTCTACATTCTTTGCTGGTTGGACTGGATTTTCTTTGTCTTAAAGTATGTTGCAATATGTCCAAGTTTGTGGTAGTCAAAACAAGTGATACTTCTTATGGGAAGAAAGAACCTCCTTTGATAGCTTTTGAATTTATTCAATTCATATTCAGGAGTGTATGGGCCTTTTGCAGCTGATTGATTCTTCCTCTCATTCTCTTTCCTTTCATTTTGCTTCTTATTTCTATTAGTTTCTTTACAAATCATGTCCTTGCTGGCTTCTACTTCCATGGGAATCTTTTGAGCTGCTTCATTATCCTTTACAACTTTTACAAAAGTGGTATTCCTATTATCTTCTACCTTGGACTTACTTGTTTCTCCTTCATAGCTTAACCCAGTCTTTATGAGAGGACATCTTTGATAATTTATTATTTTTTCCAAATGTTCAGAGCTTTTCATTCATGGAGTGTTCATAGATAACTCCCTTTGGTCATTTTCTAGCTTCTTTCTCAGACATACAACTTCTTCTTCCAATTTATCTTGCTCCTGATGTTTATCTTTAATTTTCTTAAGCAGAATGTCTTCCACCTTCCTAGCTTCTTCAAGTTATACTTTCATCTGAATGAGGTTTTCTAAATCAGGTTCTTCCTTTACATATTTTAGGAGAATGTCTTTTTGTTTTCTGCACTTGAGTCTAAGTCTATTTATTTCCTCCATGGCACTCCTTAGCTCCCCTTCAAGATATACCTCACCTTCTTCCTCTTCTTCCAGAAGGAATCCTTCAGGCTCTTCCTTGGCCATCAACACAAATTTAGAGGTTCCTTCTTCATTTGAGGATTCATTTGAGCTTTCAGATGCGCTGCTATCTTACTAAGCATAAAATGATTTTCTATTCACTCTCTTCCCTTCCTACCATTTATTAATTTTGTTTCTCTCTGTCTCTTATTGTTGGTTCTTTGTTTTCTTATGAGGACATTTAGATTCATAGTGCCCCATCCTTCCATAGTTAAAGCACTTAAATGGAAATTTACCTTTGTATTTACCCATGCCTTTATCCAATCTTCTGACAAATTTGGCCTCTTCTTCATCTGAGCATGAACATGTATGTTCCTTCTCTTTCATGCCCTTTTCTACCTTAAAGGATGCCTCCCTCACATTTGACTTCCCTTGTGGAAGTCTCATCTCATAAGCTGTTAAGTTTCCAAGAAATTGGTTCATGGTCAAGGTTTCCCAATTTGTTGTTTCTTCTATGGTTGAAACCTTAGGGTTAAACCTGGATGGTAAAGATCTCAATATATTTTCAACAATTACACATTCCTTAATGGGTTCTCCTAGAGCTTTCATGTTATTCAAAATTTCCGCAACCTTTAAGAAGAAACTGGTTACATATTCTTCTTCATTCATTTTTTCATTTTCAAAATGAGCTCTATAGGTTTGCAGCTTGGCCATCTTCACCTTTTTATCTCCCTCATGGATAATTTCTAATGTATCCCATATTTCTTTGGAAGTATTTTTGTGCATTACTTTGATAAATTTTTCCTCACACGGACCACTTAAGAGTGCATTCATGGCTTTTGCATTAGCTATAAAATCTTGTTTGGCTTCTTTCTATGTGTCAGAATCCTTTGGGGCATGTCCTAATTCGACAACAGCCCAAACTTCTATTCCTAGAGACATTATGTACGTCCTCATTCTTATTTTCTAAAAGGCATAGTTTGTGCCAATAAACAAAGGGGATTTATTTGTTGAGGATAATTCTAGACTAGCCATCTTAGGGACCTAGGATCTCCTTCCAGTTGTTAAATTGATACAGAAGGAACTGGATCCAATACCAGTTGATGAACCCTTAGTTAAACTGAGAGGAGGGGGGGGGGTGAATCAATTTAATACATTCATGGACTTTTAAAACTTTCCTTTAAACTTATTTACACCTTCATTTCATGACCACCTTAATATATAATGAAACAAAAATCTTAATATGTAAGCATCAAGTATTAAGTAGATTAAATACAAAACCTCAACACATAATCATCATGCATATGGACAGCAGATATAAGTGGAAACCCATAAGGGAGAAAACCACATCTTATTATTGTTGTGATGCAAAGGCAAGCTCCAACTCCACCTCACCACTAATTTTCTATTGGCTCCAGCCTACAAGAGGCTACTACCTCAAATTATGCAAGCTACAACTTGCAAGGAAGCTCCAACTCCCATCTATTTTCTGCAGGCTCCAACCCACAGGAGGCTCCTACCTCAACCAACTCCAACTGGGCATCTATCAAGCTACAACTTGGAATGGAAGCACCAAATACCATGTATTTTCTATAGGCTAGAACCCAAAGGAGGCTCCTACCTCAACCAGCTCCAACTGGACATATATCAAGCTACAACCTAAAACGGAAGCACCAACTCCCAAGTATTTTATGTAGGCTACAACCCACAGGAGGCTCCTACCTCAACCAGCTACAACTGGACATCTATCAAGCTATAACTTGATACGGAAGCACCAACTTCCTCACCCTACAATAAAATCATATGCTGATTTACCTAGATATCAGCTCTGTTTTTCTCCTTCTTCACTGTTGTCCTTCTAGCCTTCAAATTTACTTTATATCATCTTTGGATCTTCACAACTTCTCTATCTGCTCTATCTTCTTCTTCCACTCTCTAACCTCTTAATGCATATGACAGTAACATCATTTATAGAGATCACCCTCTCATTGTTTTCATTCGACATGAGAATATGAAATGAACAGGCCCAACTCTTTCCTTCCAAATTCTCATTTTCTCGCTTAGAAAATTCAGGATGTTACAATACTATGTACTTATTTCAGTATTACATTGGATTTTTTCTTTGCCTACGAAGACTTGCCTTTGCATCACAAACAATACAAAAATAAATAATAAATTTTGAGTTAACATCATTTATTTACTCAACCCATCAGTTTCTTTCCTTTGCTGTGTATTTGTCCTCTTCGGCTTGTTGTCTTTGTGTCTTTTCTGCTTCTGCCATTATATTCCACCTTTTCTGCATAACTACCCCTTTTAGCCTGACTCTTCTTCCATGTTCAACCCCTTCGTTAGCTTTACTGCCGTAACATTGTTCTTCCCGAGCTCCTGGTCCTTTGATTTGCATTCAGACCATTTATTATGACCTGTGGGATATGGGCCACATATAACTCCCTTTATACACGCAGAGGATTTCAAATCTGATCTTTAATCAACATACATACATTTATCAATCAACAGTGCATATATATATATATATATATATATATATATATATAACATACATACGATTAGCAATAAACAATGTAAAATTTATAATATGGCACATATAACATACACGGAACAAGGGTTATTGGGTCCCACAATTCTTGACCAACCATATCTCATTGCAAATTCTTTCCTGCAGGTTTGCCACTCTACCATTAGCGATAAACCTTAAACCATGTGATCTGTGATCTATCCTCGTGCGTGGTGCTGCCACGTGGACTCCCTTCATCACATCGTGTCACTTGATCCTTAGTGTATCGCAACCAAAACAACATATCTTGTGATGTCTTTGAAGTTAAACCCTATTTCTTGCAGGATGCGATGTTGCGCAAGGTCGACACGTGTCCCTCCATTTCACATCGCAAAAACTTTAACTTAACTTGCGGTTGCCTTCGTGCTATCCCTTTAGCGCTGTGATGTGCGGTCTCACGATTCACTGTTCATCGTTGATCTATGCCCAGATCTAACGGTCCTCATCTTATCGCACTTCGCAATTTATAAGATTTAATTTGTGGTTATAATCTATTTCTTGTGATATGCGATGTTTCATAGTGCTAACATGTGTCTTCTCCATTTCACATCGCATATACTTTAACTTACCATGCGATGCCTTAATGCTAAACTCTTAATGTTGCGATTTACGAAATTTCTCCTGATGTGATTCGATCTCTGCAGGCCATCTCTCACCTTCACTTTTGCGATCTAATACTGACCTTCCATTCGCCTCCCTTGGAATTCTTCAAATAATTCTCTACCTTAGTAGATTTTTCGTTTGTTTACACTGCCCCATTCTATAAATCCGGTTTTTTCACATTGTTACTCATGTTCTTGTCTTTGTTAATGAATTTCATCCCGATTTATCGCACTCGACATCTACTGATTAAATCCCTCTCTTTCTCTCATCTCTTGCCTCTCTCTCTTTTCTTAATCATCTTTGTGTAAGATCTCTGGTCCTCGATGTGTCTGGAAAATCCAAATGCCTTCATCTGTCTCTGCTCCATTCGTTTCCTCCGCTGTCTCGGTTGCTTCTCTGCTACGTTTGCTGCCTCTGTGGTAATATCTCCATCTCTACTATTTCTTCTTCTTTTCTTCCTTTGTTTCCTTGCTGCCTGTGGTGCCTTCTTAGCTGCATTTGTTGCCTCTGCTGCATTCGCTGCCTCTCTACATTCACTGCCTCTCTACTTTTGCTACTTCTTTGTCTTTTTTGCATCTCTGTTGCATTTGCTGACTCTCTACATTTGATGCCTCTCTACTTTTGCTGCTTCTCTGTCTTTGTTGTATCTCTGCTACCTTCGGTGCCTTTCGTTTCCTTTCGCTGCCTTAACTTCCTTTGTTCTTTTTTTGCTTCTTTGTCTTGAATAATCATGCTAAAGCTTCTCCATGATGCTCCTTTGCCTCTTTGCTGCTTCTCTCTACTTTAGGTTATACTTCTATTGCTTCTCCTTTGCTCCTCTGCCTCACATTGCTGCACAATGCATGATCTGCTCCTTTTCCTTATAACTGCTGCTTCTCTACTCTTTTTTCATCAACAATGATTCTAGTGTTGCTCCTTTCTGTACCTTTTCCATCAATAACAATATTTCCAACAACTAAATCTTTATGGGTTTTCATTATAAAATTGTATTATTTTAAATCATGCATCCGACTATTACCCTTAGGGAAATCGTTTGGATGAGTCTACAAACAAGAACTTAATTGGTATTATTAAGAAAACCATATTCTCTAAGGAAAAGAACTGGAATAATGCTTTGGTGAATGAACTATGGGTTTATCACATCGCTCCTAAACCCTCCTTGAATACCTATCCCTACTTCCACATCTATGGAAAAGATGTTATCCTTCCACCAAACATAAAACTCCTAGTCTTGAAGCTTTCTCCGGAATCTCAAGGAAAACCATGCCTCCTTGTTTAAAGTTGGATAGATACTCTTCTTAAGCTTGAGGAAGAAAGACTCAAAGAAAAAGAGAAGTTTTCCATACATAAAATTGAATCAATCGTTGGTTTGATAAGAAATCCACAGGGAAAAAATATTTAGGTGTGGGTGACCTAGTATTGGAATGGGATAAGGCCCACGAAGATAAAGGCAAGCAATCCAAATTTTAATCCCTCTAGATTATACCTTATACTATCATCGAAATACTTAGCCGCCATTATTACATATTCAAATCCTTATATGGGAGGATTCATCCTCTTCCCATCAATGGCTAATATCTTAAGCATTACTTTTAGTATAAACCATAGGCTATGTTCGTACCTTTGTCATGTCATGCGTTATTTTCATTCCTTGTCATGTCATGCGTTATTTTCATTCCTTTATTTTTTTCAGTGTACATAAATAAGACCTTGTGTTAGAGTGTATGTATGGCTTGAAAATATTATATGGCGAAATGAATAGGGATTGTGACAACCATAATGCTTGAATATATGTTGATTTCCCTTCCTTGTTTGAGTAAAATTCCTTAAGTTAAGTAACGTCCAGACAAAATATATGATACATTTGCAAGGAAAGCTCTGAGTATGATGATGACACTTGTATATGTTCTAGCATCCTCGTTCCTAGCTTGGTATTGTGTCCATTTAGTGTTTCACATGTTAATCCAATCAACTAGAGAAGGGAAAGGGAAAAATAAATAGCGATAAAATCAATATCAGAGGTATATATAATTGTTTTAGAAGGAAAAACCTCTTCTTCTCTCAATAATTCGGTATCCCTCTTCTGCCTCTGTGACTAATAAGTTCTTAATAAAATTTAAATATACAAATAATAAGTAAAGTATGAAAGAAGATAAGGGATTAATGCACAGAGATTTGAAGGAAGTAACTTCATCGAGGTACCCACTAGGCTCGTTGGAAGTGAAGCAATTCTTGTGTTCCTGTAGTGACTCCACTATGCTACTGGACATGCTAACTGGAAGCGAAGCAACACCATGTATGAAAATGTAACAGGCCAAGGTTAAAAAATATTATAATAAAGTTAATAAAGGAAAAATAATACCAAGGTCATGGGACACGTATTCTAAGTTGAATGTTGGGAAAAGCATCCTAGTGTGGGTATTCATTTGGTTTATTATGGCTAAAGGAAATTGGAAAAGTAAATGGCAAAGGCTTTGAAAAGGAAAGAGGGAATTATTGGCATTTTATTTATGAAAATAATGGAAATTAGAATAAAAGGAAGGTAAAAGGTCATAGGTTGCATGTGAGGAGGAAAATAAAGGAAAATTAAGAAATTAGAGGCCTCATTGATAAAAATTATTCTGAGGATAATTTCAGGGATTTTTTATAGTTTTGGGTGGAGCTCTCTCTCCATTCTCTCTCTCTCTCATACTTTTGGAGCACTCTTGGAGGAGTGTGGCATACTTAGAAATTGGAGCAAGAAGGAAAAGGGAATCAAAGATCAAGGAAGGAAGAGTAGGATCAAGCGGCTACAACGAGATTAATTGTATGTATAGAGTTACATGTTTGAATTCCTTTCTATTTTTTGCATGCATGGTACATGCATGTGTGTTTTTTGTTCTCTTGTTTTCATTGGCATGGGTTTTTCCATGTGTGATAGTGGTTTTCAGCCTTGTCCTTCCATTTCTGGATAGCCATGGTGTGATGGGGTTTTTATTAATTGGTTGAGTTGGATTGTCATATGGTTTCAAAACAGAGTAGGGTGGTCTTAGGAGGAGACACAAGGCCTAGGAATCCTTGGACCGGTGAAGATGGGATTGTGGTAAGTCCTGATTGTGTATGCTCTCGTTAGGCTTGGGAATCCTCGACTGGTGAATGGTGGGATATACGGTAAATTCTAGAGTGTGGATCCTTGTTAGGGATTAGAATCCTTGACTAGTGGATGATGAGACATATGGAAAATCCTAGAGGGTGGAGCCTCATTGGGCATAGGAATCCTAGATCGGTGGATGGAGGGATATATGGTAAATCCTAGAGGTGCATACAGAAAAATTCCTCATATTTTAGGTGGAGAAATATAGAGGCATCCATGCTTGTATATGCCTAGTGATCCCTGGACTGCCACTCAGAAGGATTTCTGTAAATCCTGGTAGTGTATTTTTCTTGTTTGGGCCTAGGAATCCCTTGGCGGGATTGCGGTAAATCCTAGTTGTATAGATGACCACTTGGGCCTAGGAATCCCTTGGTGAATTGTGGTAAATCCTGAGGAAGTCCTAATTTTTTTGTTGTAATTCCAACATTCATGCATGGAATATGGCACGGGGGTGATTGACTGAAAGAAATATTTGGCTCAACGCAATCTATGGTCAGGTGGTATGTGGAAGTCCCTCGCTCGGTTGCATTTTGAATATGTTAATAAGATCTCTTTTAGTATTGTGCATTATGTGTAAATGTGCTTGTTATTATGTGATTATAATGGTTGTTTAATCATTATCAGGTTGATGGTATTATGTTGGTTATAAGCATGGTTTATGACGGATTTGAGTTATGGCTCTTGTCATTTTTTTATTAGTAAGTGAATGAATAATGAATGTAGGACATAATAGATGATATTGTAGCTATTATTACGAGGCATCAAACCTTCTTGATTATTATCAGATAAGTATGAAATCCCTATGCTCAAATGTTTTGTTATGACTTGTAGATTACATATTCATGATGTGTTTGATGGAATGACTATCATGGCTCGGCCTTGTCATGTCAATTAATTTTTCAAGTTTTGCATTAGAGGCCTTTTCATCATGTTATTTATCATTTCTAGAAGTTTCATTAAGTTTTTGGAAAATTCCCAAGTCTTGGCCTTGAAAAAGTGGCTCAGAATCTGGGGTTTCTGGAACAGAACTACCTGGAAAATTTTGCAATCACATGGATTCCCATGTTGTGCATGCGACGGGGAGGCTTCATTCACATGGAGGGATTTTCATGGGTCCAACTAGGGCTCTAATTCAATCATAAAGAATATTAAATCACGAGTTTAGGACCTGGAGTGTTTGGTTAGCCCCTGGCAGTCCTGTAGTTTCTAAGAAATTTTATTTTGGTTTTGGTTTATCGATTCCACTTCCTTAACTATACTTGGAGAGTTGAATCATATCATAGTAAATCTTTATCACATGTTTAGCCTGGTGGACTAGATAGCTTGGGTAAATTTGGGAGGAGAGTGTTACAGATTAGTATGAGAGGCATGTTGTGCTCTCTTTGGGTAATATCTGATAACATAGAGTGGTATCAGAGCATGGTTCAACCCTTGGAATGTATGGGCGTAATGTGGTTTCCGTGCATGCATGTAGGTTATATATGTGCTTTTTATGTATGAATGGTGATGGTCGTTATTACAGTTGTGTTTTCATGTGGAATTTGATGATGTTGATGTCAGGATGTGTTTTTCATGAATACATGTTTGTTGTATATGCATTTTTTATGCATGTCAGTGTCTATACGTTGTTATGCATGCATTGTCATGGTTAAGGTTATGCATGAATGATAGGTCAGACATTCATCGTGGTGGTTGTTTTATGAATTTTGTGTCATAATGATGTTGTTAGTATGTTATGATGCTAATATGTTGGGTGATATGGATCAGAAGATGCAGATCATTAGAGCAAGGTTGCAACACTGAACCTCGGGGTAAGAGAAAATCATGATACATATTTTTATTTTGGGCATGCAGGTATGTTGGTTATTGGTTGTTATAGGCATTGTGATTATGTACAGGCTTGTCATTCTATTTATTTTATGGTTACATGCATAATAGATGCTAGTTGATTAGTATGGAAATATGCACATGTGTCAAATAGTCATGCATGGTAGTAGGTTGTTGTTATATGCATTGCATTCATACACATGATGATTATGGTAAGTTAATTTAAGGTATTTATGTTATATGTGTCGTGCTAATCTAGGTTGACTAATCCATATGTTTATGGTTATGATGTTTAGGTATGAGTTCATATACTTGTGATATTGTGTCGTAGTAATCTGGACTGATTTGTGCAGATGCGATAACCTCCCACGAGATACATTGAGGGTAACATGCTTGGTATTATCATGACAAGGTAACAATTTATTTGTTTATATATCTAAAAATTGGGTGATGTGACATGACATAATAAGACTCAATTTCATAAAGGTAAAACTTAAAATAAAGAAAGGAATTGGGTGATAATTCCTCTGGCTACATTTGGAAACCACAATTCCAAATGAATGAGTGCTTTGCATGAATAAAGGAAGTATTTTTAACCTTGTTTTTTCTAAAATTATGAGGATATCTACTATATTTGTGAACATATATTTTATAGATATAACAGATGGATTCTAGTTATAGTTGGATTCATCAGGCAATTGAAGTCCCCTGAGAGATGATATATGTACGTGTTCATCTATAGGGAAGTGTGTTGGGTACAACAAGTTAACGTAATTGGTGTATATTTATATTTTTTTATGCACATAAATTTATGTGCGTTATGAAAGTATGATGCAAAGAATTGCATGGGAAAAGAGACTTCCATGAAATATTGAAGAACAACCGAGTTGAGATTTCCCTTGGAAGCATTAGGAACCCATGGGGATTGAGTCACATCATTTGTTGCTAGTCTTTTGCTTTTGGAATTTTGTGATTTTTTGTGCTTGATTGTGGATTTGTTTTTTTCTGTTGCATGATTGTGCCACTTTGTTTGCAGTGTCGTATTGCTATTGTTTTTTCATGGTTTTATCTTGTTTGTTTCTTCTTCTTGCCGATTTGGTTGTTTTAAGGGCCTTTGATTTGGTTGGGAAAGATGAAGATCAGTGCATGTATAAGGGTAGCTGAAGGCAAGAGTATGAAAATCAATTGGGTTGGTTGGTTCCATTAGTGTAAATGGATAGTGGCAGGATAATCATGAGGAAGATAATCAGGAAAGATAAAGTGAATGGATTTGAGGTGTCAAATTCATTGAATATGTTGGGAATTGTTGTTCTCGATGTTGTGCATGCATTACACAGATAAAGGGAGTTCTCTTATTCTTGAACTTATGATATCTGGTAATCAAGTGGCGATCATGATTATGCTAATGATTACATGGATATATATGTATGTGTGCCATTGTTTGGTAGAGTTGTCAAGGATCAAGGTTGTTTTATTTTAATGTTTATATGTATGTATTTGTTCCATTTTCTTATAGGATCATCATGGATCATGCTCATGGAGGAATGATTTCTTATACAGGTGAATGCCATGAAGAGTTTCTTGGTTTAGGAGGAATAAAGTGGGCAGAGTAACCTTGAAATATCTACAAGGTCAATATCATGTGAATATGAATTGATATTATAAGCTTGTATTGTGCCTATGTTTATGTTATGGACAATTAATGATTAGGGATACATCAACGGAATGGAAGTAGTATGATCGTAGGCATGCTGGAAAATACATGAATATTTGAAATACATTGGAAGAAAGGATGCTTGGTAGAGTCAGTGTGTGGTCTATGGATGTGTAGTACTACTGTTGTATATCTGGTGTACATGTTGCACCTATGATGTTGTGTGCAGGGGGTATTGTGTATATAGGGTGTTGTGTACATGTTTTTTATGCAGTGCTATGTACAGATGGTGTTGTGTACATGTTGTTTATGGAATGCTATGTATAGATGGTTTTGTGTACATTTTTTTTATGTAGTATTGTGTCCATATGGTGATATGTGCATGTTTGATATTCGTTGATGTGTACATATGGTGTTGCGTTCATGTTGGATATACGGTGTTGTGTACATATGATGTTGTGCACATGTTGGATATGTGGTGTTGTGTACATATTGTGATTTTTGCATGTTGCATATGCAGTGTTATGTACAAATGGTGTGGTGTGTATGTTGTACATATGGTGCTATGTACACGTGCTGTTGTTTGTATGAATGTACTTCTGGTGTTGTGTGCATGTGGTGTCATGTACATGTTGCACATGGGATGTTGCGTGTATGTGGTGTTGTGTACATGTCATGCACGTGGTTTTTGTACATGTGGTGCTATGTACATGTTGTGCATCTAGTGTTGTGTACATGTGGTGTTGTGTACACGTTGTGCAGGTGGTGTTGTGTACATGTTGTGCAGTTGGTGTTGTGTACATGTGGTGAGGTGGACATTTTGTGTAGGTGGTGTTGTGTATAGGTGGTATTGTGTACATGTTGTACATATGGTATTGTTGTACATGTGGTATTGTTTTCATGTTGTATATGTTTTTTTATGCACATGTCATATTGTGTGCATGTTGTTGTACATGTTGTTTTGTGTATGTGCATTTCATATTCGTGGTATTATAACATGTGTATTCATTGTTTTTTACTCTATGTATGTATATGTATTGTGTTTTACACTTGGTGTAGTTGTATGTATTGTGTTTTGTTGTACACCGGATGTAGGTGTATGTATTATGTTTTATTTTACATCAGGTATAAGTGTATATGTTGTGTCGTACACCAGATGTAGGTGTATGCATTGTGTTGTACACCTAGTGTAGTTGTATGTGTTATATATATTAGGTGTAGGTGCATGTATTGTATGGTGTTCTATGTTGTGTGTGGTTGTATGTGTGTGATGAATGCTATGTATATGTGCACACGGTTTAAGAGAAGGCATTGGGTGTTTGTCGGGTGTGGCAACTGATTCAGTGTGTGTATAGAAAGGATAAAGGTAGAAGCTAAGGATCGATTAAATGATCAGTATCAATATTTTACTTCATTTTTAATTATGCATGTGATCTATGATTCTAGTTTATGATGGTTATGTTAGGATCCTATATTTTATAGGATCTCAAGGTGATTGAGTATTTCATATTTGTAATTTTACATTTTAAATAATTTTCAATTTGCAAATGATTTACTTATATATATAAGAAAATAAAAATAGGGTATCTCAAAAATAAAATGAATATGAAGAAAATACAAAAAAAAAAAATCAGAAGAAAAAAAAAGTAAAAAAGAATAAAACCCCACAAAAGAAAAATAGAAACAATATTGAAAGTGCTGCAAATTTAAATGCCACTACTGCTAAAAATAGTTTCATTTATGTCAAAATACAATAATATTGTGTGCAACTTATCTTAAAATGCCACAATGACTAGATTTTGTTCCAATCATACAGCTTAATCATGATGGAACAAGTGTCAATTTCATGTTAATTAGTTTAGCAAATAAAGATTTTCCAAACAGTTTAATCTTGGAAAATCAGTAGTTAGGTAGAAAATGAGATTGATTCAACAGTCTAATATGAATTAATAGGAGAAATAAGTGTTAGAGTAGCTTATATTTTTATATAGAAAAAAGGTTATGTGGGTCTGCTAGCTTAAATGCACCCTAAGGAAAGAAGATGCAAAAATGTTAGCTTAGAAAAATAAATGAAATGGAAATGGTAGGTAAAATTTCTATTGGAGTTTTCAAAAGCATTAAAATCCTTATCCTGTGTTTGAATATTCAAAGATATTTCATGCATATGGTAAGAAGAAGGATAAAATGTTTTATCCTAATTTTAAAACCATCGAGCACATAAACAACAAAGTTTGGAATAAAATTATTCATCTAAAGTTTCATTCCATTAAACCTCACCACTACATGACAACCCATCTGGTCCCACCATTTTAAAACCCACACAAGTTCTCCATCCATCATATCCTCCTCCCTTTATCCAACGGCTAGCATTCCATTTCGGCCCCCCCTCTCCAACTGATCTTTACCACTTGGGGGGGGGGGGGGGATCCGAAAAAAATTGTTTTGATTTTTGGGCCAATGATAACATGGCGCCTCCTCTTCATTTCGCACCCCCCTCCCCCCCCACTCAAACAGCTTACCGCTTCATACCCCCTCCGAAAAGTTGTTTCTCCACTGATACCAAAACTACCATTCCACCCATTGAGCACCTACCATATCATGCCAGATCGATCAATACCATTGCAAATTAACTCCCTTCCTGCGGAAAAGCACCCGTAAATTCATTTAATTCATAACTAACCATTAAACCATTGAATCTGTGCCACCTCATCATCCCTTTCCTGCCTGATCCCGCTCCTGCTTATAGTTCCATTCCCATATTTTCCTTCCTGATGCAGGAGCATCCAGATTGAGCTAGCAATGTTATTGTGTGTTCACATGTTGTAGCTAACAAGAGGTGAAAAAAAAACATTGGTTATTAATATTTTATTTAGTTTTAATTGTAAGTTAGTTGTTTTTATTTCCTAACTTAAATCGGAATAAAATAGAAATTGGTTCTCCCTGCGAGGATATTAAAGCGAAATAGAGTAGATCATGAGGATATGATAGAATTTTTTATTAGAGTGGTTCAAACATAAAGCTAATAAAAGATAATTAGAATCGCTTTCAGTGTGCGAGAGGTGTGACAGAAGAGAAGACAGAGAGGGGAAGTCAATGTAAAATCCAACCATAAAAAGGGCTCGGCTCTGTAATTGCATTATTGTTCAATTATAAGTATATTTGTATTTAATTTTGACTGTCTATGTTGAAATTTCCTTCTTTTATTTCCACGTTGAGTCGGAATTCGCATCGCACATAGCGAGGTTTTCATTCAATAAGTTTAGGTGAAGTTAGACTCAATTTTGTGAAGCTGTAATACAAACATTCATAATTTATTTTCCTTGATAGCACAGTGCATCCAAAGAAGGTGATTGGAGATGCGAATAGCCGTGATACTATGGGACCATTAGATCTGGCTAGATCAACGGTGGAGGTCGAATCACAATCAATGAGAATTCACACTTCGCAAGGTTTTTTATTTAGTGTTAAGATGTCACAACGATAAGTTATTTAGTTTGTGATGCGAAACACATTGTCTATCGCATGGTAAACTATTCAGTTACGATGTGGTAAAAAGGGTAAGTTGCGAAGATTGCAATGTGGTGTGATGTGATGGCCGATCACATAGGATAAGGGTATTGTATTGCTAAAGTTTAAAAGTTGAGAAATGTAAAAAGTGTGAATTGTGAAGTCACAATATTGTTAATTTGTTAAAATTATGAATTTCTGGTAGTTAAGTTAATAAAGTTTGTAATCCACTTCATATTGATCAAGTATTGTGTGGGCCCATAACCCAAGTTCCTCATGTATTTTGATATTTTCCCACCTTGTCTACATCATTTGGTATCAGAGCAGACATTGAATTCTGTTCTTAAGGGTCATAGCAAATATGCCACCAAGGAGAGGAGCTGGCATAGGTCGGGGAAGACCTGTAGCCAATGCAATTTTTCTAGAAGAGATTTAACACCTTCATACAAGGATGGAGACAATGGAGATTTATTAGAGGAGAGCATCGAAAGAAGGGAATGTTAGCACAAAAGAGGAAACTACCGAGGAAGAAGAAGAGGAAGAAAGCGAGGAAGCTGAATTTTTCAAGACGTTAGCAAAGACTAGTGGAAGACCAAAGGTGGAAATACCTTTGTATGATGGGAACCTTACTATGGAAGAGATGATGGAGTGGATCAATTCATTCGACAAGTATTTTGACTATGAGTAGGTTGATGATAAAAATAAGGTGAAATTTGCAGCTACTAGATTGAAGGGTCATGCAACCATGTCGTGAGATGAGCTACAATTATCCAGAGAGAGAAAGGGAAAGCCCAAGATCAAGCAGTAGGATAAAATGGTGAGTAAAATGAAAGGTAAATTCATGCCAAAATATTATCAGTTAAATATTTTCAGACAATTACAAAACATGAAGCAGAAAGGAATGAATGTCAAGGAGTATATAGAGGAATTTTTCAAGCTGAGTATTAGAGAAGGACATGTTGAAGATGATATGGAGAAAGTAGCTAGATACATCAATGGTTTAAGGTATGACATACAAGATGAAATCATTTTGTTGAGTCTAAATACAATTGAAGATTCCTACCAATCAGCTTTGAGGGAAGAGGAGAAAATGTTAAGGAAACAAAGTCAGAAGAATAGAGGTAAAAGTCTAGCAAGAGGGAGAGGAACTTTCAGATCAAGATTTCATCACTATCAAAATGAAGCAGGAGGTTCGAGTAGCAGACTGCCGCAGAGAGGAGACTTTAGTAGAGGGATATTTTCAACCAGAGGTAGAGGCTAAGGAAGAGAAATCCAGTGTTACACATGTGGAGAATAGGGACACGGATCATGGGACTGTCCTCATAACAAACAAGAAAATCCATGGAATGTGAATGTAGTTGAAGCAAAGGAAGAAAATCCTCAGGTCACAGGAAAAGAATAACCATGTGAAGTAGGAGAGTCTTTATTTCTTAAAATAGTATTGCTTAAGGTAGAGAAGGAAGTAAATGAGCCAGCACAAAGGAAGAGCTTATTCAGGACTGTATGCAAGTGTAAAGAAAAGTGTTGCAAAGTTGTGATTGACAATGGAAGCATTGATAATGTTATTTCCACAGAGATGGTTGAGAAATTGGGGTTGATTAAGATGGTATGCCCTACTCCCTACAAAGTGTTGTGGCTATAGAAAGGACATCATATTTTGGTGATAGAACAGTGCAAAGTAGAGATACAGATCGATACATATAAGGATGTCATATTTTTTGATGTGATGCCAATGGACGTGTTCCATGTAGTGCTGGGAAGGCCTTGGAAATTTGACAGAAAAGCCATTCATGATTGCAAAAGGAATACTTATACCATAGAGAAGGATGGTAAGAAGAACACATTGTTACCTTTGAAGGATGAAGCAGATAAAGGAATGACTGGGAATAATGTTATGCTGATTAGTGGAAAGGAATTGCTGCAAGAAGTCAAGAAGGAGAAAGAAATGCATTTTTCCGTTGTAGGTAAACCCAAGGTAATTCTTACTTCTACTGATTTATACAATCTTCCCATGGAAATTAAAAAGTTGTTAGATGATTATGTTGATATAGTTATTGATGAATTACCAAGTAAATTTCCACTAATCAGAAGTATCAGTCATCACATATATTTAATAACTGGTGCAATTTTACCAAACAAAGCAGCATATAGAATGACCCCTCGAGATAATGAAGAAGTTGGAAGACAGGTAGGGGATCTATTAGATAAAGGATTGATCAAAGAAATTCTTAGTCCATGTGTACTAATTCTAGATCCATAAAAAATATCACTATTAGGTATATATTTCCATTTCCATGCATAGATGATTTGATGGATTGTTTAAGTGGTTCAAAGTATTTTACTAAAATAGATCTGAAGAGTGGATACCATCAAATAAATATTAGAGAAGGAGATGAATGGAAGACTGCATTCAAGAAAAACAATGGATTGTATGAGTGGTTAGTGATGCCTTTTGAGCTCACTAATGCACCAAGCACATTCATGAGACTAATGAACGAGGTCTTGAAAGAGTATGCAGGAAAATTTGTGATAGTCTATCTTGATGGCATTCTGATTTTTAGTCAGAGTATGGAGGAGCATTTCGAACATGTCAAGTTAGTGTTAAATACTTTTCAAAAGGTGAATTTTCTTATAAATTTTAAGAAATGTAGTTTTATGAAGAAGGTGCTCATTTACTTGGGATTTATAGTCCGAGAAGAAGGCTTGAAGATGGACACAGAAAAGATCCAGGTAATACATGATTGGCAAACTCCGAGAAGTGTATTTGAGGTAAGGATTTTTCATGGTCTTGCAAGTTTTTACAAAAAAATTATAAGAATTTTTAGTCATATATGTGCACCAATAATTGAAACGATAAAGGAGAGAAAACAACCATTTAAGTGGACAAAAGCAACAGATCAGAATTTCAAGTTGTTGAAAAAGTAGATCAATGAAAGACCTGTTTTAGCTTTGCCAAATTTTGACAAAATATTCCAAGTTGAGACTGATGCTAGTGAGATAGAAATTGGAGTTGTCTTGAGTCAAGAGCAAAAACCAATAGATTATTTCAGTGAAAAGTTAAATCAGGCCAAGAGGAAGTATTCGTCCTATGATAAGGAGTTCTATGCTATTGTGTAGTCTTTGAAGAAATGGAGGCATTATTTGTTGCCAAAATAATTCGTGTTGTATTCAGATAACCATGCACTACAGTTCATAAATAATCAACCAAATTTGAACCAAAAGCATGCTAAGTGGGTCGATTTTTTATAGATTTTTACCTTTGTAATCAAACACACAAGTGGTAAGTCAAATAAAGTTGTTGATGCTTTGAGCATAGTAAATATGGTTATGCAAGAATTGAAGATTGGAATTTTGGGTTTTGAAGAAATGATTGATATGTATGAGGAAGACACAGATTTCAAAGAAATATATGCAGCTGTTAAGAATATAGTGATTCATAATAGAAGCCAGTGGTTAGACTGTTACACTAAAAAATTTCACCATGACATTTAGCTATCTATATGGGCTCATCATTACCTATTTATTGCTCCTTTAGAGGTCCAAAATCATAAAGTTCCTAAATCAAGTCTTGGAATTGGGAAAAAGCTTATTAAAACCCTAAAAAGCCTAACTCCGCACTTTTCCTAGTCATTTCCTGTGGTACTGCGGTTTATTTCTATAAAACTTGCGACACATCCCGCACGTTCTGCTCATTAAAACTACAAACCCTCGTAAAAGGTAAAATAAAAAGAAAAGTAAGTTATAGAAGCCTAGCTGGTCAAATATTCTCCCAGCTGGGGCCTTCTAGAAGCGCTATCTGGTCGAGCTTTGCCCCTTCCATTCATGAACCTTTATCCCTTCATAAATGGAGCTATCCCTTGGTTTTTGGAGGTAAAATCCCATGATGAGAGGGCTTTATCCCTTCCTTATTGGAGCTGAAAATACCTCCCTTCTGCTATAAATTGAGACCATGTTTCAGTCTCGAAAGGAGTTACTTCTTAGCTTGTAGAAGAGAATTGTTGAAGAAATTATACTCTCCACATTTGGCATCATTGGCATGACAGAGATTACATACTCATAGCCATAGTCGTATGTTGATTCAGAGAGTTGGAGTCTTGTCAAACTGAGGAAAATGACTGTTCGGGACCCCAGAAGAACCTGTACAAACATCAAGGCATCAAGGTTATAATGTTTCTTCTTTTATTCAAAGTTAATACAAATAGAGTATATTTTCTCATTGATTTTTTCATCTATCTTTTGAATAACTTAATTATTGGATTCCTTGATCACTAAGATAGATTATTGCTTTTAATTTATCATATCTTGCAGATGATTTTGATCTTGTTTGCTTGTATTTGATTGTAGATCTTATGTACTAGATTGATACCTTCTGGAATGACTGGATTGAAGATCCAGTAAGCATTGGACTTCAGGTAGGAGCATCTCTCCATAGTTAATTAATAATTCTTAAGAATAATGATCTAGAGAAAATGGTCTACATCTGTATGTTTGTTTCTAGATATCCTTAGGATACTAGGGATATCACTCTTGTCCGCAAGAGGGATTTGTTCGTCTAACAAAATGGCGACTCCACTGGGGAAACTCTGAACTTAGTTTTCTTTTTTATTTTTAGTTTTATTTTTGAGATTTCTTTGAGATTTCTTTGACTTAGATTAGCTCAAAACTGGATTGGGTAGAAAACTCAATAGGATCGCTGACTGTAAATCTGTATTTTTATTTTTTCTCTACTTTTCTTGCCTTCCGCACTTTTTGTTTAAAAACAGAGCAATAGACTTCGCAACTTTTAGTGCAATATAGTGCGGTACCGCACCTTATTCCATTAAAAACTGCGGACTTCTAGAAAATTTTAGAAAAAGTAGAAATTATATTTTCTGGAATCCCATTACTTGATTCTTTGTTGCTATCCCAATTTGTTTTGACTGTAAAAGACCTCTGTGAAAAGTTTCTTTCAGCAATTCTATGTTTAAAGTGATTTTTTCAACTAGTTTGATTTTATGAGTAAATATTTGCCTTGTCCTCCCATTTATCTAAATCAAAAACTTCTGTATACCTCAGCTACTTGGTATGTCACTTTTCTTTTGTTGAGTCATTGAAGCTTGATGCAATTATTACTCTTATGAAAATTCGATTTTGTTTTCATTAGAAAAATTATAAAACCTTTTGGATTGATAAGGTCTAAAATTCATTTTAAAACTGTTATTGGATGCTTTGTTTTCTTACTGAAATAGGTAGAAATATCTTGGTTGGATTACAGACTGAGCTAAGACATCCTTCAACTTTTAGTTAGAGTTCAAGATTAGACAATTCTTTTAGTTTTAAGTTTTATAGTTATACGACTTTTAGTTTTCTTTTGGAAGAAGTTTGATTTTTGTTTCTGATCTAAATAGTATAGGGAATTCAATTTGAGAAAAGATATTTTTGAAATTGAGTTCTCTGAATTATTTTCTTTTCAAAGTTTCTCATGTAGCAAGAAAGAATTGATATTTTGAAAGTTATTGAAATCTCTCAACTCTTTCCTCTAGCTAGATTTCATTGAAAAGAAATGAGTCATTTCTCATACAGATGCATTAAGGAGTTACTTTGAGTCAGGTCATTAAACATCACCAAAGTTTAATTTTTGTACCTCTTGTCCTAAAGAACTGTCAATTAAAAGTAATGCTTAATTAAAATCAACCTAGAATTTTTTTATTTTCTAGGGATTTCTTCCACCAATATAGCTTAGGCTAGTGTCTTGGAATAGATTTTAGTTAACTTTCCAAGGAAATAAAAACAAACAAGTAGTCGATCTTGCGGTAGGAAAATCCAATTGTAGCTTGTATGCTTTGTGAAGCTCCTCCTAAAGGAGTCAAGCATGAGATCATATCCGAACCAGTGAGGTAATCATGCCTACCTCATTGGGAACGATAGAAGATGTGTAAATATTACAAACGGTAAACCTCAGATAGACCATTGTCTAGGAGCCTGGGGTCACTTGTCGGTAAACCTTGGATTATGTCAGGGAGCCTTCAAGGGGATTGAGATTGTTACTCTACCCTTGCATGCATATCGGATCGTAGACTGTTCCCCCAGGTATATGTGTTCTCGTTGGTAACCTTAGTGGCCATAAACTTTAGGATTCTTTCCCAAGGTGATGGTGGAGGGAAGGTCACACTGTACTTGGAGCAGACGTTAGCTAGACTCACTTGGACTCTCCGGAGGTTTATCTTCACTCGAGATGGTTTAAGTGGAGAAACATGCACCGGTCTGTTTCATTAAGAAGGTTTCGGGGTAACTGTTCCAACCACCATTTCTGCATTAGAATTTGATGATGTTGGATTTAATCACCAAATAGTGTTTTTAGTGTGGGAATCTATTGTTTGTGTGTGAATTGACCTCTTGTATTTTTCTAGGTGTGTGATTCATTTGGTTGTTTCTTTAGAGACTTTAGGGAATTTTTTGAAATTTTCTTTGATTACGTGTGATTAAAAGTTTTAATCGTGGTTGAATTACCGAGACAATCACTTAGAATGCAGGGGAAACCCCCTGAATATACACCAAGTCAATTAGAAAGACTTAAATCTGAAATAGGACAAACATCCAGGACTGGATCAACAGAACGGGAAGAAACATCTATAATTATTCATCCTGATTATGAAGTAAATCAACCGCAAACAACATATTTTACTCAGAAAATTTCAATTTCTGAATTAGCTGAACTCTCCTCTACAAAAAGTGAATTATCATCTACTGAACCTGAAATTTCTAAGATGGAAATTGAACTTGCTACATCTGAAGCTACTTTAGAGTTTGTTACTCCAACCCCTGATAATACTGATTCACCTCGAGTGAAGACTCGGATCATAGAATATATTCCTCCTGGGCTCATTAGTATTGAAGAAGTTACTAATACTGAAGAAGAAGTAGTTCTTCCTTCGCCTTAGGAAACTTTATATATTAGAGAACGTGAATCAATGTTTTATAGTCCTTTTCGACAAGACGCTTGGTATTCTTCATTGACAGAATTTCTACAGAATGTTGGTCTGAATTATTCGCCACCCTGAATTCCATTTCCTTCTACACCGAGAGTTTATAGATCTCCTTTAAACATGTCAAGTGAGTCATCCATGTTTTCTGAATCTCTAGAAACATATTTGTATGGTGTTCCTTCAGTTCCTGCAGGATACCAGTCACTCTCTGGTACTTTCTCAGGGGCATCTCCTTTTCCTGATAAACATACACTATCATCTGGACTACATGAATCAAATATTAGAACTGTAAATGTGGAACAAATTTATATGATGTTTGGAAAAATTCCAAACCCTGACCCTCAAGATAGTAATTTACAGCTTGGGGAGCAACCTCAAGTTAGTAATTTACAGCCTAGGGGGCAACGTCAAGGTCAGTACATGCCTCAAGGGAAATATCAACCTCAAAGTAAATACGTGCCTCAAGGTCAATACATGCCTCAAGGTCAGTATCGAACTCAGGGTCCACAACCTCCTTTAGGACAAAATTTTTACCCAGAACAACAATTTTATCCTAGAAGGGGGAATTATCTAGTCAATTATCCAACTTATGTTCCAAATTATCAGCTTAGTTATGGTCTTTCTTATCCACAACCTTCATATCCCGAACCTAATACAATGTGGGATCCGTCTCAAGCTCAAAAGAATTTGAAACCTAATATGCAAGTACCTTATTATCAGCCTCGACAACCGGTTGTTTATACTCATGTTCAACAACCTGTACAACCTATCCAACCTGTACAACCTGTCCAACCTGTTCAACCTACTGTTCAAGTACCTGCATTAAGTAGTGTTCAGAAACTCGATTCGAGTACACCTAGAACTCCAACCCAAACTACTGCGCCAATTTTTGTTCAGCCTACCACACCTATTTCTGGAGTATCTACAGCTCATGTATCTACATCCCCTCAGGTATCAATACCAATTCCTCAAGTTTCTGTTCCACAGTTTGGACCTGCACCCCAGACTACTATTCAGATGCCTGCAGGACAACCTGGTACAAGTACGGTTATAATAAGTCAACCTCATTTTACTTATCAACATTACCAAGGGTCGTATCAATATGGACCTGTAGCGCAAATCTAGTATATCAACCATACCCTGGGTATATGTACGAAATGCCTACTCAACCCCAATATGGTTCGGTTAATCCTGGTGATCTAGGGGGCATACTGATTCCCAATGCACAGGTTATTCCAGGATATCTTGGATATCCTCCTCCTAGAACTGGTATAATTTCACAAGACCCTAACCGTTATTTACCATTCATAGAAACTTTGGATTTACCTGATTTAACGTGCCTTACGAATGATCCTATCTATTATCATCCATATTGGCCGCCCATGCTGCATAAGTTGCCTAGTGATATCCCAAAGTTTGAAGGAAAAATAGGAGAGGACCCTTCCAACCATGTCATGACTTACCACCTCTGGTGTGCATCCAACTCATTAAACGATGATTCTATTCGACTTAGACCTTTTCATAGAACTTTAATAGGAGTAGTTGCCAAATGGTATATTGAACTGCCACGAAGCTCTTTTAACAATTTCAACGCTCTAGCAATTGCTTTCTTAACTCATTTTCAGTTGCCAGTTAGATACGACAACAACACGGAATTATTAACTTCACTAAAAAAATCCACATCTACATACATATTAGATCATATACATGAATGGAAACATAGAAGACGTTTGGTGAAAGTTTTTATCCTGGATCAAATATTGGAAGAATGGTTTATCAAATCATTGCTACCAAAAATCACTGAAGATGTAGCTAAAGGAGGGGTTGTTACAGAAATACAAGTCATCACTCAAGCTCAGTATCTTGACTTGGTATATACCCAGTCAGGTACATTGTACGAGAAAATTCCTGATTTACCGCGTCCTGGTCAGATAATAGCAAATCCTTCAGGGTCTCATGCCGCTGACGGTGTAATCGGTTCAGTTAGTACGACTAAGAGTAAGAAGAAATATTCCAAGGTTACTTCTCCCATAATAACTTTACATGATTCACCAAAAGGAGAATATTCCCTGGAAACTTCTGCCGATATTCACATTGTAGATTCATCGACTACAAAGACAAAATCTGGAAAAAAGAAGAGAGGAAAGAATAAAAATAAACAGACTTCATCCCCCAAGGAAAAAACTGATAACAATGAGTCGACTAATAATAAACAGAAACCTCGTTATCCTTTTCTTATCTGTGACGAGGATCATTTCACCAAGGAATGTCCACATAGGGCTGAGGTATCTAAGATCGTCAAAGGTTCATCTACCCCCGCTGTCTTGAAGGATCCTTTTCCTGTTCAAGATAGTAAAATGATTGGATCTTCTTCTAATAAATCAGCAGATATTTTGATGACGTCTCAAGTAATGGTTGCGACTCGATCGCAAGATTATGGTAGTAAAAATCTTGTTGCTAGTAAAGAAGTAGAAAATTCTAATTCTTCACCATCTACATCTCCTTCGGTTTCTGATCCAGTTCATATCGAGAAACCTAATCCTGATTTATTAATCAAACCGTCTGTTAAAGTTGTACTTCGTAAATCATCTTTCAATCCACATGCGAGAGCTGCTCAGAATTACAACATTGTGGAGGACTTAGCAATATCTCCATTAGCAATGTCGGCCTTGGAAGTACTGCAATCATGTCCAGCACAAAGGAAACGACTCTTATTAGCAATCGGAGCTGTAGATCTTCAGGATTCGAACCTCATGGTCTTTGATTTAGAAAATTTTACACCTTGTCTCCCTCATCAAATGGCTTTTCATATCCCAGTAATAGTAAAAAATAGACGTTGCTTTCATACTGTTATTGGTGAAGGAGAATCTACATGTATCATGTCGTTAAATTGTTGGAAATCACTTGGTTCTCCAACCCTTAACAAATCACCAACAATCCTTAAAGCTTTTGATGTAAGAGGATTCCATCGTTTCGGAATTTTACAGGATCTACCTATAGAGGTCGAAGGTAAAACCATTAATTTAGATGTGGAAGTAGTTGATGCCCCTCTAGATTACAACCTTCTTCTGGGTCGAAGTTGGTCTTATGCTATGACTGTTGTCGTGTCATCCGTCTTTTTATTAATCATGTTTCCTCATCGAGGAAATATTGTGAAAATCGATTAGCTCTCATATTATTCGTCTAACCAAACTTCTACAGATAATATTCAGCACGTTGGAAAATCGACTATCCCTTATGAGGATGTAGGAGTAGGTTTAATAAAAGATTCTACTTTAATGGAAAATTTTTCTGTGCCTCCACCTAACGTACTGCGTAATATTTCTAATATCAATATGATTACATCAAGCACTATTGCATTTTTTGATCCTTGGATAGTGCCTTTAGAATCAGAAATGGATTCATTCAATGGCGTGTTGCCTTTGAGTCCTTCTGAGATAACATATCAAGCAGTACGGTCATTTTCTAATCCTTTATCAACTGATGATGATCCAATGAATGTGATCAACGAAGAATAATTTTCACCATCAAGCTTAGCTATAACATCAATTCCTGATCCTTTTCAACAAGTGTTTCATACTGATGAAAGCATTCGTGAATTCTTGTCCATAGATGAATTACCATGGGATGATCTCCATCATAGGTCATCATTTTTACCTGAGCTTGATTGATTTGAAAATAAATTTTCATATATTTTTCCAATAGATTATGTCAATGAACCTCAGATTCCAATATCAATTGCAAATTCAGATTCTGAAATTAATTTGGGAAATATTTATTCTACGGTTCCCATTAACATATCCATTAAACCAGGAATTATTGAAAACATTCATATAGGTGCTTCGTGTATGTCAGATGAAATTTATACATATAAAACCATATTTCAAGAATTCCATGACATATTTTCCTGGTCTTATGAAGAAAATCCAGGAATCGATCCCAACATTGTCATTCATGAAATAAAGACTTACCTAAATGCTAAACCTGTTAGATAGCGATTATGTTTGATACATCCACGAAAAGTTGCTGCTATTAAAGCTGAAGTTGAGAAATTATTAAAAGCACGTTTTATTTATCCAATTCCTTTAACAGATTGGGTATCTAATATTGTTCTTGTTACGAAAAAACAATGAACAATATGAGTATGTGTCAACTATAGGGATATTAACAAAGCTTGTCCTAAAGACAATTATCCAACTCCTTATATCGACCAAATTATTGACGATTGTGCTGGAAATAAAATGTATTCATTTATGGATGGATTTCCGGATACAATCAGATCAACATACTCCCTGTCGATCAACCAAAAACAACATTCATTTGTCCTTGGGGATCATTTTCTTACTGTAAACTACCTTTCGGATTGAAGAATGCTGGAGAAAATTTTCCAAGGGCAATGTCCTATGCTTTTCATGACATTAAACACATTGTGCAACCTTATCTCGATGATTTACCTGCTCATTCATTACATAGGGAAGATCATCCTACTCATTTAAGAGCAATCTTTATGAGATGTAGGTATTATAAGATTCGCTTGAATACCCACATGTGTGTTTTTTGTGTAAAATCTGATAGATTACTGGGATTTGTCATTTCGAAAGAAGGCATTCGTGTCAACCCTTCGAAGTTTGAGGCTATTATCAACTTGCCTCCTCCTTCCACACTTCGCCAACTCCAAAGTTAGCAAGGGAAAGTAAAATTTCTGCGTAGATTTATCCATAACTATGCTGAGTTAACCATTACAAGACTGTTGAAATAGAATCTTCCTTTTATTTTGGATGAGATCGCTAATCGAACTTTTGATGTTTTAAAACACGTGTTGACCCATGCAACGTTATTGCATCCACCAAATTACAGCCATGATTACTTTTTATACTTAGCAGCCTCTAATTCCACCATTGGAATGGTATTAGTTCAGGAGGATGAATTACACAACGAGCATGTGATTTACTACCTCAGTTGGAATCTCAATCCAACAGAGATTAAATATTCACATGTGGAGAAATTGGCCTTGGCAGCAGTACAAGCTGTCCAACATTTTCATCATTACATTTTGTTATGAAAAACAACTGTGATTTATAATTGTAACCCGATGATGTACATTTTGACCAAACAATTGCTCGGGGGAAAATACTCTAAATGGATAATTATCCTTCGGGAGTTTGATTTATAATTTGAAAAATCCAAATCAAAGAAATCACTGGTGTTTGCCGAACTTATGTGTGACATCCTGAATACTGAGACAGAAACTGTGGTAGAGCATTCGATCACTGATGAATCTCTGTTTCTTATTAGTACGTTATATCCTTGGTATGGGGATATCATCATTTATCTCCAAACCCAAACTTTTTGGCCTGAACTTTCATGTTCACATTGACGAAAGATCTGTTACCAATCTCAGCAATACAATATTGTTGGAGACACACTTTATCGTCGTGGTGCAGATTCTGTATTTCAACGATGTTTGACTCATGAAGAGGCTAAACGAGTTTTGAATGACTGTCATTCTAGAGCATGTGGCAGTCATATGTCTGGGTTTTCCACAACCCAAAACATTAGGCGTTGGTTATTTTTGGCCATCATTATTCAAATATTGTATTATTGCGGTCCAAAAATGCCATAACTGTTAGATTTATGATTGAAATATGCGTGCACCACCAACTCCTCTTCACCCCATAGTTTCTATAGGTCCTATTGCCAAATGGGACATTGATTTCATTACATGTAACCCTCACTCGGCTAGGGGGCATGGCTATATTATTCTCACAGTAGATTATTTTACAAAATGGGCCGATGCGATGCCTACATTTGCGGCCGATGGTAGAACTGCATCTACATTTGTATTCAATAACGTGATTGCTTGATTCGGTGTACCCCAAGGTGTCATTACTAATCATGGGAGTCATTTTCGAAACATCATGATGACCGAAATTTCCGACCAACTTTGTTTGTGGCATGAAAACTCTACTCCATATTATCCACAGGCTAATGGTCAGGTTGAAGCTGTTAATAAAGTTTTAACCACTATGATTAAAAATATAATATGAATTCATAAATCAAATTGGCATACTATGATTTTCTCAGCACTTTGGGCATACCGAACATCGGCAAAAACTATAACAAGGTTCACTCCTTTTCAACTGGTCTATGGTTTAGAAGCTGTGATACTGATTGAATGTGAAATACCATCACTCCAATTAGCCATAGAGTTACTACCAACCACTTCTGAAGAGGAAAAATGCTTTTTGTACTTAGCACAATTAGATGAAACTCGGCGCACCGCTGCATTAGCAGCCGAAGCTCATAAAAAATGCATTAAAGCTTAGTATCACTGAAGTGTTACACCTCGTGTTTTTTCGAAAGGTGACCTAGTATTGGTATATGACCAAGCTAACGATAAAATAGGAGCTAGGAAATTTTAACACATGTGGCATGGCCCTTATATTGTCAAGTGAGTGCTTGCAAAAGGGGCTTACGAATTGATTGATTATGACGAGGTCTCTTTAGATAAACCCAGAAATGGACTTTATCTGAAGAGATATTATGCTTGATTTCTATGTGAAGATCATACCTGTACATTAGTTATTTTTCTAAGATTAGTTGCTTTAGATTAGATGAGTATGTCTAGTTTAAGTTTGCATTGACTACTATTCCTGCTTATCTTGATTACTCTTGATATTGCAGTTGTCGACATCCCTTCAAGCGTACATTGGTTTTGCTGATGGTTCCTGTCGTAGCACATGGAATATCTCTTCTGCATCCTAGGTTATCTATTCACCCACCGATGAGTTAGTTTCTATACATGGGGTATGCCTTGGTCAAACAACGAATAATGTTGCATAATATAGCACAGTGATTGAATTATTTTCTGATGCCATTTCATTTGGAATTTAGCATTTGATTATTAGGTTATATTCAGAACTCATTGTATTACATTTAAACAGAGTATACGCAATTAAAAATCCAGTGTTACTGAGATTATTTTTGAAGGTTCGTCTCTTGGAAAGGCAATTTGATTACATCAAATATCAACACATTCCAAGAATATTAAATACATTTGCGACATTAAAAAATTAAATTAAAACAACATCCAATATGTGTTGACAAAGGTAGCCGGCAAAATTAGCCATATCATAGATAGATTTCATGTTTCAAAAAATATTACATCGTCTAGGACCATAGGTTTAAAACACCTTATGATCTGAAAGATAGTGATACAGAAAACAAAAATACAATAGTCTGTGTAATATTCCCAAATTTTCACATTACATTTGGAATATTAGAGTCCTTGATTTTCTTAATGAATTAAGTAAATAAAAGGGTGGAGGGACCCACAATCCTCAATAAGAATAAATATCCACTATGTGTGTGTGAATGTGGATTAATCTAGACTAGATCTGCAAAAGAGGTAGTTGAGAAACTAATAATGTGAATGAAATTGGAGATCATGTCTCATTTAATGAGAGAGATCATGGAGGGTTGATTTAGTCAACTAAGATCTTGAAGATGTCAAACAAAGGGTCATTGAGCATTAATGATCAAGTGGTGGAGGATCATGTGCAAATGAAGCACACATGATGGAGGATGTGTACATTGCACATAAACTGTTTGGTTGATTTGGTCAAACAACGCTGTCCCACTTGGAGGATCTTGTCCACATGAGACAACTCAGTTGAGATTAGGGCCAAGGCTTGGGATGGCTCAATCTATATAAAGGAGATTAAGGCAAAGGTGAAAGGCATATTGTATTATTTTTATGTATGATCTTTTAGATCTGGAATTTTCAAGTGACATTCCACTGCAATCTTGGGCCGTTTAGCAGAGATTGCAGGTGCTGTTTAGCACAGGGTGTTCCCGGGCGGGAATCCCTCCTCTTTATTTTAGTGATTTCTAAGGAAGAGGTTTGTAATTCATTATACATTAGGCTTTAAGTGCAATTTCCATTTTCTACTTTCTGCAGAACATTCATATCAGAAAACTGTGTTTTTCTAAAGATCAGTTTGGAAGGTGGAAGTTGTCTTCAATACTTCTGATGGAGAATAAGGTGAGGGATTATTCCCATCACTTGGGCTTATATTGCAACACTCCAAGAGCCACATTTCAGATCTGGCATCAGGCCAAATCTTATTGACCTCCTAGCAGCAGTATTCTCTCCAAGAATAACGTTGTCCATATTGCAGATCTGAAAGGAGGAAGGAAGTTGCTAGTATTTTAGCTAGAAATCTAGTGGAAGATCATTCCTTCACATTGCCATCATCCTTACCATCATCCTGGATCTTATTGCAGCATTTTTCAGCAGGAAGAAGGCCTTTCTTTCCCTCACAGTGCAGTTTTTAGAGGCAGTTGTGTTGCAGCAGCTGCAATCATATTTTGGAGGATTGAGAAGCTAGATCTAGAGCTCCTAGCTCATAGATCTGAGGTAGGGATCAACCCTTCAAGCATAGATCTGATCTGAGCACATATTTCAGCCATATATTCTTCAGATCTAGCTTCAGATCTGTATTTTCCAGCAGATCAAGGATCAAACCCTGGGGAGGTGATTTTTCCAAAGTTGCAGATCTGGAAAATCCTTTTTGGGTTATCTTAGGAATCCATCACAGTGGCCAGATCTTGAATCTTGGCATCATCAAAGCTCCAGTTTTGAGTAGATCTGAATTTCTCTTTTCAGCCTGCAACTCTATGTTTATATCCTGTTGAAGAGACAACGCAGTATTTGCTGCAGAGCCTCAACAATTACGTTGTACCTGTTTCACACATGTTTTCTAGGTGATCTTAGCTCATCTTTTTGGCTAGATCTACCTATATCTTGTACTTGTGTAACTGATTCATCTCCAATATAATAGAATGGATCAGCTCTTTCTGCATATTCTTATTTGTACTTATATTTATTGTTTACCTTGTTGTAAGTTCTTATATTGTGTGAAGTATTGATGCATGTTCCCATTTTGGGATATTACAGTGGTATTAGAGCATGATCTTTGGCTCAGCTTGTGGACACTTCATCTTTTTACATTGAAAGAAGAACAGATAGATGAGACCTGTCAAGGAGAATGAAAAAACCTATCACTCCTTTCTTTAGATCCATGCAAGATCTCACCAAAGGGGTCTATCAAATGAAGGAGGAAGAACAGAAAGAAGATCCAAGAAGTAGATCTAATGAGGAAAGCACTTCCTATCAGTAGCAAAGAATATCATAGAATTCTAGATCTCCTCATAGATACACTGTGCCCACTTTCTTTGAAGAAGGTAAGAGGTATAGAAGTAAAAGAAGGAATGAACCTGAGACTCATGAGACTCTCAGTCTGTATCTTGAAGAGTACAAAGCATGGTCTAGAGCATTCAAGGAGAAGATAACTCTCCAACAATTCTTCAAAATCAAAGAAGAGAGAGGATCCTATAGCAGAAATAAAAGGAAGAGGCATAATAGATTCTATTTGCCTACATTTGATGGATCTTCCTCAAGCAATGTCAATTCTTGGAGGAGGGATTTAGATTCATTTTTCAAGCTACATCTTGTGGCTGAAGAAGAGGTTGTTCAAATTGCAGCACTTCATCTCTTAGATGAAGCAGCAGATTGGTGGTTTGGCCACCTAGAGCATGTAAAGGTGACCAAGTATTCAGAATTCTTTCATAAGTTGAGGAAGAGTTTTGATGTGGAGGGGTCACTACTTTCATCACCTGCTATAAAAGTACTTGTATCTAGAGAAGAGGCACTTGCATATTTGCAAGATAGTCTTGAGCTCTTGACATATGGAGTCCCATGCATGGATCAGGAGATTGATGATGAGGAGGAGGAAGATACCAGTGCTGGTGCACTTGAAGAAAAGAGACCATCACTCTTACCATCACTTGAAGACATTGTTGTCCCAGTTGGAGTAACTCTTATGTTCTGACAAGGGGTTACCACATATCATTTGACCCAAGGTATGCATAAAATTTCAGCACATATGGTTTCTAGATCAATGCATAACCAAGGATTATAACAAGATGTTGATTTGAAGCAGAAACATATCACAACGCAGAGGACCCTTGATATAATCAAGGAGGATACTGAAAAATATCCCTGTTCATCATTGTTGAGCTACATTCAACCCCTTGAGTTGAGATGTAGGGTCTCATAAAAATGGATTTGCATTATCCTATGTACAAAAACTCATTGTGAGATCAGTGTTGTAAATTTCTTTGAGACAGTGCATGTATCACCGTGCAGATCTACAACGCTGTCACTTAGTAGTTGTGACAAAGAAAGGGCTTCATCATCCTTGGAACACTCTGGAGGTAGCTTCATTCATGAAGCAATGGAAGCAAAGATGACAAATGGTAGACATCTTGAAATGAGAAATCTTTTCTCCTTTCTAGATGACCCTTTCTCAATGAGCCTCTCACTGCTCAAAGAGAAACTTCTACTTGCATTAAATCCAAAACTTATTTGGTTTTGGAGGGCCTTTGATGGAGAGATAATCTCATTAGAGATGCATTTCAACATTTCATGGAAGGCAAAGATCTTCAACAGTTTTGGAAGAATGGAATTCTACAAAGGGAGGATGCCATGATTATGCAGTACCTCATTCATCATTCCCATGGGAGTGAATGGGTAAGGATGATAAGCAAGGGGTTGCAGCACCACTTGCAGATTTTTATGGGCTAGCATGCTTGGTTACATTGGTTTCCATTGGGAGATTTATGTCACTCTCCAAAGGAACCTAATTTTCTAATCCATGCCTTGAAAAACATGTATGAAATTAAGAAGGAGGCATGGCTGCGCTGGCTGCTCTTGGGTGAGTATGGATACCACCCAATAGCTCATCATTTTCTGAATCATGCCTTGTCTTTAAATGATAAATTGCAGCAAGGGAAGGCATGTTCTTTTTGGTTTCACTTGAGAGAGTTTGGCCACCACATGACATCTCCTATGTCTATGTGTTTTGTATTGTTTAAAATTTGGCATAATGATCTCATGATGTGCATTGATGATGTTTCTTTGTATTGGGCTGATGTGACATCTCATATGTCCATTAGTATGCTTATGCTTCATGATGCACATGAGGGGGAAAGGAAGCAACAAGATCTCTTGTTTCTTTGGTTGCTTATGGGGGAGTTTGGCTTGATCATATTACATGGAGGGGATGGAGGATAGTAGCAAAGGGCCTTACTCTGGTGGTTGTTAGGAGAATATGGTTTGACATCTTTGTCTACCCTTATTACTTCTTCCCTTCTTCTTTTGCATAACTTTGAAATGATGGAGTTGGGATCCAACAAGGCCAACAGGGCTAAGTATGAGAGCATATCAATGCTCAATCTAGTTCATGAAACATGGGATGAAGGAGTGTATTGTATGATGAAGCTTTTCCCTTGTGGAAAGAGCTACTTTATTTTATGCCTCTCATGTATTATTGATGATGTTGGAGATCATATGGTTGTCACTTGGTACTTCATGATGGAAGGAGGACATCTAACCAAACAGTTGGAGGTCATTCTTTATGTTTTTGAAAGACAACTTTGGAACCAAACATACATAACCTATTGCAGAAAATGGAGGAAGCCTTCCTTATGTGGATGCCATATGGAGGGGAATAGATGGCCTTGCATCTATTTTTGGAGTTGCTTGAGGACAAGCAACATTTTTCCAGGGGGGACTGTAATATTCCCAAATTTTCACATTTCATTTGGAATATTAGAGTCCTTGATTTTCTTAACGAATTAAGTAAATAAAAGGGTGGAGGGACCCACAATCCTCAATAAGAATAAATATCCACTTTGTGTGTGTGAATGTGGATTAATCTAGACTAGATATGCAAAAGAGGTAGTTGAGAAACTACTAATGTGAATGAAATTGGAGATCATGTCTCATTTAATGAGAGAGATCATGGAGGGTTGATTTAGTCAACTAAGATCTTGAAGATGTAAAACAAAGGGTCACTGAGCATTAATGATCAAGTGGTGGAGGATCATGTGCAAATGAAGCACACATGATGGAGGAGGTGTACATTGCACATAGACTGTTTGGTTGATTTGGTCAAACAGTGTTGTCCCACTTGGAGGATCTTGTCCACATGAGACAACACAGTTGAGATTAAGGCCAAGGCTTGGGATGGATCAATCTATATAAAGGAGATTAAGGCAAAGGTGAAAGGCATCTTGGATTGTTTTGATGTATGAGCTTTTAGATCTGGAATTGTCAAGTGACATTCCACTGAAATCTTGGGTTGTTTAGTAGAGATTCCAAGTGTTGTTTAGCACAGGGTGTTCCCAGGTGGGAATCCCTCCTTTTTCTTTTAGTGATCTCTAAGGAAGAGGTTTGTACTTCATTATACATCAGGCTTTAAGTGCCATTTCCATTTCCTACTTTCTGTAGAACATTCATATTCATAAAACTTTGTTTTTCTAAAGATCAGTTTGGAAGGTGGAAGTTGTCTTCAGTACTTCAGCTGGAGAACAAGGTGAGGGATTATTCCCATCACTTGGGATTATATTGCAACACTCCTAGAGCCACATTTCAGATCTGACATTAGGCCAAAAGTTATTGACCTCCTAGCAGCAGTATTCTCTCCAAGAATAACGTTGTCCATATTGAAGATCTGAAAGGAGGAAGGAAGTTGCTAGTATTTCAACTAGAAATCTAGTGGAGGATCATTCCTTCACATTGCCATCAGCCTTACCATCAGCCTGGATCTTATTGCAGCATTTTTCAGCAGGAAGAAGGCCTCTCTTTCCCTCACAGCACATTTTTTAGAGGCAGTTGTGTTGTAGCAGCTGCAATCATCTTTTGGAGGATTGAGAAGCTAGATCTAGAGCTCCTAGCTCATAGATCTGAGGAAGGGATCAGCCCTTCAAGCATAGATCTGATCTGAGCACATATTTCAGCCATATATTCTTTAGATATAGCTTCAGATCTGTGTTTCCCAGCAGATCAAGGATCAAACCCTAGGGAGGTGATTTTTCCAAAGTTGCAGATCTGGAAAATCCTTTCTGGGTTATCTTGGGAATCCATCACAGTGGCCTGAAATTGAATCTTGGCATCATCAAAGCTCCAGTTTTGAGTAGATCTGCATTTCTCTTTTCAGCCTACAACTCCATGTTTATATCCTGCTGAAGATATAATGCAGTATTTTCTGCAGAGCCTCAATAGTTACGTTGTACCTGTTTCACACATGTTTTCTAGGTGATACTAGCTCATCTTTTTGGCTAGATCTACCTATATCTTGTACTTGTGTAACTGATTCATCTCCAATATAATAGAATGGCTCAGCTCTTTCTGCATATTCTGATTTGTACTTAGATTTTTTGTTTATCTTGCTGTAAGTTCTTATATTGTGTGAAGTATTGATGCATGTTCCCATTTTGGGATATTACAGTCTATGATGATCATCCACTATCTGTGGTGATGATCATGATAATATACTATCGCTCGCGCCACTCTACGCAGGTATCTTCGAAATTGGCTAGGAACACCAGCGACATGCCTCTGGAGACGAAGAGGAATATCATCCATCGTTGTCTCTGGGATGTCTCTAGTCAACCTTTCCAGGTTGTGATCCAAGTCAATTATAATATCTACTGACTGGTTCTCTAGAGGTGCAATAGGATCTATCGGCTTCCTCTCGAAGCGGTGGAGATTGGCTGGTCTTCATGGACCAACATCTACATTTAAATCTTTGTTATTACTATTGGAAGATTGAAAAACAAAATAAAAATTAGAGTGAAAACACATCAAAATAATTCATTTACCTGATTCATCCCATTGTGTCCCTGGAGGTAAGGACATCTCAGGGTCTCCTCGAAAGTATATGCCTGCATACGGGAAATCCTCGATAACAAAGATTTGGTTCTCTAACCAACGAAAATATGATGAAGTGAATCAAACTACCATGTAGCCGTCGCCACTGTTGTAGCTCCTAGAGACAGCCTAGAGTTGTGATAGACCAGTGCCTAGGACATCTTAGCATAGCAAGGAGCATATAATATAATGTATGAAGTTGTCAGCTTCAACTCACATGCTATCACCTGTAAACAAGGAAATAAAATAGAATGGGACCAAACTCCCAGAAACTGACACAGGAAAAGAGGTACTGCAGAGGCAAGATGCAAAACTTCTAATACAAAAGCAACAGACAATTCAGAGACATTTTACTGCAAAGCGGGCCGATTCAGAAATACTTCACAGAAATAAATTATCAAGAGGTGTATGTAGTGAAAGAAATATTGAGAATATAATAGCTAACGTTGAGCTGATACCTAGATATACAATACCACCATGCATGGTCTTACCGATCTAAGAATCCATACATGATAATAGCATTTTAAAAGCACCCTCCCAAAGCAACTAATATAGCAGAAGTATGATTTAGATGAGTAATGGAACAAAATATCATGCATGAGCCATTTTTAAAGCGCTTGACTGATCCGAGCATGGGCATCAACTAGGATGAATCCATACCAGGAATCAGTGAGCCACTCGCATTCCAAAACATGATACAGGAAAGATGGGCGAGATGAAATGATATACTAAATAATACATAAAAGAGAGTTACAGACTGTGAAATACCAAAGACCAGAATCCTCTTTGACATATATAACTCCTCCTCACTGAGACCCTATGGGCTCTAAGCCTTCATACAAGAGTTTTACAAACTGTATACAAAAAGTCTTTCACTGCATAATTTTCTGATAAAAATCTGGAACCCTTACAATGCATTTTTTCATGGTTTTTATAGGACAAACCAAAACTTAGTAAAAGAGGTAGGTGACGAATATTCAATTTACATAATTAATACAAAATGGTGGAGACGTGCACGCCCATACTGCTTGACTTTGTAGTGATGCACGTACTCTCTAGCCTGTCTTCAGGAATAAATGTTTTGAGTGAAAACTTCTTTAGGAACACGATATAGGGATAATCATATTAACATTCTATCCTTTTCTGAAGATAAATTTTGCTGAAAGAAGACCGGGAGGGTATTGTTTTTTGTGCATCGTACCCCTTGCCGGCTAGACCCTAAATTAAGATTGAAAATCTTCAATATTGGAAACTGAATTCCTGGATCTTCCACTGATACTCTTTGCCGCAACATTAATGTCTTCATCTGCAAAAATCTGTGCTTTGAATAACTCCGGAGGGTTTGATAGATTTTAACCCTGCTTCTTTTAATGAAAGCCATGTCGTAACAACTTCCCAAATCCTTTTTCCATAAATTTTGCCTCTGAAAAATTGTCCTTTGACGCGGCCTCGGCTTCTATAATGGAGGCTATGAGTAATGGTAGATTACCTCCATTCGCACCCTGTAAAATCTGCAAACATGTTAGGAAAACCAATGCACGGGAATGCAGGCACAGTAGGGGTAATGGTGTGACAGTCTCTGAGCGGTTCAGTGGTGGAAGAATGTGGGACGATGGTAGGAAATGCAGCGTAACAGTGTGGAGTGGTCGTGGAGAAGAATGCGAACATAATTGTGAAAATACATAATAAACGAATAAATGGACCAATTATAGATTTGGGGTGGCGGAATGCACGTGGAGAAAAATTGGGAGACAGGTGGCACGATATCAGGACAGCGGGAAATGGATGACGTGGAGTGCTGATTGTGGGAACCGGTCAAAGACGAAGATAATCAAATCCTGACCGTCTGATCTCAGGAGGAGATCGACGGTTGGAAGAGCGTCGGAGGCAATAGACAGTGGGCCAGGGGCGCTATTGGCTTGGGTTAATGTTCATGCAGCTTCGGGGTATGATGATCGTTAGATGGAGATCTTCAGATCGGATGGCTGACAGCGATATTGCTACGCATCCTGGGTCGAAAAATAATGTGCGATGGAGAGCGGTTTCGAGGCCGTACGTTGGGACGCGTGGTGAGCGCTGAGTGGAATCGCTGGCCGAACATGGATTACCGCCTACTGCCGAAAGGCAGTGCGATGAATACCGGGCAGTTTTTAAACAGTGGACGAGGGGCAGGGACCACAAGGTAGGAGAGATGCGGTATGTTGATCTTATGATTTGATCGGACAGCCCAGAACGCGCCCGATATGCATTTTGTAAGTGCCTTTCGGCCTGACGCATGGTCATAGCCTTTGGTCGCGCGGAGTAAGAAAACAGAGGGGCCAGGGCCGATAGGGCTAAACCTTAAATATTTCAAATATGAAATTTTAAACCATTTATAATGAACTTTAGAGGTGGGAAATGGCAACGATAGATACAAAAATGATTTTCCAAGTCTAAAAGGGGGGAATTTGAGGAATCTATGCCAGATTTCCTGTGAAATTCTATGGGAAACAGATTATGATCAACATCAACTCCATCTGGGGATGACATGTTCATCCCTGGACGTGTCGAGAACTTGCAGACCCTCTGATCATCCCGTATACAGACTCTGCTTCTTCAGCACCTCCATTTTGACTTTATAATTCATCACAGTACTGACATTATTCGTACAAAAACAAAGAAGGAAATTATGATACAATATAATACATTAGGCTGTGTTTGCCTGATTCAGAATTGAAAGTAGGGCTTAAGGAATTGACCATTTACAGGGGCATCCAGCAAGTCACCCTGTAAATTTTCCAACCTGAAAGTATTATTGCCCCCCTGTTCCACAATTTTGAAAGGACCAAACCAGAGGTGGTCGAATTTACCATGTTTTCCCTTCTCAACTCTCCGGATATCCCATCTGAGCACCAAATCACCAATCTGCAGCTTCCTGTCTTTTGCGTGCTGATCAAAAATTTGTTTCATTTTCTCTTGATATTCTATTAATCTCTAATTCACCTGGCCCCATGTTTCTTCTAATTCCACCAATTGATTGATTCTCCTGATCATATCATCGGGCTCCTCCTGGCTTTCTTGCATGAAGCGGGCCACTGGTAAAGCCAACTGTACAGGAAAAACTGCTGCTCGTCCATATACCAATTCATAGGGAGATTTCCCAGTTGCTCTTTTCCTGGTAATTCTATTAACCCATAGAGAAAATTTTAATTAGAAATCCCAATTCTTCTGATTTTCATTGATAGTATTCTTCAAGGCCCTCACCAGAGTTTTGTTTGAAGACTCTGCCAAGCCATTTCCTTGTGGATAGTAAGCTGTAGAGTGACTAAGTATGATATTATATTGCTGGCAAAAATTCATGTATTTTGCAAACTTGAAGGCCTGTGCATTATCATTCACTACCCTAGCAGGGCAGCCAAACCTGGATATGATGTTTTCCTCCATGAACCTTATGATCACAGTATCTGTAGCATTCCTTGCAGGTATGGCTTCCACCCATTTAGTGAAATAATCCATGGCTGTTAAGATCCACTTATGTTGTCCACTCGATGGAGGATGTATTTCACCTATAAAATCAATACCCCACTATTTGAATGGTTCATCCACATGGACTGGAATCAGGGGAAATGGTGTCGATTTCTGTCTCTTAGCAAATTTTTGACATTTATCACATGCTCTTACCCTGGCAAAAACATCTCCAAAAATCTTTGGCCAATATAAGCCAGCTTTCATAATTTTATGAGCTGTGGCCCTCCAGCTGTAATGACCTCCATAGATCCCTTCATCAAATTTTGCAATAATTCCCTCTACTTCATTTTCTGTGAGACACAGGAGTAAGATACCTGAGGGGTCTCACTAGTATAGCCAACCATTGGCGACTATGTATTTCTGTGATTTTAATCTCAGCGCTCTGTATTTAGTTTTGTCACAACTTGGAAGGCAACTGAGTGTGAGGAGATATTCTACTATCTCTTTGTACCACGGGCTGGTGAGGTACTTTAGATGTGTTTCTGGAGTAGCTACTCCAATTCCATGTCGTTCTTCTTTCTCCTCAGATTCTTCACCTACTATAGTGGACAAATTTATGCCCAAGTCTTGATAGTTTGATTCAGATAACATTTTGGCAAGCCCTTGTCCTTTAATTAGCTTAGCAGGGTGGATGTCTAGGTCATATTCTTGTATTTTAACGATCCACCTTCCTATTTTTCCTTCACTATCCCCTTGAATAAGGATATCTTTTACAACAACTGTAGGTATAAATGCAGTGGTGTGGGACTGTAAGATATATACATGGAATGATTTGAGGGATTTCACTAGGGCGTATGCTTGCTTTTCCAATATGTTTTATTTTAATTCTGCATCACGGAGCACCTGACTAAAAAAGGCAATAGGCTGCTCATACCCTTCATCATTTTTTTGCAATAAACCTCCTGCTATTGTATGAGGTGATGCAAAAGAAAAAATCATGAAAGGTTTATCATAATCTGTTCTAGCCAGCACAGGGGCTTCTGCAAAAGCATTCTTTATCCTGGTAAACGCCTCCCATGATTCTTGTGACCACTTTACTTCATTATCCTTCTTTAGCATATTTGTTATATGCCTAACTATCTTAGCATAGTTAGGGATAAACCTTCTCAAGAAATTAATTCACCCTAGGAACACTTGTACTCCTTTTTTATTCTTGGGAAAAGAAATACCGTTTATAACCTCTACCCTCTTAGGATCTATCTTCACCCCATCTTTAGTCACGGTGTGTCCCAAAAGCTTTCCCTCTTCTAATGCAAATAAAGACTTTCGAGGATTCAGAGAGAGACCATACCTTCTGCATTTCTCAAAATTTTTCCGCAGATGTTCGATGTGCTCAGCATCGTTCTTGGAAAATACTGTGATATCATTGAGGTAGACTACCAAGAACTTGTCTTTCTCCCCAACAAAAGCAATATCCATTGCCCTCTGAAAAGTGGCCCCTGCATTAATCAATCCAAAAGGCATCCTGGCATACATAAATGTACCCCATGGTGTGGTGAAAGCAGTCTTATTTTGATCTTCTGGAAGTACAGCCACCTGGTTATAACCAGAAAATCCATCCATCATTGACATTCTGGAAGCTCCAACCACCTTCTGCAGAATGCGATCCATTTTAGGCAGTGGATAATTATCCTTTAAGGATGCTCTGTTTAAATTTCTAAAATCCATGCACAGCCTTATTTCTCCATTCTTCTTGCGTACAGGGACAAGGTTTTCCACCCATTTAGAGTACCTCAATGGTATAATTATTTTGGCCTTCAGTAGCTTCTTGATTTCTTTCTCAATAGAAGGCAGCAATAGGGGATTTATTTGTCTGAGCTTCTGCTTATGGGGCTTTGCCTCCATCTTCAATGGAATTTTGTGCTGCATAATACTGATATCAAATGTTTTCAAATCCTGATAGGACCATGCAAACACGTCTTTGTAAGACTAAAATAATTTATGATATAGCTCTTTATATTCCCCAGGGATCTTCTTGGACAATTTGACAATTTTGGGGTCAACCTCAGTACCCAAATTCAGGTCTTCAACCTGATTTTCTTCTACCACTTTGTTTGGCTGCAATGAGACATCATTCTTGTCAAATAATATTTCTAGAGGCACCAGCCCTCTAGGTATAATATTTCCCTTTAGCTACAACACTTTGCTTCCTGCCACTTTCTCCTCCTAACCTCTTTTTGGAATATCATCAGGTTCTACCTCTTCTTCATCATCAGTCTTCATATTGGAGAATTCCCCTACTATTTCTAGGAATATCTTCATATGTACTTCATCCTCAAATACCTACCACTGTTTAATGTTATCCGAGATTGAAGGCCAGTAGCACACCTCAACTTCATATCTTAAAAGAGCGTTCTGAGGTGGTCGAAATGTACTAGCAGCCACAGCAAGGGAATCAACCATCCTATTCTATTCTCGGGGCATGAACTAGATATTGAATGCCAAAAAGAAGTTTTCTACCATGTCCCAAACTTGATTCCTATAAGCCCTTAGCCTAGGATGTTTGGTCTGACACTGATTCTTGACTTGCTTGACCACTAGTTCTGAATCTCCAAGAACCTTTAAACTTTGTATACCCATGCTACTAGCTGTCTGTAATCCCAATAGAAGTGCTTCATATTCAGCCACATTATTGGTGGCTTCATATTCTAATTTGAAAGACAGTGGGATCCATCCTCCTGCAGGAGAGATTAATATCACTCTGGCTCCATTTCCTTCTCCTGAATTTGCTCCATCAAAATGAAGTGTCTGTATTCCTGCTTCCTGTTTTCTGAGGGTTGTTCACTCTTGATCTGATAGAAGGATGGTTCATGAGCATAATCTTGATCTTCTTCCAGCATCAAGCATGTAAAATCTCCTTCCTTACTGTAAACTGGTGAATTTACAGAGTTGTCAGCCTTTGTCACCTTCTTAAAAAATCTAGTCTCCCTGTACAATCTCCTCTCTTGGCCACCAAAAACTGGGATAATGGCATATGTTAAATCTAACTTGATTGATCCACCAATTTTTGTTCCCCAAGACCTTGACAACAACATACCAAAGCGAGCTGGAATGTCAGCTACCACTATGTCCATTACCACACTCTTTGCTGGGATTTCGGCCAAATTAACCACCAAATCCTTGATCGTCCCCAAGCATTTAACTCTTTTGGAGTCAAATGAATATAGGTCTTTATATGGACGTGTGATTTGTAAACCTAGTTGTTCCATGACTAACAGAGGCATAAGATTATGGGAAGCTCCAGAATATAACATGCAGTTATGTAATAGCAGGTCATGGATTACTAGAGACACATAGAAGGGAGGGGTAGAGGGATATATCTCCTCAATGTGTGGCCCAAAAACTACCATGGGTCTCTCTTCTTGAAGGTTGAGACTATCTGGGATGATTGGTGCTTCAGGAGGGAGCATGAAAGATGTGACTTGAGATTTATAGCTAGCTGTTTCAACAGTTCAGTCAAGGGGATTGGGATTTTGAATTTTTCAAGTTCCTTTTGCAAACTGAATGCAGGAGGGGATTTCTCTATCACAACCTCTTTGGGCTCTTTATTTTCAACTGGGGGCTTGATTTCTTTTGACACAGACTCTGTATTAGGAGGAATGACTTCTTTTAGAGCGAAAGGAATTTGATCATTAGACTGCAAAGGTTTGTTTAGAGGGCCCTTACCTTTGTCTGTGGCTTTCTGCATTGTATCCTCCTTTTGAACAGGTGCTTCCTCCTGGGGCAGCTCTTCTTCTTGCTCCTGGGTACGAGTCCTCTTCCTAGAAGATCTGAGATCATATCTTCTATTGAAATGTGCTTGCATGAAATCATCAAATTTTTTACAATAATGATCAAATTCTGCTTCTTCTGTGTCTTTGGTTTTTTCTTCTTCTTGCAATGAGCACCTAGCTTCATCATTCCCTTGCAAAGGGCATTCTTCTCCATCACTATTTGAAAAGGAAAGATTTTCATCCTCCAATCTATAGGCAATGTCCTCAGTGGAGTCATCTATTGGACCTTCCAGGTACAATGGGTGTGGCACTTGATCCTGTTGCTCCTTTGCTTCCCTTGGAAATATTTGCAAGGGTGGCTTCCTATATTGAGGATTGTAACCTCTGTTTGGAGAATTCTGGAAATTTCTGAAGGCTGAGTTCTTGGCTTCCAACTCAAGCTTGACCATTTTCTTAATCAATTTTCTCATTTCCTCTATTTTGTCTGAGTCTCTGTCTTGGTTAGAGGTAGATGCCTCTTCTTTGCCCCTTCTTCTGCTATCTTGCTTAGCTATTCCTTTTGATTTTCCAGTGGAGGCAAAGTTTGCTTCCAACTCTAGTGCATCTGCCTGAGCATCATCCAAAGTAGCAGGCTTTCTTTCTCTGAGAGAGAAACCAAATTCTGAATCAAAGGCTACCACGAAAGCAACTTTAGCAGTAGTTTGATGGGGCTTCATATTAGCAGGGAGGCTCAGATACAACTTATTAAATCTCTTGATAAATTCTGATACTCATTCATTATGTATTTTCTTTAATGTATTGAAATCAATGAGACAATTTCCATGATATTTCTTCTCTCCCCATTTCCTGAGAAAAGTGTCTTCCATGTTATCCCAAGTGGCAATAGAACGACTGGCCAATGTCTTGAACCATTTTTGAGCTTCACCATCTAAAGATTGCACAAACAGTCTTAAGACCACATTTAAGTGTTCAACATTGAAGTTCTCTGCAAAAGAGCAGAAAGTCTCAAGATGCTTCTGAGCATCGATTTCATTTTCTCCATTGAATCTAGGCAAGACCTTTAGATAATCCTGGGGCATATCATTCAACACTTGGGGTAATGCCACGGGAGCATATTTATTCATCAAAAAGGTCAGAACATTAGCCATTGGAGGAGGTGGAGGTAGTGCAATATTTTAATGAGTCAGAGGAGGAGGAGGAGGTGGAAGTGGAGTGTGAATAATAATAGGAATATACTCAACTGCAGCTTGAGTGGTTGAGGGGAACAAAGGTCTATTAACAGCATATACTTCAGTTACTTCCTTGACCTCTTCAACCTCAGGAGTAGGACTAAGACTGTTTTTATTTCTGATACCCTCTTTAGGTGGACTATCTGAATAATAATAATCAGTATCTCCCACAGTGGAGTCTGGAATTTGCAACTAAGAATCTTGAGAGGAAGAGGATGGAAAGTCTTCTGTGGACACTTCAGGAATTTGGGAACGGGCTGATTTCCTTTCCCTCCAATTTCTTCTATGTATAATATGATCACGGTCAGAAACTAAAGGTGTCTTTGGCTTAGACGAATCTGACCTCAGGTGTGGCTTACAAGGAGCCAGGACTGCAAATAGATATATCAAATAACAAACGTGGAGTCGCCAAGGTGAGGGATATACAGCTCTCAACTCTCTGTGCTCACCTACTTAGAGAGTGAATAAGATTTTTTCAAGGCCCAGGGATTATGATTTTCTTATATTTTTCCCCAGCAACGGTGCCAGAAAGATGTTGTAGCTCCTAGAGACAGCCTAGAGTTGTGATAGACCAGTGCCTAGGACATCTTAGCATAGCAAGGAGCATATAATATAATGTATGAAGTTGTCAGCTTCAGCTCACATGCTATCACCTGTAAATAGGGAAATGAAATAGAATGGGACCAAACTCCTAGAAACTGACACAGGAAAAGAGGTACTGCAGAGGCAAGATGAAAAATTTCTAATACAAAAGCAACAGACAATTCAGAGACAATTTACTGCAAAGCGGGCCGATTTAGAAATACTTCAGAGACATAAATTATCAAGAGGTGTATGTAGTGAAAGAAATATTGAGAAGATACTAGCTAACGTTGAGCTGATACCCAAATATACAATACCACCATGCATGGGCTTATCGATCTAAGAATCCATACATGATAATAGCATTTTAAAAGCACCCTCCCAAAGCAACTAATATAGCAGAAGTATGATTTAGATGAGTAATGGAACATAATATGATGCATGAGCCATATTTAAAGCACTTGACTGATCCGAGCATGGGCATCAACTAGGATGAATCCATACCAGGAATCAGTGAGCCACTCGCATTCCAAAACATGATACAGGAAAGATGGGTGAGATGAAATGATATACTAAATAATACATAAAAGAGAGTTATAGACTGTGAAATACCAAAGACCAGAATCCTCTTTGATAGATATAACTCCTCCTCACTGAGACCCTATGGGCTCTAAGCCTTCATACAAGAGTTTTACAAACTGTATACAAAAAGTATTTCACTGCATAATTTTCTGATAAAAATCTGGAACCCTTACAATGCATTTTTTCATGGTTTTTATAGGAGAAACCAAAACTTAGTAAAAGAGGTAGGTGGCGAGCATTCAATTTACATAATTAATACAAAATGGTGGAGACGTGCATGCCCATACTACTTGATGAATTTGTAGAGATGCACGTACTCTGTAGCCTGTCTTCAGGAATAAATGTTTTGAGTGAAAACTTCTTCAAGAACACGATATCGGGATAATCATATTAACATTCTGTCCTTTTCTAAAGATAAATTCTTCTGAAGGAAGACCGGGAGGGTATTGTTTTCTGTGCATCGTACCCCTTGCTGGCTAGACCCTGAATTAAGATTGAAAATCTTCAATATTGGACACTAAATTCCTGGATCTTCCACTGATACTCTTTGCCGCAAAATTATTGTCTTCATCTGCAAAAATCTGCGCTTTGAATAACTCTGGATGATTTGATAGATTTTAACCCTGCTTCTTTTAATGAAAGCCGTGTTGTAACAGCTTCCCAAATCCTTTTTCCATAAATTTTTCCTTTGAAAAATTGTCCTTTGACGCGGCCTCGGCTTCTGTAATGGAGTCTATGAGTAATGGTAGATTACCTCCATTCGCACCCTATAAAATTCGCAAACATGTTAGGAAAACCAATGCATGGGAATGCAGGAACAGTAGGGGTAATGGTGTGACAGTCTCTGAGCGGTCGACTAGTGGAGAAATGTGGGACGATGGTAGGAAATGCAGCGTAACAGTGTGGAGTGGTCGTGGAGAAGAATGCGAACATAATCATGAAAATATTTAATCATGAAATTTTTTTAGAAATAAATATCAGATCTGGATTCCTTACGGAAAAATACCCAATTTCAAAAAAAAAATCAGTCGAATCGGAGTCCGGATGAGGGAGTTATCACTGATTTAAAATCAGCCATTTTTTCAGAAATTTTATGACGCCGGGGCAGTTGCAGCGCAAATCTGTGTTTCTAAAGTGCCTAGATTGGGATTTCAGCCATATGGTTAGATGTAGAATGGCTATTCGATTTTCGAAAACAGGTTATATTAAGGATTCTGAGTTATATTGACTGAGTAATGTCCATTTTAAATTCTTGCCAAAGAAATTTTTGGGCGACGATTTTGTAGAGAATATCTGAAAAATTTGGTGAAATTTTTTTAGAAATAAATATTAGATCTGGATTCCTTACAGAAAAATACCCAATTTCAAAAAAAAAATCAGTCAGATCGGAGTCCGGATGAGGGAGTTATCACTGATTTAAAATCAGGCATTTTTTCAAAAAATTTGTGACGTCGGGGCAGTTGCAGCGCAAATCTGTGTTTCCAGATTACCTGGATCGGGATTTCAGTCATATGGTTAGATGTAGAATGGCTATTCCATTTTCAAAAACAGGTTATATTAAGGATTCTGAGTTATATTGACCGAGTAATGTTCATTTTAAATTTTTGCCAAAGTAAGTGATTTTGTTCAAAACCCTTTATTTTATGGATTCTCACAAGATGAAGTTTACAGGAAAAGATGATGGCCCTACTATTGAAGATTTTTTACAACATCTCAAGGCTCAATATGCAAGTTTTTGGATATGCTCCATAGGGCTTCATATGGAAGATGAGGCAAATAAATGGTGGATCTCACTTGACAGCTCAGTGAGGAAACTTCCCCAGAAAAAACTTGAAAAAGTCCTTTTGGACAAGTGGTCTCAAGCCAGAAAGAAGGATAGAAAGAGCCATAAAGAATTATTTTCTACTAATATTTCCATATTACAGATTCATGGAAGTATTCAAAAAGAGAACATTGTTGTGTCTATCATTCCTAGTTGCAAGCATAATTGTATCAATGTGAATTTGTTTAAAAAATTGCAAGTTCCAGCAAAGCATATTGAAAACACACAGGTTGATAATGAAGATGTTCAAATTTATAAATATTTGAAGATTTCTATGGATAAGTATGTGTTGCATTCTGATTTTTATGCTTCAGATATGGCTGTTGTGGATGTTGTTTTGGGACATCCTTGGATGGAATCCGTTGGTACTGTCAATTTTAATGTGCAAAAGAAATTCATGAAGCTCTGGTATAAAAAGAAGAAAATTACATTGCACCATATTTGCATTAGGAACCATGCAGAGACCGAGGAAGAAGAAGCAAAAATATCTAACGACGCAGACACATCAGATGATGAGCCTTTGACGGTAGACATCCAAACACAGACATCAAAGCAAGTACCAATAAAGGAACCAGACACCACTCCATCACCAATCATGGAGGAATTAAGGAAAGATATTACATCAGTTAAAGCTTCAACATATCACCACCCGCATCACCCAGCAAGACAACAACCAGCAAGGTGGCAACGAATTAGCAACAAGGACAACAACCCCTGGACGACACATCGAGAGGTGCGACGATCCACTAACAACACATCAACAATGAAGAACCACCAGAACCTGCTTCCATCTCAAGCGAGCAAGGCACCGACTAGATCAAGTGTTCACCTTTCCCTTGGATGGCTAGATGCACATGAATGGTACCAGTGGAATACTCTTTTGAGTAGATCTTATTATTTGTGTTCTTCTCATGTTTCGGGGATGAAACATGTTTAAGGGGGGTGTAATGTAGTGTACCTAGAGGGGATAATATAGGGTACAGAGGGAGGTACCCGAGGGAATAATATGATGTATTAATATAAGAATGATAAATAAATGGGCCATAGTTAATAAATAAAGTGGTTAACCCACATTATGTAAGGGACCACATGTAGCAAGGGAATAAAGTGATAAGCCCATTGTATTAGATGTATGGTATTGAGAGACCCATGGTAACTACCCATGGTATTGCATGTATGAAACCTGTATAGAGGTTAGAGACTCTCCATTGAGAGATGTCAAGGATTATTGTCTTGACAAGCATACAGCTTGTGGAGTGATCTCCTTCCTTAAGGAGTGAATGCATGGTGTTGCCATACCTTAAGGGTTTTGATATTAATGAAGATCTGAAGTTTTATCTTCTATGGTGTTATTTCTTGGGCATATTTTCCATTTCTATACATTTTCTTATCGAATCTATTACAGATTACCTCCATTCGCATGCTGTAAAATCCACAAACATGTTAGGAAAACCAATGCATGGGAATGCAGGCACAGTAGGGGTAATGGTGTGACAGTCTCTGAGCGGTTGACTGGTGGAGAAATGTGGGACGATGGTAGGAAATGCAGCGTAACAGTGTGGAGTGGTCGTGGAGAAGAATGCGAACATAATCATGAAAATATGTAATAAACGAAGAAATGGACCAAATATAGATCTGGGGTGGCGGAATGCACGTGGAGAAAAACTGGGAGACAGGTGGCACGATATCGGGATAGCGGGAAATGGATGACGTGGAGTGCTAACTGTGGGAATCAGTCAAATATGGAGATAATCAAATCCTGAGCGTCCGATCTCAGGAGGAGATCGACGGTTGGAAGAGCACCGGAGGCAATAGACAGTGGGCCAGGGGCGCTATTGGCTTGGGTTAATGTTCGTGCAGCTTCGGGGTATGATGATCGTCAGATGGAGACCTTCAGATTGGACGGCTAACAGTGATATCGCTGCGCGTCCTAGGTCGAACAATAATGCACGATGGAGAGCGGTTTCGAGGCCGTACGCTGGGACGCGTGGCGAGCGCTGAGTGGAATCACTGGTCAAACGGGGATTACCGCCTACCACCGAAAGGTGGTGTGATGAATACCGGACAATTTTTAAATAGTGGACGAGGGGCGGGGACCACAAGGCGGGAGAGATGCGGTACGTTGATCTTATGATTTGATCAGACGGCCCAGAACGTGCCCGATATGCATTTGGTAAGCGCCTTTCGGCCTGATGCGTGGTCACAGCCTTTGGTCGCGCGGAGTAAGAAAACAGAGGGGCCAGGGCCGATAGGGATAAACCCTAAATATTTCAAATATGAAATTTTCAGCCATTTATAATGAAATTTAGAGGCGGGAAATGGCAACGATAGATACAAAAATGATTTTCCAAGTCTGAAAGGGGGGAATTTGAGAACTCTATGCCACATTGCCTGTGAAATTCTATGGGAAATGGATTATGATCAACAACCACCATGGCAAACCATTAGTGCCACCCATCATACCATACGAGGCTCTCTAAGTTCACCACGATCAAAAGAGATCAACTGAGGGGCAAGGGATGGAATCCTCTCCAAAGTGAAAGACACTAAGATAGCACCAGACCCAATTTTTTTTAACTTTGAGTTCTTTGCTCTAGTCAATTGACCCTTCATATTGGTCAACACCCCTTCACACCAATTGAAGATTGTACCTCTGTAACACTCGAGAGCTATCTACATTTGTGACTTGGTAGCCACATGTGTAGGTGCACTTCCACATAATATGGTAACAGTGAATGCAATGATTTTCAGCTGAAGATGTATGACAGTTTTTATGTCTATCTGGTTGTCTTTGGGATCAGCTTCTTCATTAAAAAATTCTTGTTTGTAGCTAGTGGTAGGCAGGCCACCTTTCCTAGCTGCAAAAAAAGATATAGGTTCACCTCTTTTTGATAAACCGATGAGGAATTAGATGTCTTCAATCTTAATTTCTAGCTTGGGATCTTCGATGATAAAGCATTGTGTCTGAATGTCCCATTTATTCACTAACTAGGTCATTAGCTCTACCTGTGCCCTCATGCCCTGAATAGCCCAAAATTTTTATATTCCATAATCTCTTAAAACACGCATTGTGTTTGGACTGTTCATTTCCGCATCATCTACCTCTTCATGCTCGCATTATCACCACTCCAACATTATGAAATGACCTGCAAATGGATTCATTTAATGGTTAGAAGCTATAAGAGTGAAAATATTTATCCATTTTTGTGAGAATGTATCAAATTTCATTTTCTTACGGTGCCTCCACAGTTTTTATATAGGGACAGTGCGGACCTCCGCACGCACCCTTCATAAAAAATGTGGTCCCGATAATTTTCCTTTAGGAAAATTATCGGGGTCCGCAAGTAACCAATGGTTGACCCGCGGACCCCCATGAGCGTAATTTTGAACCTTTTTTCCCCCAAAATGAACTTAAAAACTAAAAAAAAGAATACAAATGAATGAAAATGAAGAGAAAAGTGTTGTGGATTACCTGGATTTGACGGATTATTTGACTGGCCGGTTCTCCCGTTATCACCTCCGGAATGGTTTTTACCTAGAGCTCTCAATTTTCAATTCTGAACACAAAAGGTGAAAATGACTTTGTTGAACTACTTTTTATAATATTTTTTGAATAAAAAAAATATTATTTTATTTATTTTTCACTTAAAAAATTTATTTTTCAAAAGTTTTTACTTATTGGAAACAAATATGTTTAATTTTTCAAGTTTATGTGCAGAAAACAGAATTGTCAAGTGAAAATGATTATTTTGATGATGAGTACACCTTTATCACTTTTTCGGGCTCTTGAAAATTACGAAAAAGAGAAACCCTGGAGTTCTCTTTTAAGCCCTTTTCAGACTATCTAAAAATGAAAAGTTTGTTGAGTACTTGACTATTTGAACTCGTTAAAGGAAATGAATAGTCGTCCTTTCAGTATAAGTTTACCCCTTTTCTAGAATGAAATGGACTATTTATGAAAAAGGTATACGTTGGCTAATCATAGTCAATAGAGTTTTCTCCTGCATTATTTTATCCTTTTTTGGGCTTGAGAGACTAAATTTATGAAAAAGTACACCCACAGAGTTTTCTTAAGTTTTTCTTCTAACTCCCTAAAATTGAAAAACATCGAGTTTCACCTATACTGGACTCGTTAAAACTTAACAGTAAAGGACCTGTCAATTATAAACAGGAACGAACCACTCCTTCTTAGGGTTCGTTTTTAATACTAAGTTGGACTCATCTGAAGGATGAGCTTATATAACGAGAAAATGTTATCCTCCTCAAGCTTGTCAAAAATTAAGAGGTACTTACTAGAAATGGTGGGTGAAAAAAGAGAGAAGATGAATCCAGTAGTCACATTTTGTTTCAAAAAGTTGTATACCACTCTTGAACATGACACTTTTGTCACATTCACATTGGGGTTGGGAAAATCCTTTGGCCAATCGAACCACATTGAAAGTATTCAACCTGTTTCTGGGTATTAACTTTAGGTCAATTGTCACCATCTATAGTGTTTTTATGTGTTCAAGACATCAGTGTAATAAACCATTCATTGCAAACATTGTCTCCATTCATGTTGACCACCCCTGAGTCAGTCCTTGTAAAAATTTATTCAAAACTTGATCTAATGATTTCGTGTCGTGGGCTTTCCTACGACGGATCACTTTCTATCGAAAACATCTCAATCATCTAGAAATTTGATCTAGAATCCTATCAGTACCTTGGGATCTGCATGCCCTAATGGCAAGTTTCTCACCTTCGACGATAGGTTGCATCATTGACCTTCGATCGAATGAATCTTTGAAATGTTCAACTTCAAATAATTTATTCACATTTCATAGATTGTACTGAGTACTTTGAGGGCCATTTTCATTATTGGTGGGTTCTCTCACACTTGTTAACAGTTCACATCATTGACTGGTAGTCAAGTGGTTTCTACCATGATTCGACTTCGACACAATCAATCGCATGGATAGAATCGTACTAGTTTGAGAAGTGAAAATCAAGACCTTGGATCTAGTTTCTACCATCCAGGCTGTGAGGAATTTTATTATTCATGATACAGTAGACTACTCATGATAGATGGCTGCGTCCATGCTGTGTCTACTATTAATGTAATTCTAAGATCATTTCTGTATCAGAACATGTAGTTAGTTTTGATCTGAGTATGGGAATGCCTACCTCAGCGATGATATACATACATACATACATACATACATACATACATACATACATACATACATACATATATATATATATATATATATATATATGCTTTCATTGAATTTTTTTTCAGGGTTTCAACCGGTGTGCTTACAGCCCAATCCTCGGAATGATAAAGTACTTCACTCTTCATAACTCTTCAGAACTCTTCAGACTTCGCACTATAGGGGGAAATCTGTTACACTAAAATTTTTCACCATGAAATTTATCTGTCTATATGGGTTCATCATTACCTATTTATTGCTCCCTTAGAGTTCCAAAATCATAAAGTTCCTAAATCAAGTCTTGGAATTGGGAAAAATCTTATTAAAACCCTAAAAATCCTAACTCTGGACTTTTCCTAGTCATTTCCTGCAGTACCGCAGTTTATTGCTATAAAACCTACGGAAAATCCCACATGTTCTACTCATTAAAAACTGTGGACCCCCAGAAAAGGTAAAATAAAAATAAAATTAAGTTCTAGAAGCCCAGCTGGTCGAATATTCTCCCTACTGGGGCCTTCTAGAAGCGCTATCTGGTCGAGCTTCTTCCCTTCCATTCATGAAAATTTATCCCTTCATAAATGGAGCTATCCCTTGGTTTTTGGAGCTAAAATCCCATATGAGAGGGCTTTATCCCTTCCTTATTGGAGCTGAGACTACCTCCCTTCTGCTATAAATTTAGACAATGTTTCAGTCTCAAAAGGACTTAATTTTTATCTTGTAGAAGAGAATTGTTGAAGAAATTATACTCTCCACATTTGGCATCATTCGCATGAGAGAGATTACATACTCATAGCCATAGTCTTATGCTAATTCAAAGAGTTGGAGTCTTGTCAAACTGAGGAAAACGGTTGTTTGGGACCCCAAAAGAACCTGTACAAACATCAAGGCGTCAAGGTTGTAGGGTTTCTTCTTTTATTCAAAGTTAATACAAATGGATTTTATTTTCTCATTGAGTTGTTCATCTATCTTTTGAATAATTTAATTCTTGGATTCCTTGATCACTAATATAGATTATTGCTTTTGAGTTATCATATCTTGCAGATACTTTTGATCTTGTTTTCTTGTCTTTGATTGCAGATCTTATGTACTGGATCGATACCTTCTAGAACGATTGGATTGAAGACCGAGTAAGCATTGGACTTCAGGTACGAGCATCTCTCCATAGTAAATTAATAATTCTTAAGCATAATTATCTAGAGAAAATGGTCTACATTTGTTTTTTTGTTTCTAGATATCCTTAGGATACTAGGGAGATCTCTCTTGTCCGCAAGAGGGATTTGTCCGTCTAACATAGACTACCTGATTCAAGGAGGATTGTTATTCAAGAATAATAAAATATGTATACCTAAGTGCTCCATGATGGAAAATTTGATTAAGGAAAAACAAAGTGGAGGACTGCCTCGACACTTTCGATAGGACAAAACAATTGCTCAAGTAAGCACTTTTTATTATTGACCAAAAATGAAAACTGATATCAAAAAGTTTATTGAGAAGTGTAGGATTTGTCAACATGCTAAAGGAATAATTAAAAACACTAGATTATATCAGCCATCGCCAATACCCAATAGACCTTGGGATGTTGTCAGCATGGATTTTGTTTTAGGTTTTTTCAAAGACTCAAAGAGGACATGATTCTATCTATGTTTTCATAGATAGATTTTACAAAATGGCTCATTTTATTTCTTGTAAGAAAACTAGTGATGCAACTCACATTGCTAATTATTTTTTCTCTGAAGTTATAATATTACATGGACTACCTGTGAGTATTGTTTCAGAAAGGGATACAAAGTTCGTAGGACACTTCTGGAGGACTCTATGGAAGAAGCTAGGTACAAACCTTAGTTTCAGTTTAGCCTATAATCCTCAGATGGATGGACAAATTGAAATGGTAAACAGGAGCTTGGGAAACATATTAAGGAGTTTGGTTTACAAAAATCTAAAGAAATGGGACTTAACACTTGCTCAAGCTGAATTTTCCTATAATGATACTCCTAACCAGAGTACTGGGATGAGTCAGTTTCAGATTATTTTTTGAATGCATAAAAGAGGGGTGTATGAACTTAGATATTTGATCAAACAAGAGACAATGAGTGCAAAAGCTGAAGAATTTGCAGAACAGATACAAAAGTTGCAGGAGCATGTCAAGCAGATCTTACAGAAAAACACCCAAAAGTATAAACAAAGAAGTGATATGAAGAGGACTGAAAGAGAGTTTCAAGTAGATGATTTAGTCATGGTTTATCTAAGGAAGTAAATGTTTCCAATCAGGACTTATAACAAACTAAAAATGAAAAAGATAGGGCCATGTAGAATTTTGAGGAAGTTTTCCTCAAATTCATATGAGATTGGGTTACCAGTAGGAATTGGGATATCACCCATATTTAATGTTGTATTTTTACTAATACAAAGGAATAGAGGAAGAGAGTTAAGAAGAACCTACAGAAGAGGAGGACCAGCCTTTGAATTGGAAGGAGTAGGTTCCAAAGACAACAAAGAAAGAAGTGAAAGCCATTCTGGAGAAAAGACCAACAAAGAAAACCAGAGGACAGACCTATTATCAGTATCTAGTCAAATGGAAAGGACACCCAATGGAAGATGCCAGTTGGATGACAACAACAGAGTTACAAAAGTTTAATGCAGATCTTGAAACATTGATGGATCAATATTTTCTTCCCTGGGAGTGTAATGCAGGAGCATCTGGATTTAGCCAGCAATGTGATTGTGTGTTCACATGTTGTGGCTAACAAGAGGTGAAAAAAAAACATTGATTATTAATATTTTATTTAGTTTTAATTGTGAGAAGTTAGTTGTTTTGATTTCCTAACTTAAATAGGAATAAAATAGCAATTGCTTCTCCCTGCAAGGAGATTAAAGCCAAATAGATCAGATCATGAAGATAGGATAGAATTTTTTATTATAGTGGTTAAAAAAAAAAGCTAATAAAAGATAAGAAGAACCGATTTTAGGTAGATATATATAAGTGTGAATAGGAAGAATAGAAAGAGAAAAAAGAAGGGTGAGAGATGTGTGCGAGAGGTGTGAAAGAAGAGGAGATAGAGAGGGGAAGTGAATGTAAAATCTAGCCATAAAAGGGGATCGGATTTGTAATTGCATTATTGTTCAATTCTTACTATATTTGTATTTAATTTCAACTGTCTGTGTTGAACTGTCCTTCTTTTATTTCCATGTCAAGTCAGAATTCACATCATACATAGTGAGGTTTTCATTCAATAATTTTAGGTGAAGTTAGACTCAATTTCATGAAGCTATAATACCAACATTCATGATCACTTTTCCTTGATAGCACAGTGCATCCGGAGAAGGCGATTGGTCGTGCGAATAGCTGACATATTGTGGAACCGTTAGATCTAGCTAGATCAACAGTGGAGGTCAAATCACAATCAATGAGAATTCGTACTTCGAAATTTTTTGTATTTCGTGTTAATACGTCGCAACGATAAGTAATTTCGTTTGTGATACGAAACAAATCGACTATTGCATGGTAAACTATTTAGTTGCGATGTGGTAAAAAGGGTAAGTTGCAGAGATTGCAATACGGTGTGATATGATCACAGGTCGCATAGGATAAGGGTATTGTATTGCTAAAGTTTAAAAGTTGTGAAATGTAAAAAGTGTGAATTGTGAAGTCACAATATTGTTAATTTTTTAAAATTATGAAGTTGCAGCAGTTAAGCTAATTAAGTTTGCAATCCACTTTAGATTGATCAAGTATTGTGTGGGCCCATAACCCAAGTTCTGCGCATATTCTAATATTTTTGTAGATTGTCTGCATCACTTCCACACTCACACATAAATTATTTCTGCCAACTATATGCCTCCACATCATCCCCTACCTCCATGTCACCTCCCGCCTCCACGTCATATGTTCGTTTTATGACCAGTAAAAACTATGTTTTTTCCTTATACTTCGCAGTAATTTCAAATATGGTTTCCAAACAACTAAGAATGAATTTTCAAAAATAGAAATATTTTTTTTGTGGATAACATCCCCATATACCAAAGCCTCTCTCATTGTTCTAACAGTTGTTATGGTTTGGGAGATTCGGAGGAATCTTTGTAGGCATATTTTCCAATTCTTTCCTATTTTTAGTCATTATTTTCAAATATGGTGTTCGCGCAAGTGGAAATGAATTTTAAAAACCCGAAAGATATTTTTTCGTTTCCAACATCTGTCTGTACAAAAAAACTCTCTTAATTTTTACATAGACATTATGGTTTGGAAAATTTGAAAGAATATTTGAAGGCACATTTTCCATAAATTTCTTGTTTAGCCATATTTTTGCAGAGCCGATTGTGGCCAATAAGAGAAAAATATTCAGAAATTTGAGGAGGATTATTTTCCAAATATTCCAAACTACATAAACCTATCTCACATTCCCGACAGGAATTATAGAATAATAGATACATTCACATCTTCACAGACTATGTTTCTGCCTATCCAAAGTCATGTTTTACACATATTTTTGCAGAGAATATTGTGAAAAAATGGAGCATAATTTTGGGAAATGGAGAGAGGTTTATCTCAAAAGAATATTCATCTACAATAACCTCTTTCAAATTTTACATATATATCTTTTATTGAGATATTAAAAGGGATACCTAGTCCCCATTGATCAGCAATTCAGGAGGAAAAATCTCAAAGAAAGTTAGTGACTTGGAGGCCACCTTATCAAATAAGAGTTGCCAGCAAATTTGAATTTATCTTTTTTGTCACCATAAATACACAAATATAGTGCCAAGTAGATTCATTAGCTTTGAATGTTCTATGTTTTAGTTCTATTTGGGTAACACAGTTAGAGATATTTGTAATAAATCTTGATATTTTTTCAAGATATTTTAGTTTAGAATTTGTATAAATACTTCATCATTTGAAGTAAATAGAGGTTGGAATTTGTAATGAGGAAGACTACAATTCATTGTAAATTTGTTCACTTAGTTCAAGTGACCATTTTCAAGTAATACAAGACCATTTGTTTCAGGATTCATGTTGTGTAATCATTGGTGAAGTGTTCTACTATTTCTGTGTTTTCCATTGTTTTTTCCTTTTCTCTGTTTATCATAAATTCTTAATTGTAAAATAGAAAGTGTGATGAATAGGACATGTTATTTAAAACACATTATTATGGTTTCTTTTATAATTTATATGTTTTCCACTCAAGTCATATTGAAGAATACTTAACTTCTTTTCAATCTCTATTGAATTCGATATTTCTTCCACTTCCATAACTAATTTAAAAATCTAAAAGAATATAGTTAATGCAACATAGCTTTCCTTGTTTCACTCAAGCTTGATACTTCTACAAATTCATCACTCCAAGCCTCTTTGACTCCATTTCCTAATGGCCTTCCCTTGTTTTTCCAACCAAAACAATTCAAAAACCAAACTCTGAGCCCGTTAACTAGCCTAAAATTTCCAAGAAAACAAAGTTAAATTATATAGAGAGATCCCTCTCTGAACCTGGCAGGCTAGATCCCAGCTTCCAAAGAGGTTTTTATGTTACCTGCGTGGTTTTTTCTTTAGCCTTGAAATTACGGAGAGCTAACATAGTGGCGACCATACTAGGGAATAACATATTCCTCAAGAAATATTATACAAGAATCAGATCTGATCAATGATGGTGGATAGTGATTAGGCACACAAAGGCTAAAATCATCCACCTGGAATCTCCATATTGATTTCAAAATCAAATCCAAGAGTCCACTAGAGGAATAAACCTTATCAGTAGAAACATGAAAGGAAAACATGGGAAGATCAAGTATTTAACTTGGGTTTTCCTCGAAGACATCATGTTCTTTGTCATCAAGAAGGTTTTTCAATGTATATTGTATTTTAGAAAAGGTCCTAGACCAATATTTAATTACTCTCCTTTGAAGATTGTAAATGTAAATTCTCCTTACTCCCTTGATCTATATAAACAACCTTCTTCTAAATATCATGTTGATCATCCTCTGCTTAATAAGCCTCAAGTGATCAAGACTAATTTTTCACCTTCTGTACATACTCCTATACCTTGTAAAGTTCCAGATAGATACAAACCACTAATAATACCTCCTATCCTTCAAGATTTCCCTGAAATTTACTATAAATATCTTCCGATATTTGATGGAGAATATGGTAACATCACTGCTGAGAAACACATTCAATATTTTGAAAAATTTCTTGACCTTTTTGAAGTTAATGAAGAGAATGTTAGTATTAGGATTTTTACTCTTTCTTTGCAAGGCAAAGTCAAGAGTTGGTTCAAGAACATGCCTACTACAAGCATCTCAGATTTCCAGCAATTCACCAAAGTTTTCCTTGATAGGTGGGTAATCAGAGTGAACCTTTTCCTTATTCTAGAAGAGTATAACCAACTGAAAAGACATCAGGCGAAACAATACAACAATTTTCTGCTAGATTTAGTCAATCCTATTAATCGATGCCAGCTAATATAAGAATTCTTCCTTGCTCAGCTGTCTTACATTATCAAAAATAATTTGATCCAGAAAGGGAGTTTCAGATGAGAGAAAGGAACCTTATAACACTTGAACAAATGCAAAACAATGTAGTAGATGTAGAAGTTAATCTGTTGATCAAAAGGGCATAGGTGAACGAAGAAAAGGGGGAGAACACAAATGTAGAGCACTCTACATCATTAGAGGTAAATATTGACATTTTGGAAGAGAAGATGAAAAATATAATCAGGAGAAATTAATATTTTTTTCAGGACCATGTCTCACTGATTGAAGAAAATCAAGTTGTTGATTTGAAACATTTTCATTCCTATCCTAATTATCATAAATCTAATAATTGCCTTAGGAATGCATTAAGGGAAAAAAATAAATTATATTTACATATCAGCTGGCAGAGAAGAAATCTAATGATCAGATATGTATGCTTAATGGAATTCCTTCTTTTGATAATGTGCCAAATTTTTATCAATACGAAGATTATTATGTACCCCAAATTGAAGCTAACTGTGTAAAGCAATCAATAGCTAGTTTGTATAAGGAGGAAGTTCATTTTAAGCAACAGAAAGATAGTAATCAGCCTAGGTGTATATGTTATGATAGTGATGAAAAAAATGTAGAAAGTTCTGAAGTAAATGAAGAATATCTCCCCTTATATTTTACTTCATTCCATTTCATAAGAGAAAAATTTTCCAAGATCGACAATGAGTAGTATTTATATGTTGATGTTGACAACAAAGAGGACAATGAAACTCTTGATCAGAATTCCTTAGTTTCAGAATTGCAGCCATCAAGTTCCATTAAATTACATTATCAAATGAAACAAGGAAATCCTTTACCTTTATGTTTTGAAATATTTTATTTTTTTAAGGAAAATTTTCACAGCATATATTAAATAGAGAATGAGAAACTTGTAGAAATTTATGAGGTTTCATTGGAACCAACATATAATAGGTTGCAATAGTATTTCCAAGATTTTCATGATCCAATAGCTGATGTGTTGGATTATTTGTGCAATCAAATTTTGTCTCCATCAGCTACCTGTGAGCTTCAAGATCAAGAGGATTAAAGTTTCATCAGGTGGGAATTTCTGTTGTCATGCTCAACAGAAATATCATTACAAGGCTTGTTTGTAAATATACAATTATATGAGGACAATTGTGGGTAAATATGGCATGAAGTTAAGGATAAATCTAAAGGTTTATTTTAATGGTAGGAGGACTATCCAGAACATATTTACAGTCTCTTAGATCACTTAAAACTTAGTACATATGTCTTGGAAAACCTCCTTCCTCCACAACAAGAAGCAATAGTGCTACAGTTTGACATTGAAAAAGAGGATTATTTTGGCAGTGAATCTGATAAATCCTGTCTGGAAAGGTATGAGGATATGGAAAGTATATGTGCAATACCCAATTATGACCATGGATGTGAAAAATACTTTGAACATCAAGAAATAGGTTATAAATTTCATGATTCCATTGCTTTTTATTAGGACGGGTTTTTCACCACAGAATCCTAATTAATTTCCTGTACTTGGCATGTTTTTCATGATATCATAGCTCACTATTGTGAAGATCAAACTTATAGTCAGTGTCTAGTGTCTTCACAAATTCTAGCTCTGAGTTTTGAAAAAGGAAGTAAAGGAACCCAAGTAGTAGATGATATTTTTGATTGGATATACTAGATATTTTACATTGATTGACGTTAGGCATTCAATGTTAGAATAGGAATATATATACATAAATAAGCTTACTAGGTAAGAATCCTTTCACCATTCAGATTTTTAGTGTGCAGAATTTTTAGTTTTGTAGTTTACCGTACAAAGTTCAGTTGTTACTGTTTTAGTTGTAATTTCAGTTTCAGTTTGCATGGCTTGGGATCATCCCAATGGATAAGGCACTGATCTGCGAAAGCCATAATTCTGTGATTCTTAACACCTTACAAGGAGAGTTCCATCCCCCAACTCGAGCCACTGTTAGGGTCCTATATTTTATAGGATCTCAAGGTGATTGAGTATTTCATATTTGTAATTTTACATTGTAAATGATTTTCAATTTGCAAATGATTTCCATATATATATATATATAATAGAATCAAAAGAGGGTATGTCAAAATGAAATTTAATATGAAGAAAAAACAAAAAGAAATAAAATGAGAAAAAAGAATAAAAGAATAAAACCCCACAAAAAAATAGAAATAATACTGAAAGTGATGCAAATTTAAATGCCACTACTATTAATATAGTTTCCTTCATGTCAAAATACAATAAGATTGTGTGCACCCTCTCTTAAAATGCCACAATGACTAGATTTTGTTCCAATCATACAACTTAATCATGATGGAACAAGTGTGAATTTCATGTTAATTAGTTTAGCAAATAAAGATTTGCCAAATAGTTTAATCTTGGAAAAGCGGTAGTTAGGTAGAAAATAATATTGATTTGAAAGTCTAATATAAATCAATAGGAGAAATAATTGATATAGTAGCTTATATTTTTATAAAAAAAAGGTTATGTGGGTCTGCTAGCTTAAATGTACCCTAAGGAAAGAAGATGAAAAATTTTTAGCTTAGAAAAATAAATGAAATTGAAAGGGTACGTAGAAGTTCTATTGGAGTTTTTCAAAGAATTAAAATCCTTATCCTAAGTTTGAATCTTGAAAGATATTTCATGCAGATGATAAGAAGAAGGATAAAATGTTTTATCCTAAGTTTAAAACCATCGGGCACATGAACAACAAAGTTTGGAATATCATTATTTATCAAAAGTTTCATTCCATTAAACCCCTCCTCTACATGACAACCCATCTGGTCCCATCTTTTTAAAACTCGCACAAGTTCTTTGCCCATCATATCCTCCTCCATCGATCCAACGACCAACATTCCATTTTGGCCCCCCCTCTCCATCTGATATTTACTATCAGGAGGGTCCAAAAAAAGTATTTTTTCTTTTCGGGCCCATGCTAACATGGCACCTCCTCGTCATTTCGCACCCCCCTCACATGCAACAACTTACTGCTTCGTACCCCCTCCAAAAAGATGTTTCTCCACAGATACCAAAACGACCATTCCGTCCGTTGAGAGCCTACCATATCATGCCAACTTGATCATTACCATTTCCAATTAACTCCCTTCTCGTGGAAAATCATCTGTTAATTCATTTAATTCATAACTAACCATTAATCCAATGAATCCACACCACCTCCTTATCCCTTTCCCACCTGATTCTGCTCCTGCTTATAGTTCCAATCCCGTGCTTTCCTTCCACACTCACACATCAACTATTTCTACCAATGATGTGCATCCACATCATCTCCCACCTCCATGTCACCTCCCACCTCCACGCCATATGTTCATTTCATGGCCAGTAAAAAGTATGTTTTTTCCCCATACGACAGTAATTTCAAACATGGTTTACAACCAACTGAGAAAAAAATTTCAAAATATGAAAGAAATTTTTGTGGATAAAATCCTCATATATAAAAACATATCTCATGTTTCTAAAAACTGTTATGGTTTGCGAGATTCAAAGGAATCTTTGCAAGCATATTTTCCCAAGTTTTCATGTTTTTAGTCAGTATTTTCAAATATGGTTTTCGTGGAGGTGGAAATTAATTTTCAAAACATGAAAGAGGTTTTTGTTGCTAACATCCGTATGTACAAATATGTCTCTTCATTTTTACACACACATTATGGTTTGGGAAATTTGAAAGAATATTTGAAGGCACATTTTCCAGAAATTTCCTGTTTAGCCATCTTTTTGCAGATCATATTGTGGCCAATAAGAGATGAATCATGAGAAATCGGAGGAGCTTTATGTTCCTAATATTTCAAGCTACAAAAACCTATCTCACATTTCCGACAGGTATTATAGAATAAGAGATAAATTCAGATCTTCATAGCCTATGTTTATGTCTGTGCAAAGTTCTCTTTTAGACATCATTTTGTAGAGAATATTGTGAACAACTGGAGTATAATTTTTGGAAACTGAGAGAGGTTTATATCAAAAACATCTTAATATACAATGACCTCTTTCAATTTTTACATATATATCCCAGATTGATATATTAAAATGGATACCTAGACCCTATTTTTCAAAAATTCGGGAAGAAAAATCTCAAAGAGAGTTAGTGACTTGGAGGTCACCTCATCAAATAAGAGTTGCTATCAAATTCAAATTGCTCTTCTTTGTCACCAGTAATCCACAAATATAGTGCCAAATAGATTCATTAGTTTTTAATTTCCTATGTTTTAGTTCTTTTTATGTAACAAAGTTAGAGATATTTGTAATAAATCTTGATATTTTTTCAAGATATTTTAATTTAGAATTTGTATAAATAATTCATCATTTGATGTAAATAGAGGTTGGGATTTGTAATGATGAGGAATACCAATCATTGTAAAGTTTTTCATTGAGTTCAAGTGACCATTTTCAAATAATACAAGATCAGTTGTTTTAGGATTCAAGTGGTGTAATCACTGGTGATGCGTTTCTACTGTTTCTGTGTGTTCCATTGTTTTTTCCTTTTCTCTATTTATCAGAAATTCCTAATTGTAAAACAGGAAGTGTGATGAATAGGAAATGTTATTTAAAACACCATATTCTGGCTTCTTTTACAATTTATATGCTTTCCAATGAATTTATATTGAAGAATACTTAATTGCATTTCAATCTCTACTAAATTCCATATTTCTTCCACTTCCATAACTCATTTAAAAATATAAAAGAATCCAGTTAATGCAACCTAGCTTGCCCTGTTTCACTCAAGCTTTATACTTATGCAAATTGATCACCCCAATCCTCTTTGACTCCATATCACAATGGCCTTCCCTTGTTGTTCCAACCAAAAAAATTCAAAAAACAAACTCTACGCCTATTAACTAGCCTAAATTTTTCAAGAAAACAAAATTAAATTATATAGATAGATCCCTCTTTGAAGCTGGCAGGGCTAGATCCCAACTTCCAAAGCGGTTTTGATGTTACCTCCATGGTTTTTTCCTTAGCCTTGAAATTACAGAGTGCTAATAGGTTACATGTGATGTATGATTTTGATTATGATGGTTGTGTTTTGAGCTAACCAGATTTGATATGTTTATACATGATGATTTGATCAAACAACTAGTTTGATTTATTGTAACAAAAAGTAAACATAATTGAAAGTGTACCTTATTGATGGTCCAACAATGAGGTATGAATTGAATTTATTTAAATTCATTTTTAATCTAACGGAAATTATGTTCTTGGTACAATAAAGCAGGGAAAGTTCTTAGTTATGTGGTTGAAACAGACTACGAGAATTAGAAGCAACAATAAAAGGAATTGGAACATGTAGCAGTATGTTAGTGAAGCACCTAAAGAGAAGGGCCATTATGGGATGCTGGTACCCAATAATGTCCATTGATTTCTATGAGCATGCTATGACCAGTATGATGGTTTTTAGGCAGGGATATGCCTTGTTTTTCTGACCTTCCGATGTGAGGAAACATTTCCAAGGGATGGATCACCTAGGAAAGGGGATATCAGGGAACTTGGAAGGCGAGTAACTACATGGAAGGGGTTGTCCATATTTCCTGAGGGATTTTTTAGTAGAGAAGGGAATGCTGAGGATAGATTTGTTTTAGTCATTATAATTACCAAATGAAATCCTATGCACATTGGGAGTGTGCCTTCGAACAATGAGCCAGAAATTATTCACTGAGAGGACAAGTGGCGTAGGATCACAACGCTTGACATTGAATGCGGCTTTGAATTTTGCAATGGATTTTGGACTTCATAGGAAGGAGGATAATCCTGGTATTTCTTTTGAGGGTGGATGTGTGAGCCTATGGACTCCCTTGTTATGAATGCAGTCATCATATTGTTTTATTTGTTGGTTGAGAAAATGTGCATATGTGTATATGTGTATATTATTGTAAATACTATATCGAGTTGTGTTATATAGCTACATAGAAATTATGGTTATTTGTTGGTTGAATAAAATGTGCATAAGTATATGAGGTTGTTATTGTAATATCGTAATGAGTTATGTTATAAAGCTCCATGGGTAGTATGTTTTGTTTTCAGTGGCTTGTTCTCCATGGGTTTGATTGAACACCGAGGATGGTGTTCCCCTCAAGGGGAGGGGTTTATAAAAATCCCAGGTTAAAAATTCATGTAATAAAGTTAATAAAGGAAAAATAAGACCAAGGTCATGAGACATGTATTCCAAGATGAATGTTGGAAAAAAAATCCTAGTGTGGGTGTTCATTTGGTTTATTATGGCTAAAGGAAATTGGAAAAGGCAATGGAAAAGGATTTGAAAAGGAAAGAGGAAATTATTGACATTTTATTTGTGAAAATAGTAGAAATTAGGAGAAAAGGAAGGTTAAAGCTCACATGTTTCATGTGAGGAGGAAAATGAAGGAAAACGAATAAATTAGATGCCTCATTGATAAAAAGGCTTCTCAGGATAAGTTCAGGGAATTTTGACAGTTTTGGGTGGAGCTCTCTCTCCATTTTCTCTCTCTCATACTTTTGGAAAATTTGAGTTTTCTTGGAGCACTCTTGGAGGAGTGTGGCATACCTGGAATTTGGAGCAAGAAGGAAAAGGGAAGAAAATTTCAAGTAAGGAAGAGTGATATCAAGCGGCTATAGACAAATTAATTCCAAGTGTCAAGTTGCATGTGTGATTTCCTTGCTAGTTTTGGGATGCATGGTACATTCATGTGTGTTTTTGGTTCTCGTGTTTTCATTGGCATGGGTTTTTCCAGGTGCGATAGTGTTTTTCAGCCTTTCCTTTCCATTTCCGGATAGCCATGGTGTGATGCCATTTTTCTTACTTAGTTGAGTTGGATTTCCAAATGGTTTCGAAACTGAGTGGGGTGGTCTCAAGAGGAGACGCAATGCCTAGGAATCCCTAGAATGGTGAAGGTGGGATTGCGGTAAATCCTAATTGTGTATGCCCTAATTAGTCCTAGGAATCCTCTAATAATGAATGGCGGTATATACGGTAAATTCTAGAGGGTGGAACTCCGTTGGGCCTAGGAATCCTTAACTAGTGAATGGAAGGATATACAGTAAATCCTAGAGGTGGAGACGAACAAATTCCTCACGGTTTAGGTAGAGAGATCCAGAGGCATCCATGCTTGTATAGGCCTAGTGATCCTTGGACTATTATTTGGTGGGATTGCACTAAACCTTGGTAGTTTATGTTTCCTGTTTGGTCCTAGGAATCCCTTAGCGGGATTGTAGTAAATCCTAGTTGTATAGATGAGGGCTTGGGCCTAGTAATCCCTTGGTGGATTGTGGTAAAGCCTGAGGAAGCCTTTTTTTTTTTTTTGTAAGTCCCACATTCATGCTTGGAATATGGAATGGGGGTAATTGCTGACAGAAATATTTGGTTCATCCCAATCTATGGTCGGGTGGTATGTTAAAAAGAGATATTTTACACTTGTGTACTATGTTTAATTGTGCTTGTTATTATGTGCTTACAATGGTTTTCTATCATTATCGGTTTATTAGTTTTATGATGGTTATAAGCATGGTTTATGACATATTTGAGTTATGGATCTCATCATTTTTTTGTTAGTAAGTGAATGAATAATTAATGTATTACCTAATAGATGATATTTCAACTACTATGGGAGGGCATCAATCCTTATTAATGGTTCTCAGGTAAGTATGAATTCCCTATGCTCATATCTATTGTTATGACATGTAGATTACATGTTCATAATTTTTTTAACGGAATCTATGTCATATTCAGGCCTTACCAGGTCAAGTCTGTTGGGTGCTAAAAGGTGCCTTTTAAAACTCCCATTTACCCCACATTAATTATCAACCCAGGAAAGTCCTCTTATTTCAAGAGTATACACAGTATGTGCATGCTATAATCCCAGAGAGTAATGTTTTTTTAAAATGTAGTATAGATCTTTTAAATAAAATAATAAATGGATGCTTGAAAATGAAATCTAATTACAACAATATGAAACTCAATGTTCTGAAATCCAATCATTCACTTAGCAATCATCAGTCAAGGATGTAGTAATGATAATTATTTCCTTTAGCAACTGATGTAATTGAAATCAAATGAGAACAAGATAATCAATCTGAGAACGTAGGTAGCAATAACCAATGTCCTTTACAGTTGATGATCTCGCATTAAAGCAATTAAATGGAAATGGAAATTGAACTAAATCACTAATGCTGCTAATGAAAGTAAACTAGGCAAACTCTCAAAGAAAAACCAACTCTTTGCATGAATGAAATAGATTGTAAACTAATTAACTGAAATGAACAAAAAATCTGGAATTGAACATCAATAGAAATGAACAACAAACTCTAACTAATGGAATTGAAAAACACTTCTATCTAATGGGATTGAACAACAAAACTCTATTAAACAGCAAATCCTATTGAACAACAAACTGAACGGAACAGCAAATGGATTGGAACAACAACTGAAATAGAAAAGCAACTGCTGAACAATGTAGCTCTGTTAAAGCATAAAAAGACAAGTTATACAAAGATTAAGATTCTTGTTAAATTAGAAAGGAACGACAACGCAATTCAACATGCAACACACCAAGATTATAAAAGTAATAAGCATTAAACTATTAAACTTGTTGTAATGAAAATAAATACAAATCATCACGACTATAATCGAAAGATAATAATACAGATGGCAAAAATTGGATCACGAAGGTCGGGCCCTTTTAATAAGCTGAGTAGACGCGAAACTACTCCCGGTATCAAATAATGGAACAACAAGCGAATTTAGGTATTAGTCTATGTATAGCGAGTTTACAAGAAATCGTGCTATTGTTTTAATTAACAAAAATCGATGAACAATTAGAAAATTACAATAGGGAAAAAGTCTCCCCTAAATGGCAATACGTGCTCCTTTTATAATCGAAAGAGGAGAGAGAAGTAAATAGTAAATGTAATCCCACGATAGCAGGCCGGATTGTTCCCAACAACTTGATAAGCAAGAAAATATATTTTGATCAATCATTCAACGGGAACAAAGTGAATTTGGTATTTACGAATTAACATCGTTTTGGAAAACGGCCGCAATAGTGAATCTAGGAAAATCGTCCTCGAGATAACCTTTTGTTTCTCTTAATACGGTAGAATTTGGGCAAACTAGTTTTCTAAGTAAGTTAATTCGGTCAGATTACGGACAAAACCACTGTTTTGAATTTTCCATATTCACTCTCCATTTTCCCAGAATGTCCAACGAAAAACTATCACTTCTTATTCCAACGAATTTGCAGGTTGGAATATTTAATAAATGAGGTGGAGATCAAATCATAATCGACAAATATCTTAGAGGCTAAAATGGTGAGTGATATTTAAAATATATTAATAAACCATCATTGATAAAATCATGTAATAATCATTACTTTATTAAGAATATAGAGAGGGGAAATAATATTTACATAAGAGCATAAATAGTTATAAGATGGAATTATATGATAAACCATGATAAATGACGTGATAAGAATGGTAGAAATGGATGAAATACGCAATATAAAAAGTGATAATAATGAAAAAATAGCATTCCAACACACTACAAGCCGAATATATTGCATGTCCTCATGCAACAGAACAGAATATATTTGCATGTCCTCATGCGGCCTGAACAAAACCCGCCAACATTAGCAAGATTTCATCCCAACTCATGGAAATGGATGGAACAGTAAGATTTTTCCACAAATAATGAATATTCAAATTTTAGAAATCTTGATGAAGGCATAACAATTTTTATAGTTGACATTCAACTATATGTATATGAAGTTGCGAGAAAAATGTGATAAGTAACAACGAACTTTCATAAAAAATAATGAGTCTTTTTGATGCACGGATCATGAGATATAAACAAAATGGTTGTAGATGATAATGCATAATTTTCAAAATTTATGAACTAATTTAGCGTGAAATTATCTAGGTTTGTATATTTTAATAGTAACCTCTTTGTTATCCAAAAAATCAAAAAGAATTCGGTTCATAGTTTTTAAAGATATATGCAAATCAATTTTTGCACCTTTGTATAAAAATGAAATTGTATGCCTTAAGCAGGAAAGAAAGTAAAAACATCCATCATGTGTAGCAATTCCTTCCCCAAAGCTGAATGATTAGCATGTCCTCATGCGATGCTAGAAAACAAAGAAAGTGGTTGCTGAATTTGTTGAAATCTATGCTTCTTTAATGAAACAAGCATGGAATAAGGAGGTGTTGAGAATGAATAAGAATATCAATGGATGATAAAGTGTCCCCGACATGGTCATAAGAAAGAAATGAAGGAAAGCAACCTCCCCCAAGGCGAGAAGAATGATATGTCTACGAAAAATGGGGAAGTGGTAAAGATGTGGAATGAATGATGATAAATAATTCTTTCAGTAGTTCATAAAATTCTTCTAAATTCATAATAAATCAGAAAATTATGCTATTTTACCTCAAGTGTTACCTCCAGAAAAAAATGTGGAATGACATGTAGGAACTAGCATTTCTTGAAACTAATGTAGGGTGAGGGCGAGGATGCGAAAGTGATGCAAAAGGTGGAAGTCATGCAAGAACATCATGGCAGAATTTATTACTGTTCGTGAGTTGTCGAGAATACCTGTTGTTAGTTGCAATAGTGTGGTCGTGATGCGAATATAATTTCCCACCCATACTTGTTGATCTCCTGTATAAACAAATCACGGTCGCATAGTTACTGCTTGAATCCACGAGTGTTAATTTTGAAGAGTAACATATAAGATGTATCTTGAAGTTCAATCGAGACAAACTTACGTAGTGGCAAATTAGCAAATTATGGCGAGTCATACTTATATCGCATACTTCTCCATAATGCATACATTCCCACCTTCCAATTGAAAAAGCGATTCCATGACCATAAAGCATAGAAAAAGTGTTGTCTTGATGACAAAGGCAAGGGAACGAACAATACAACGGTAAATGAAGCGAGTACACATATCAAATGATAGGACAGAGAGTATGGTTATAATGAGGGCGAGTGTATAAAGATAGTTATGAATAAGAGATAAGATGCTTGGGTTGATGATAGGTAATGTGAGTAAAAAAGGACAGCAATATGCAAGAAAAGATACACTAGCGACAATATTCCATCGAAAATGATATGATTGATTAAAAAACATTAATTCATCGTAAAGGTTCATGGTAGGGAGGAGTGGGGAAATAATCTCTCTTGATAAAAAGAATAGGAAGAGGGTGTTATAATAATTATTGATGTGTGTTGAAAATGAGCTTCAATGCACGGCGAGCCTGCGCAGGCGAGCGTCCATAGCCTCGGCAAGTTACTTCTTAACCCAGCAGGCCGGGGATCCTCAATTTATAGTGGAGAATTCCATTGTTATTCAGGAGAAATTCCGGTCATCTTGTTGCTGGGTCTTTCTGCTGCCATTCCTTCAGGAAAGTAGCAAAAATGATAAGGCTATCCTGGTAGGACACTATGTTCCAAGGATATTGTGGCTATCCAAATGGTCATAACCTTGGAGTGGTGGCCTAGAGGGAATGTCACTTCGCTACAAATTATAGTATGATAGGTTAGCTCTTTATTGGACTCCCTATCTCTATCTATAGACAATATTTTGTTGTTTTTACACCTTTTTATGATAATCAGAGGCTCGATGCTCCTTAAAATTGGGGATGGTGGAAGAAGTTTGAACATGTCAATAGAAGAAAAAATATACCCATAATCTTACTTATAATAGATAGAGAGAATTGTAGCGAGAAGTGGGGCTTGACATATTAAAGATGATCAATCATTATCATATACAACGAGAAATCAATATAGTAAAGTTATATATAAATAATTGTGTCCCTTTTGTTTTTGTAAACTATCCTTGAAGAAGTTGTCTTGTTAGAATCATAACGTCGAGATATTCACCTACTTTAATAGACTCCATAATTTTTGTCCTCATAAAATTATTGTACTTCCATGCGATACAAGAGAGATAAATGAAATGTGGTTGAGATGAATTATGAATAATTGCACGGAGAGGGAGAAAAGGGTTGTTCTATAAATATTCCCAAATTGTTGTTCCTTGAAGGAACAACAAAAACACTCTGTTGTTCTTTAGGAACGACAAAAAATACACAAAAAAAGTGATGTTCACTGAAAGGAACGGCAAAAATATACCCAAAAAAGTGATGTTCCTTTCGAACAACAAAAAAATGCATGTGAAAAAATGTTGTTTCTTAAAAGGAACAACAAAAAAAATACATAAAAAAGTGTTGTTCCTTAAAAGGAACAACAAAAAAACTCACCCAAAAAGTGTTGTTCCTTAAAAGGAATGATACTTAAAGTGTTGTTCCTTTTTAAGGAACAACAAAAAATAAATACGAAAAATGTTGTTTTCATCAAGAACAACAAAAATACAAAAAAATGTTTTTCCTTAAAAGGAATAGCATCAACACGCGAAAGCTGTTGTTCCTTAAATGGAACAACGAAAAGACAAACACGTGAAATTGCTATTCCTTAAGAGGGAACATCAAAAAGAACAAACATACGAAACTTGGTGTTTCCACATGGGGAACAACGAGAAAAATAACAAAAAAACTGATTTAAAATCTATTATCTAAGCAAATCCAATCAAACGAGAAGAAACAGAAGGTATGCTAAGGTTTCTAAGAAAAAATAATTTTTTACAAATTGAGTCTTGTCGAGAAGAATTGCCTTACACGGTGAAACTTGCATGAGTGGGGTCCTTATTGTTCAATTGCCAATGGAGCGAAAACTACAATTTAACGAAGGGATCAACGCCTAAAAAACACAAAAAAATAAAATAAATAAGAAAAGAAGCAACACTTTATTAAGTTACAACAACTATGATGTTATTTCCTAAGGAATATAAATGTCGATGGAAAAAGAATAGATCTTTTTGAAAAATGTTTTGGCAACGATGACATGAATCTTAAAATGGAAACAATTCTTCATTTCTTCTATTATGAATGTTAGGTAATGAACTAGATGAAATTCCACTTGTTCCACTGCATTCTTTCAAGAATCCTCATCCATAAATTGACCTTCTTTGTTATCCTAAGACACTACTAAAAAAGCGATGTATTAACGATAAACATTAAATCATGGAGAAAGAGAGGTGATCGAGCTCTCTCTTTAATCTAATAATTATGACTAACAAGTAGTAACTCACCGTAGAACAAATCCGCGGAATAATAAAACAAATTTTATTTTTCTACGCGGGAAGCCGATGGTCAACCATACTAACTTGACGAGTGTTTCAATTATAAATTCTTTTTTTCGTCCAATTTGAGTGATTCAAAACAAAATGAAAGTGAATTAGGAGATATGTCTCCAACGAACGGGTTTTAAAAATTCCATGTAATGGTATGTTAAATTTGCTTAGAATAACTGCATAATAGAGTCATTTTTGATTTTCCAAATTTGAGACCAAAAGTTGATAGTTTAAGCGTAAATTTTTCATTTAATTAATTGGATTGGGCCAGTTAAAATTGGAGATTAAAGTGAGATTTATTTATTGACCTCTAATAGAAACATGTTTTGAATTACAAGGCAGATTGATGGGTCCAAATATGCTAGTGAACGGTAGAGAAAACAAGGTTTCAAAATTGCTGATTTGCCAAATCCATGGAGTCGATTATTTTGGTCATAAATTCCTCATACGATATATAGAAATCGAGTGATTAAAATTGAGTTTTAAACTAGATTCATATAGGAATATGTTCCTAGAAACTTGTTTTAAAAAATATAGTCATTTAGGCCTCAAACAGTGTCCTAACTGCGATTTCTGTTTGCCTACTAGGCATGCTACTAGTGTTTTGGTTATAATTTTTTCATTTCAAATCAACATTGAGTGATTAAAATTGGGTTGCAAAGTATAAATCAAGGGCTACTTATAGTATATAAATAGGTTTAAAAATATCCATGATTATAAAACATGACTTTCCCAACTACTGTTTTCGAGAAATTTCATGGGCTTATGACGAACAAAAAATATGATATTCAAGAAATTTTCCCATATTGGGGATAAAAATGAATATAAGTGTTTGTAGAATTTTTATTTTAATATAATTCATCTACATACACAAATAAATTAAAATATTTATCATCGATGTTGATTTCCACAGGCGTGTTGCAACAAAAACAACTATTTTTACATTAAAAAAATGTGTTTATTTATTTCCATATTTATTTTATTTTTTCACTAGCCTACTCTGATTTGGAAAATGAATATGATTACGTATAAGAGTATTCCGGTGTAACCATTTTGAAATAAGACATGATATGTACACCACCAAAATTTGAAAAATGCATGTTAATAAATGATAAAGTTATGAGAAGTAACCATGAAAAGATGGTACCAAAAAGCGACACAGAGAGTATGGATGATGTTTTCAAAAAAATGGAGTGAAACAATCTTTGTTATGTCCTTACTTTCTTGATTTTCCCTTGGCTTTCCCCTTGCCATGAAGTTCCAGAGTGTTTAAAACGGCTTGTTGATGCGGAGCTGAAGAAACCTCATTTTCTTTCATAACCTCTACAATTTTGGATTTGATACATTCTTGAATCTCATTCTAAGTTTTCTCTAATGGTGTACTGTGAGATAAATTGGGTGGGAAGGAGCAGAGTAAATTTTTTATTTCAACAGCAAGCATGTTGTCTTATTTTAGTATGGTGAGGGTGTGGAATAGGTTGTGAAGCGAGAAATTGTGTAGGGAATGGAGCATTTTGATGATGTAGTTGATTGGGTTGGACGTTGATTTTGATGGAAAGAAATATGTTGTGGAAGAAGGCTGGAAGATGTGTTTGTGCTACAATAGGGGAGAGTAGTCATGCAATCACAATATGAACCATGCCAAACTTGTAGAACAGATTGGTGGTGGTTATATTGATATTAATGGGCGCCTAACATATGGCCATTCCATAATGGATTATGCAAGTAAGAGAATGGAGAGGAAGTGTTTTGAACCATACACCTTAGGCCATGATTTCCACTGGTTTTGACCTTGTTGCGAAGCTTCCTCATCTCTTTGATATGCTACTTCCACTCCTAGATAAGGAAGAAAAACTATCTACGGGATGCTCCTTTCGGTAATGATGGAAAAACACTTCATAAAATTCTTGATTTTTACGAACACATAGAAGCATTCAATTGTGAATTTGTATTTAATAAAATCATATTTAAAATTTTCAAATAAAAAATTGATTTTGCTCTCTTATGTCTCTTATTCTTGTAGTAAATTTGGAAAAGAAGAAACTTCTCTAGAATTCTTATCAGCCTTGGAAATTCCTCTTGAATACCTTATGCCCCGTTCACAAACATCATCATATGATAAGCGAAAAACATCACCTTTTCTAATAGATTTAATAGTTCTAAAAATTCATCTTTGATTCCTTTAAGAATGAGTGTTTTCCAAGATTTCTTTTTTCCAAATTCTTATGCTTTGATTTTTTGAAGGTTGTATTGAAATCGCTCTACATAGTCCTCCAAGCTTTCATCTTCCCCTTGTATCATCTTGAAAATATCTTCATTGGATTTACGGTAGTCTTGGTACTTCTTCAAGAATATGTTCTTCATGTTCTCCCATGTTTGGATCTGATTCCACTGAGCTCATGGAACATCGGAAGGAAATTTGCTCTTTTTAGAGTAAGAAAATATACTTTCAGCTTTGATCATTAGTACAATAATCCTATCCTCTACAAAATATTTCAAACTCAAATAAGAATGTATCGGGATCTTCATTTGTCAAACCATGAAAATTTGGTAGAGGAGATGAAGATATATGCATTTGTGTCACTCCTCCTAGATCTTTGATAGGGAATTCGAAAGTTGCGATATGGGCCATTTCTTACCATAATAGAAGATGTTCTTCATATTTTTCTTTAAGGATCCTCCTTCCAATGTTCTGTCAATTGGTTAGTGAAATGGGTGGTGCTTACATCACCACTCGAGTGGAATCAAGATTTTTTTCAAAAATTCTACCTCTAAAATTCCTATTTCAATTCCTACGCAATTCGCGCCGAAAAAGCGGGCGGGAGGAGCAAGCATTTTGCTTGCTCGTTATGCGGGTTCTTAACTTCCATTTTTAATACCCAATTCTTTCCTGACATACAAAAATCAAACATACATCACTCTCTGTGAAATAACGCCTCTCCCCGGAAACGGCGCCAAAATGTTGGGTGCTAAAGGTGTCTTTTAAAACTCCTATTACCCACATTAATTATCAACTTAGGGAAAGTCCTATTATTTCAAGAGTGTACACGGTATGTACACTGCCTTAATCCTAGAGAGTAATGTTTCTTTAAAATGTAGTATATATCTTTTTAAATACAAGAATAAATGGATGTGAGAAAATGAAATCTAATTACAACAATATGAAACTCCAATGTTCTAAAAATCCAATCATTCACTCGGCGATCATCAGTTAAGGATGCGGCAATGATAACTCTTTCCTTTAACGGCGGTGTAATTGAAATCAAATGAAAACAGATAATCAATACGAGAACGTGGTAAAATAACCCGTGTCCTTTACGAGTTGATGATCTCACATGAAAAATTAAATGGAAATGGAAATTGAACTAAATCACTAATGCTTTGCTAATAAAAGTAAACTAGGCAAGCTCTCGAAGAAAAACCAACTCTTTGCGAGGAATGAAATAGAATGTAAACTAATTAAACTGAAATAGACAACAAATCTGAAGTTGAACGAAATAGAAATGAACAACAAACTCTAACTAATGGAATTGAACAACACTTCGATCTAATGGGAATGAACAACAAAACTCTATTAAACAACAAATCCTATTGAACAAAAAATTGAATGGAACAACAAATGGATTAGGCATTAGCTGAAATAGAACAAAAATTGTTGAACAACGTAGCTACGGTAAAGCATAACAAGACAATTTATATAGAGATTAAGATTCTTGTTAAATTAGGAACGGAAACGCAATTCAAAAATGCAACACACCAAGATTATAAAGTAATAAAATAGTAAACTATTAAACTTGAAACTTTAATGAAAATAAATACCAAACCACATCACCTTTAAATCGAAAGATAATAATAGATGGCAATTGATTCACAATTTGGGCCCTTTGCGCAGCTAGTGAACTGTACCAAACTACTCCGGTATCAAATAGTGGAACAATCGGGTATGTAATACAATCATATGTAGAAGAGTTTACAAGCAATCGTACTTTGTTTTAATTAACAGAGTCGATGAACGATTTTGAAAATTACAACGGGGAAAAATCTTCCCCTAATGGCGATACATGCTCTCCTTTTATAATCAAAAAAGAGGAGAAAGTAAATAGTAAATGTAATCCCTCATAACGAAAATTGGATTGTTTATGACTTGATCGACGAGAAAATATATTTCCATCGATCATTCAACGGGAACAAGTCAAATTTGGTATTGCAGTTGACATCATTTGGAAAACGACGCAATAGTGAATCTAGGAAAATCATCCTTGGATAACCTTAGTTTTCTCTTAATACGGACGAATTTGAGAGCAAACTTGTTCTTAAAAATTTAATTCGGTCGGGTCTGGACAAAACCCATGTTTAGTATTTTCCGATTCTTCTCCATTTGCCTAGAATGTCCAACGCAAAGCTGTCACTTCTTATTCCATCGAATTTCTAAGTTGGAATATTTAATGATGAGTTGGAGATCAAATCTGCAATACGACAAATATCTTGGAGGTACAAAATGGTGAGTGATGTTACAAAAATATATTAATAAACCATCATTGATAAAATCATGTATAATAATCATTAATTTATTAAGAATAAAAAGGAGAAGAAAATAATATTTATCCATAAGAGCATAAATAGTTATAAGATGGAATTATATGATAAACTATGATAAATGGTAAAATGGTAGAGTGGATGGAAATAGGTATTAAAAAGTGATAATAATAATGAAAAACTAGTATCCCAACAAAGCCCTTTGTTCTACTTTTGCATTATAGTCCTTGCTATCATGTTATTGATCATTTTTGGATGTTTCCTCGGAGTTACATATGAAGGGCACGAGTCTAATACTGATAGCACAAATCTGAGATCGTTGGCACAAAACTTCTGGTCTGTAGTCACATGAATTTATGTTTTCCATGCAGCTAGGAGGTTTCGGTCACATTGTCGGCTTTTCATGGGTGCGGCAGAATATGGATTGATAAAAAATTAGGTTAACTCAACGGTTTAGCACCTGCGGTGGTTGGTTTGCCCCTAGGGATCCTATAGTTTCTAGGAAAGGTTAGTTTTATTTTGGTTTTTCAATTCCAATTCCTTAATTTTACTTGGGGAGCTCAATCATATCATAGCAACTCTTTTTCCTGTGTTTAACCCGGTGTCTTTAGTTTTCTAGGGTAAATGTGGGAGGAGGGTGTTACGAAAAATACAGAAAGACTTTGATTATCTAAAACTTGTAATTGCCTCTCTTGGATCAAAACAATTGTGATATCGAAATTTTTTGATGTGCTAAACCAAGAGAAGGAATGGAGGGTACTACACGTATAATTGAGTTAAGTGGGAAGCCAAGTAATCGAAGCGATGAATCAATACTTCTTGAAGTGATTTGTATTTGAAAACATGAAGGTTTGATGAATTGTGCCAAATTTTTATTTATTTTAGGAAATTAGGCAAGTTATAAAACACATAGATTAAGTGTTTTTAACTTAGTTTCAATATAAAAATAGAGACAATAATACCATAAATAGTAGCACAATACAAAAAATGATGAAGGAGTTCACCTCACGGGCTACATCTCTTGGTCTAACTTCCAATGTTGCGACTCTTTCATTAAGTGCTCAAATATGTGGTTACATGGATGCTCGGTTTTCGGAATGCAAAGATAATGTCTCCAATGGATCTAGAATAGTAAAAAACGACAGTTAGGATTTTTTTGGACTCAATTTGGCCAAAGGCGGAAGAAGTTATGCTCTAGTGAAGTTTTGTTGCTAACTACTCTACAAAATACATTAGTCTGCTAACTATCCTATGAATCCACCTTTTTAACCATTGAGTGAAAAATTCACCTTGCGCGCTTGATATTCACATCGAATTTGATCTGATTTGTTGCCTATTTTAAATGCAAAATGACCCCCGTGGTGGAGATATTGGCCCACATGGCCTCATCTACTGTGTTACATCTGGCCATTTTAAATTTTTCACCAACCCTTTTAATATGATCCAACTATGCTTGAACTTGCGTTACATGGTGGTTTGGTTAAATTCCATGGAACCATTCAAACTTCACGTCAAATGGTATGTTGCATATCAAACCGGTCTTTGGATTCAAGTGTACCATGGTATATTCTTCAAAGTCCATCGGATTGATTGTGGTATGGTTTTCGTTAACCTAGGTGTTTAGCCAAATTAATGATTTAAATTTCTTACATAAAATTATCAACCAAGGTTTGTGATCTAATGAAGTGTGGTGCACTATATGACTTATTTAACCTTATTCTTACTTTGTTGTATGTAATTTTATGTTTTTTGAGAGTTTTTATGATTTATGTCCAAATTTTACTCTAGGAAATAAAGTGACAGAAAGGAATCAACTAAATCTAGTGGAAATTTAAATGTGAAAAACTAAACTTTAAAAGAAGGAAGAAAAAGGAAATGTTCTTAAGTTAAACTAATTTGCATAAAAATGAACCAAAACTAATAAATGATTCAAAATCTAATGTTGTAAAACGAGTGTTTATGCTAATGACCTCCAATTTAATGTTAGTCCTATTCCATGGATATAAATCCTATGATTGAAAATTGAAAAAATTGCAATGCTACTCTAATTGAAAGAAATTTCAAATATAGTACAAGCTAAAATATATATGTTTGATTACTCAAACATTCAATACAAAAGTATGATAAAAATCACCCTCTTGAAATGATGTGTAAGCAACCAATTATACCTTAGTTTTTAATGTTCTAGAAAAGAAGTAAAGTGTGCAAAGGAAAACTCAATAATTGCATAAATTAGATATTTGAGCATTCAATTTAGAAATATGATAAAATCACCTTCTTGAAATGATCTTTGAGAACGCGATTATACAATTGAATGAGGAACTAAAAAGTAATGTAAAAGCATGTATAAGTAAACCTCAATGATTGCATAGGTTGAAAATTGAATCACCCAATTTGGAAGTATGACAAGTCACCTTCTTAACTTTGATCTTTTAGGAACACTCAATTATACGATGAATTAATAGTTTGATCTAAGAAAGTAAACGAACATGAAAGGAAATTAAAGAAGCTTGTGAGCTCTATTGCCTCAAACTTAATCCAATTGGAAAATAGATAAATCTAACCTCTTGAAATGTTTTTATAAAAAGAAAATGTTACACGGTCATTCTATTATTGATGCTAAGAAGACATTCACAACTTAATTCTATGCCCTGCGATCAAAAAATGTAATGTAATATTAATCTACTCAAAAAGTTGACAAAACAAAGTAAAAAATTTAAACTAAAATAACGAACGAAAAACCTCATCTGTGCGGGGCCCTACGCAACGATTTGAGTCGAAATCCTAACTAGTTATATGAACACAAAGTAATCACTAGAACCATGAACACGATTCTTATATTATAATAGAACATAATTTCAAAACAATACACAACATTTCAGTTAAGTTACTACTTGTCTTCGGTTAACATACAGCGGGTATTTAAATACAAATAAGCATAGCGTAATGAGTTTATTACGCCTACGGGTGGCAATCTTAACCGAATTATAGGGTGGATTTTGACTACTTAACTCTTGATTTTCTATGTCATAGAAAATCAAGATTTATTAACTAGAAGCTTACGTCCTTTGACCATGCTGGAGACGTGATCTCGGGCATCCTTTCTATCAATTTCGATCGAGTATAGGTTTTCTATCGATTTTTTATCCTTGATTTAATCACTTTCTCCAATTTTTATCTTTGCTTCAAAGCTTCATTCTCTTATTTAATATTCCTATTCAATATCTCTAGTTCATAAATTTCATGTTTAAGAGTATCAACTAGAGGTTCTTGTGGATTGATAGGGTTATGGATTCATTACTAAATTTTTCTTCTCGATGATTCTATGTAATTATATATTTTTTGTTGTACTTTTCTACTGCTGGAGATCTCCTATTGGGACTACCTTCAAAATTATGTATGGGAAATTTTCGGGGCTATGTGAAGGATAAATATTGATAGGAGATGGTATTGGGTTTCTTCTGTATAAATTTATAAACCTTGCCTCCTGTAGAAGTGTTTTCTTCATATGAACCTCGGAGTCTAGAGCTCCTTCTCGATTGGTAGAGGACTTAAATTTTCTTCACCAACCTTGCTCCTCTTTTTTGTTTTACCTCTTGTCTTCACTTTTCCTTGCTTCTTTTTCTTCATCGGGATTCGCGAGAGTGAGCCCCTCATCATTTTTGCTAAAGTGGAGATACGAGGGTTTGTCTTTAATTCTTGTGTCAATTTCTTCCTTTGCTTCTTCTATTATTTTTCTTCTTTGGCGGCTACGGTACATCTTGGATTCGGGGCAACGAGATCTACGTTTTGGCACTTGTTTCGAGTACTTTCAAAAACTTCGAATTTTGAGCACTTTCTTGATACATTGGATCATTCCTCCCCGCTAGAAGCATTTGGACATCCAAAATATCATCTTTATTCAAAAAACACATAAAGGTATAGTTCCCTCACCCTTTGAATCTCGGTGTTTTGGATTTTCTTGGATTTTCCCCTTTGAGCCACACAAAAGGTACTCCATGTTCCCTCATTTTGAAGTTCTTTTTGTCCTATCAAGGATGGTGTCTTGATTTAATTCTTCAATATATTCGGGAGATAAATCTTCAATTGAAGGAATTTTTAACATTCTCTCCGTGGGGCTTCAATCAAAGGAGGGTCATACAATCCCAAATTCTCAACATTAACGACTACATAAATTTCCATTAATGGAGGAAAATCTAACTTGAAGGAATTATTACCAATATTTTATAAAATATTGAATGGACCATATCTAATTGGTTTAATATTTTTACCTTCTCCTTGGAGTATTTCCATGATAATGTGAGTCCAAACTTCATCTCCTACTTTAAAACTTTGATCAACATGATGCTTATCATGTCTTGTCTTGTACTTGGCTTGACTCTTTTCCAATTTGTCCTTGAACCATCCAGAGTGCACCAATTGAACTTGTTCAATGAATATTTTGGCATTAGCTATGTCATTATGTCCATAAATAGAAACATCTTTCCCAAAGATAACATATAGAGTATATTTTGGTAAGTATCCCAAGCACTGCTTTGCAAATGGCAATGTCTGGTCAATGAATACTTTGCCTAGTTGTAAGCATGCTAATTTTTAGTGAAAATTTTCATACGCAACTTAGGATGTTTTATTTTGCAATAACCACGAAGAATATGTATTACCATATCACTTCTAGTCCCCATAAGCTTGACAAAAAGTTCCTAATAGAGCGGGAATCTCGATATGGATGTGAAAACCAAAATGTACCCCTATATTTTGAAAGAACAACAATGCAGTATGATCAGTTATAACCCACTTTTTAAAAGGCATCAAAATACACATACTACTAGAATGATCCACAACTACATAAATATAATCATGACCTTTCCTAGACAAAATTATACCTCCCACAAAATCCATAGAAACAGAATTCCCAAGGATGGGAATGTACAAGAAGTGGATTATACGATCCCAACTTTTTATTGTTAGGCTTACTAACAACACATAAAGAACATCCTATTACACATATCGTTACACACTTTAAATTTTACGAGACGGTAAAAATACCTCGATGAATTATGCCACTATCTTGCCTACACCAAAATGACTAGCAATAAGAAAGTATGTGCTTCCCATATGATGTTGAATCTTTCTCCCTATCGAAAACATAGGCCTTGAAGATAATACAAAAAGTTATCATGCACATGATTATGTAATTCCTCTACTTTGTTACCTTGACACAAATTTTCATATACATCCTTAAAACCCTCATCTAAAGCATATTTCTCAACATAGCTCTCATACATGAAATAAATAGTCTTAAGAATAATGGATGAAATAACAATTGGCCTAGATAGCATATCGACAAGCTTGTTATAGATACATTTCATATACCTTATCACCAAGTGGAATTTTTGTAGAAACCCATCATGCGAAGTGCCTCACTTGTTGTGGCTTGGTTTGTGATTGCAAGATTTCAACGGTTGATGATCAATGTGAATGATAGTTTCCTTACCCATCGACTAATGTTTCCATTTTTTCACACTTAGTGCCAAAGCGTGCAACTCATTTTCATATGTAGGATAGTTAATAATTGCACCATTAAATGTTTCATTATGAAAACGGATGAGCTTACCATGTTGCATCAATACTACGCCCATGTCATAGTCACTTGCATAGGTTTGTATCTCAAATGATTGTCTCAATCCTGGAAGTGCATGTACGGGTGTTGTTTGATTTTTCTTTCAATGCGTTGAAGCCTTTCTTGTTTTTTCCTCCCCAATGAAAAACTTGTTTCACACTTTTCAATGCATGTAATGGAGATGCAATGGAAAAAAAATAGAAATTAAGTTTACGCAATATTCGGTTGCTCCCAAAGAAATTCTAACCTTTGTCACGAGTCTTGGGTTTTGGAAAATTCAGAAATGATTTCAACCTTTGAGGTATATATCTTCAACTCAACCCCTCCAACAATATGACGAGTAATTAAATAATTTTTCCCAAATTCACTTTTAGATATCTTTAAAAATAACTTTTCTATCTTTAAGACATATAGAACTTGCCTAACATGCATGACATGCTCTTCACGAGTCTTCTTGAAAATCAATATGTCATCTAAGTAGACTATCACAAATTCATAAAGAAAAGGCCTTAAAACATCATTAATAACCCACATGAATGTAACATGATAATTACAAAGCCCAAATGGCATAACCAACCACTCAAAAAACCTTGCTTTGTCTCAAAGGTTGTCTTCCAAATGTCTCCCTCAACAATCCTAATATGATGATAGCCACTCCTCAAGTCCAACTTAGTGAAATATAAATCATATTTCAATTTACTAAATAAATCATAAATTATAGGAAGAGTGTAACAATTGTTTACCATAATTTTGTTGATGCTTTGAAGTCCACACACATACTATGTTCCATCCTTTTTGGAACTAAAACAATAGGTGACTGCATGCACATGTGCTTGGTATAATGACCCCTTTATCAAGAAAATCTTGGATTTGTTTCTTGGTTACGTACCCATTATTGACATCATGTACATGCCAATTATTAGGGAACAATCTTCTTGCAATTGGATCTCATCTTGGATTCCTCTTTGAGGAAACGATCACTTTAGTCTCCTAAAACATCTCACCATGGGTGTTAGAAAACTCAAACAAATCATATTTTAACCTTGCATCACAACCTTGGAAGGCTTTATTCTCAACATCATTTTTGGGTTTGATCATCGAGAGTACAAAGTTCTTGCTTGCAGAATTAATAAGCCTCTTCATTTTTCCGGCATTCTGAGAGATAATTTCAATTTACCACCCAATTTATTATAATCTCTAACGACTACCATCTTTAAACAAATGTTACTTTTTCTCATGGCAATGAAATATGGCTCTTCTATCATAAAGATATGGGCTTCTCAAAACAATTCCACATATGTCGAGTGGAACTACATCAAGTTATACCTCATCAATGAAGTTTCCAATTATGGCGAATTTAAATTTGAATTTTCTTTTCACTTGCAATTTTGCATTGTCACATACCAAACCAAAGGATAAGCTTTAGGACAAGGAATGGTTTCTAGATTCATTTTCTTGACAATGGTTTATGAAATGAGGTATTCTTTTCATCCACTATCGAATAGAGTGTCTATTTTTTTATGTTTTGAGATAAATCTAATATGGAAAAAGCTATTCTTTCCTTATCATTTTTAGTTTAATTGAGGTTAATAGAAGAACTAGTACTTGCAATAAAGTCACTTACCCTTTCAATACCATGGTTTTGATCTATGTTTCATATCCAAAATTAGATGCTAAATCATGTTGTCTAGTTGTAGCAGTATTTTTTTCCTTTGTTGTTAAACTTTTTTGGTCTCATCTCGGGATGAAGCTTCCAAAAATGGTATTCATCGTGGCATTCTTTTGAACGGTGTTTGCATGTGATTTTTTTCTCCATATTTCTTGATGGAAGCATTATTTTTCCCTTTTCCTTAGAAATTTCCCTTTCCTTTGTCTCCACCCTTGAATGGATTTTTTCTTCCCTCTTATGGAACATTACTCCCTCTTGCTTCTAAATGAGTTTCGTGTACACAAATTTCATCTATATATTTGTAGGGTTAAACATGAGAATTGTGTGTGTCAACTAACTAGGTAAACCTCGATATATTTGAGTAGAGTATCTTGAGAGGATAAATCTACACCCAAAATCAAATATCTTCTTCTAAACTATTGGGTATAACTTTACACACTCTAACCCTTTGCTTGCCTAAAAATTTTCCAATCCATTAGATTTTCTCATGTATGCTAAGGATAAAATTGTCTTCTTAATGCAACCACAAAATCATTCTAGAAGTTATGATCTTACCTCTTTTCTTAAGATCCTCTTGAGTTTCCCAGCTTCCCACCAAATGAGTGATGCACTTTCCAACCTTGAAGAATAAAATTAAACCTTGGTCTCATCATCTTTTTATTCTTTGTATCACGAGTTCCAACATACCCCCACTTCAGAATTCATTGCATGTTCCCCTGTAGAGGTGAAAAAAGGTTACTCCTTCTATTGGAGATCTAAGATCCTCTTCCTCTAAGAGCGCCGAGTGGATGAAGTAGGAGATCCTCACGATTGGATTTCTAATCATAGGACTTCAGGAAGTCTATGTATAGTGAAGTATGGAATATGAGTTTTAGATGGAGGTGTATCACTACGTGATCTAGGTGGAGTGAGTGGTTTTGGTGGAATTAAACACCTGCCTCTAGATACGAATCTACCCCTCGAATCTCTTTCTCTACACATATCATTTTTTAGATGTAAGAAATGAGGTTACCTAATTACACTTCTCACGGAAACAACGCCAAAATGTTTAGCCCAATTAATGTCTTAAATTTCTTACATAAATTATCAACGAAGTTTTGTAATCTAATGAAGTGTGGTGCACTATATGAGCTTAGTTAACCTTCTTCTTACTTTTTTGTGTGTATTTTTATGTTTTTTTGGGGGGTTGCTCTTTATGTCCAAATTTTACTCTAAGAAATAAAGATTGTGAAAGGAATCAACTAAATCTAGTGAAATTTAAATGTGAAAAACTAAACTTTAAAGAAGGAATAAGGGAAGTGTTCTTAAGTTAAACTAATTTGCATAAAAATGAACCAAAACTAGTAAATGATTAAAATCTAATCTGAAAAAGCAGTGTTTATGCTAATGACCTCCAATTTAATGTTATTCCTATTCCATGGATATAAATCTTATGACTGAAAATTGAAATTGCAATGCTACTCTAATTGAAATAAATTTCAAAGATAAGACAAGCTAATGTATGTTTGATTACTCCAACATTCAATATGAAGTATGATAAAATCATAGTCTTGAAATGATGTGTAAGCAACCAATTATACCTTAGTTTTTTAATGTTCTAGAAAAAAAGTAAAGTGTACAAGAAAACTCAATAATTGCATAAATTAGATATTCGAGCATTCGAGTTTAGAAATATGATAAAATCACCTTCTTGAAATGATCTTTCGGAGAACACCCAATTATACAATTGAATGAGGAACTAAAAAGCAATGTAAAAGCATGTAAAAGTAAAAACCTGAATGATTGCATGGGTTAGACATTCAATCACCCAATTTGGAAGTATGACAAGTCACCTTCTTAACTTTGATCTTTTAGAAACACTTAATTATACAATGAATTGATAGTTTGCTCCTAGAAAGTAAAACGAGCATGAAAAGGAAATTAAAGAACTATGAGCTCTATTGCCTCAAACTTAATCCAATTGGAAAATAGATAAATCTATCCTATTGAAATATTTTTATAAAAGCAAATATTACACAGCCTTTCTATTATTGATGCTAAGAAGACATTCATGACTTAATTCTATCCTACGACCAAAAAATGTAATGTAATATTAATCTACTCGGAAAGTTGACAAAACGAGGTAAAGTATTTAAAGAAACTAAAACAATGAACGAAAAACCTCTCATCCTATTGAAGGGGCCTGCGCAACATATTTGGTAGAAATCCCTAATTGGTTATATGCACACAAAGTAATCACTAGAACCATGAACACAATTATTATATTATAATAGAACAAAATTTCAAAACAATACACAACGTTTCAACAAAGTTACTACTTGTCTTCGGTTCTGTACAACTAGTATTTAAATAAAACTAAGCATAAATGTAATGAATTGATTACGCCTAGAGGTGGCTATCTTAACCGAATTATAGAATTGGATTTTAGTACTTAACTCTTGATTTTTTACGTCGAGAGAAAATCAAAGATTTCTTCACTTCTCGACTTACATCCTTTGACCATGCTTTGAACGTGATATCATGCATCATTTTCTATCGATTTAGATCAAGTATATAGGATGAAATCCATGTGTGAATTATTCTAGAGATGCTCATGTGGATCATTTCTCTATTTTCTCCTTGGAACATAACGAACCATGAAAGTAGTTGCGGAATAGAATTTTGCATTCTATAGCCAAATTATAAAAATTCATTCAAATGTAAAGAACATCATAATATAACATAAAAACCATTTAAATGCATTCCACTGAGACAAAACATGACATTTACCATTTATTTGAGTGTATGGAATTATGAGAAAGTAGAAAAAGGGATGAAAGGATGTCGAGGAGAAGGGACGATTACGAGGTTCAACATACCCCCACTAAGAATTCATTGCATGTCCTCGTGCAATTTACCAAAAATGTGAACTCTCTTCTCCTCTTGCATTTGTTTAGACACATATACGCAATACATCTAGTTTTCTTCATTTACTTTTATTAGAAGAGATTGTCCTCACAGGCTTTCATGGCTTGTATTTGAGATTTGTTAATTTGCCTTGTTTAGTGATTTTTTTCTTCCTTTTAACTTTCTATTATTTTTGTACCACGACCCTTTAGGTGCGGATGGTATTATCATAATCACTTTCTCCCGATTTTTTATCTTGCTTCAAAGCTTCATTCTCTTGTTTAATATTCCTATTCAATATCTCTAGTTCATAAATTTCATGTTTAAGAGTATCAACTAGAGGTTCTTGTGGATTGATGGGAGGTTCTAGATTCATTACTAAATTTTTCTTCTCCAATGATTCTAAGTAATTATATATTTTTGTTGTACTTTTCTCTGCTGGAGATCTCCTGTTGTTGGGACTACCTTCAAAATTATGTATAGGAGAATTTTACTGACGGGGCTATGTAGAGGATAAATATTGATAGGAGATGGTATTGGAGTTTCTTCCTCTAAATTTATAAACCTTGTCTCCTGTAGAAGAGTTTTCTTCATTGAACCTCGGAGTATAGAGCTCATTCTCGGTTGCGAGAGGACTTATATTTTCCTCACTTGTAACCTTGCTCCTCTTCTGTTTTACCTCTTGTATTAAATTTTTCCTTGCTTATTTTTCTTCATTAGTTTTGGCGAGTGAGCTCCTCATCATTTCATGACGGAGATGCGAGTTTGTCCTTAATTCTTGTGTCAATTTTCGTCCCCTTCTTCTCTTATAGTATTTTATTCTTTAGGTAGCTGCGGTACATATTGGATTCGGGGCAACGATATCTATATTTTGCCACTTGTTTCAAGCACTTTTGGACATTTTAAATTTTTCGGCACTTTCTTGATACGATGGATCATTCCTCACGCAGAAGCATTTGGACATCCAAAATATCATCTTTTATTAAAACCACATGAGGGTATAGTTCCCTCACCCTTTGAATCTCAATCGTTTTTGGATTTTCTTTGATTTTTTCCCTTTGAGACACACGAAGGTACTCCATGTTCCCTCATTTTGGAAGTTCTTTTTGTCCTATCAAGGATGGTGTCTTGATGTAATTCTTCAATATATTCGGAGAGAAATCTTCAATTGGAGGAATTTAAACATTCTCTCTTGTGGTGCTTCAATCGAGAGGGTTATACAATCTAAAATTCTCAACGTTAACAACTACATCAATTTTCATTAATGGAGTAAAATCTAACTTGAAGGAATTATTACCAATATTTTATAAAATATTGAATGGACCATATCTAATTGGTTTATGTTTTTACCTTCTCCTTGGATTATTTCCATGATAATGTGAGTCCAAACTTCATCTCCCACTTTAAAAATTTGATGAACATGATGCTTATCATGTCTTGTCTTGTACTTGGTTTGACTCTTTTCCAAGCTTGTTCTTGAAACATACGTACACCAATTGAACTTGTTCGGTAAAGATATTTTGGCATTAGCTATGTCATTATGTCCATAAATAGAAACATCTTTCCCAAAGATAAAATATAGAGGATATTTAGGTAAGTGTCCCAAGCACACCCCAAATGGAAATGTACGAGTCGATGAATGCTTGGCCTAGTTGTAAGCATGCTAATTTTAGTGCGGAATTTTCATCCCACAACTTAGGATATTTCTTTGCAATAACCACGAATATGTATTACCATTTTTGTTTATCACTTCTATTTGGCCATCCATTTTTGTATGGAATGTTGTGCCCTTTTTCAATTTGGTGTCCATAGGGTCCCCCATAAAAGATTGACCAAAAGCTCTAACGGAGAGTTTGGAATCTCGATATGGATGTAGGAAACCCAAAATGTGCCATACATTTTTGAAAGAACAACGATGCGGTATGTTAGGTTATAACCCACTTTTTACAAGGCATAAAAATACACATGTTCTTTGGAATGATCCACGACTACATAAATATAATCATGACCCTTCCTAGAAAAAAGTATACCTCCCACAAAATCCATAGAAACACTTTCCCAAGGATAGAATGTACAAGAAGTGGATTATACAATCCCAAATTTGTATTGGAAGCTTACGCAACAACACATAAATAACATCCTCTTACATATCGTTACACACTTTCAATCGTACGAGGCTAGTAACAATACCTCGATAATTATGCCACTATCTTGCCTACACCAAAATGACTAGCAATAAGAGAAGTATGTGCTTCCCTTATGATGTTGACTCTTTCTCCTATCTTGATACATAGCTAGCCAAGATGATACGGCCAGTTATCATGCATGATTATGTAATTCCTATACTTGGTTACCTTGATACAAATTTTCATATACATCCTTAAAACCCTCATCTAAGCATATTTCTCAACATAGCTGCGATACATAATAGAAATGAGCTTAAAAAATAATGGATGAAATAACAATTGGCATAGATAGCATATCAACAACCTTGTTATAGATACCTTTCTTATAACACTAAACCTCCTTCAGTTTGAAAAATTAATCTTGGATTGATTGCAATAGTTTCTGAAAACAATGACTAAAGCATGAAATTTTCTGCAAAAATGTTCCATCTTGTTGTGTTTTTCATCTTTTCACCATTTTTGTTCTTTTAGACTATTTTACTTTCACTTTAGACAAAAATTCAATGTTGGTGAAAGTATTTTCATCTCTTTTTAACCCTTAATATCTTCATGTTTTACTTTCACTATTTGCTTTTTACTTTTCTACGCTCTATTTTTTATCTTGTCTTCACTTTGTCATGAACTTGTATGTTGTTTTGTAAGCACATCTTCCCTGCTATTTATCTTCATGCTAGCTGATTTACTTGACTTGGTCTTCAATGCGGTACTCTTTAATCCTGATACTCTTTGACTATTCTTTTCCTTTGTGTCTTTTTACCTTCAATGTGTAGTTTAGGTTTTCTGCGTCATGCTTTCAACGGTAAATCGTTTAATATCTCTATTTCATTTGCTTGTCTTTCAATTGTATGTTTTATCTTCCATCTGCTGTTTGAATAGATTTGATAACACTCTTGGAGTAAACAAGTCTTATGACTAGTATTAAGACATGTTTATCCAAGGATGTGGACTCTTCGATCATTCTGTAAAAATAAAAACAAATTGTTAAGAAAGCATTGGTTTGCGAGGGGAGGTCGAAAAGGTTTCATTTGATTTTGGAGAGGCTACGTGGAGTGAATCTAGAATGATTTTTCGGGAGGTAAACCATGCTGCAAATTGGTTAACATAGGGCTTCGAGGTGGTGCGAGTGCGGGTTACGAAAAGGGTTTTCTTTAGCACAATCGAGCGAAAATGAGCAACACTAGGGTGTTTGTGTTTTTAAACGAGGTAAACGATTGATATTGTCGGGTAAGATTTGAATAAACAATGGACGGAGATGCGCGACTTGACGATGTGAAGTTTTGTCGTTAGTGGGGAGGCGGTAAGTGGTACGCGATCGCACGCATTTTGGGGAAAGGTGGTTTTGGGCGGAGGGCGAGCGTAATTCCATACGATGAACGACGCGTGGCGCGGTGCTTGTTCGAGAAAAGCGCTTGGCCATCGCGCGTTATCGTTCAAACGAGGATGGCTAGCGATATTGATATCAACGTAGATGCTGAGATACTGTTGAGTGCGAACGGTGGTCGGGGGTTACGAGATGACGGAAAGATAACGAGCGAGCCCAATGTAATTTTATTTTGAATTAATCGCATCGGGGGTGATTTGATTGGCAAATTCAAGTTATTAATTAATCATGAGGATTAATTAACCCTTATTGATAGGGCGGAGAAATGCGCTCATGATTAATCAAAGATTTGACTAATTAATCATGATTAATACATTAATATGGTTATTTTTCAACCAAAGGGGAGGGATATTATTATTTGGGAATTTTATTATTAAAATAATAAGGGAAAAGGGGAATTTACAAGGATTTAAATAATAAAATTAGAAGTTAATATGAAAAATGAAAGAAGCGCTAAGTGTAAACATTAAGTTAATGTTTTTAACTTATTCTTTTATGAGGAGGGCTTTTATGTGAAATATTACATGATTTTTCCTAAGTAAAATGGGATTTTACTTAGGAAAATATTTTTTAGAGGTGAATGAATGTTATGATAAATGATTTTAAGTACTTAGGCTTTTCAATTATTGGGCCGAGGGGTCGGGTCCCTCCAAAAGTCAAGGAAATGCCTTGAGCCCCTCTAATCTTTAAATGCCTAGTACTTAGGGAAATTAGTGAAATTTTTAAGGAAAATATGAGAAGGGAAGTTAATAATGCGACTTTGCATTTGCTTGAAATTCTTCAATGTATTGTACGCCTATGCACTTGTGATTCAGAAAGTAAAATATTTACCACATCTAAAGCCATGATTCATCACATGTAATTACTGCAACATTATCTACCTACCCTATCTACTTTACCCTACCATTTTTTCTTCTTTATTAGGGTGCCGGTGCACTTAGGCTGGCAAACCCTTATCACATTTTTTTTCTTTTACATATGAAAATCTATCTAATTCTAATCTTATTACATCCAAGGGCTCGAATTAAAGTCGTGTTGAGCTCCCCTTTTATTCACTCTACTATCTACTTATACTGCCAAGATTAACATCGAGTTTAATTCGGATTTTATTCTCTATCTCTAAAACATAAAAATTGAAAGATGAACTAGCCAAGTTTAAACTATTTGATTGTTCATAAATTGTGGCATAGAATACAAGTTGCACACAATTTGTTTATTACATCAGAGAAAACAAAGTAGTGGCATTTAGACCTGCACACTTTCCCTTGGCCTTTCTTTTGGTGGGGTTCATTTTCTTTCACTTTTTTGGCCAATTTTTTACTCTTTTCACCCTTTGATTTTTTTCTTTTTAGGGTATACCCCCTCTTTACATTTTTTAAATTTTTTTGATTTTTTTGAGGAAATATGGAAAACACTTTGCAACGAAATGTATGAACATGATTACATAGCTCATCGAGTCAATCATGAAATATGACACCTATTGGTATACGGAGTCTAACACTAGCTCCACTTGGGGATGGCTTTTCTGGTGAAAAGTCGAGAACAACGGAGTCGAGTTGGCCTCAAAAATAAGTGTATGGTAGGACTATGGAATATTTTTCTGCATGTTGCTTTATTGTATGTATGACGATATCGCTATGAGTCTTAGGGCCTTCTCCTCGGGCTTTCAACTCCGAGTAAGTTACACTATCCACTCAAACTTAAAACTTTGTTTCCCGGTTGGAAATATACTGCACTTGGTCCAATCCCAGCAATACGTGCATTTGTGTGTGTTGAAAATTCTTGAATTGAATATAGTCCTTTTTCTGCAACCTGAAATCTAATCTTGAAACACACAAAAATTTTCAAACCAACTTAATGAAAAAATAGCTGAAAATTGAAAAACTAAAAAAATGCTCAAAATTCTGAGCTTATTAGCACTCATCTACCTACTCAATCTACTGTTCAACTGCTAGTTAGGTAAAATGAAATAGCCAATGCAACCATTCAAGAATTATGTACTTTGATAGATTTTGTTGCATTTTCTTATTGATTATCAAAATTGTACTTCTGCAACCTATTAGAAACTTGTCAACAAATGAGAGGATAAGGAAACACTTGATTTCCTTTGTTGACTCTAGAAACTGTAAAAAAGGATCTTCCAAAATATATACACTGATGTTTAACTGATCTGAACAACTATACATCTGTTCCGGATGGCCTCCATACCATGAATATGAAATGTTATTTTCATCTTTATCTCCCTGTAAACTTTCAGATAAGATTTGTGATGATATTCCTACTGATTGTAATGTTTGAGTGTTGAATCCTTTATCATCTTGATTCAGAAAATCATAGTTAGTTAATAGAGGAATGCTTTGAATGCCTTCAATATTCAACATATCTGCTATTGGATCCTGAAAATCTTGGGAAAATTGCTGGAACCTATGACATATAAAATTCCATGGGACTTCATAAACTTCAACAAGTTTCCCATTATTTTCTTTAAATATGTTATACCACATTTCCTTTAAAAGATGAAATGGTTCAAAACATAGTGGTATGGAACTTTCTTGTGTCATTTGATCATTTATTTCAATGGGAACTAATAACTGCAATTGTGAAACTGAAAAATCTTGATCAATAGTTTCATTATCTTTTTTGTTGTCAATCACAATTCCTAAAGATTGTTGATTATTGATGGCATGATAGTTTTCTCTAATGAACTGAAATGAAGAAAAACAAAGAGGTAAAGAACCTTCACTTATTTCCACATTTTCTGCTCTTCCTTCCTCACTCTCATGGCTGATCTGTATTGGCTGATCACTGTCTTCAATCTGCTGAAACTGCATTTCTTCATCCTCCAAACTAGCTTTTGATATCTCTGTAAAGTTAGCTTGACTTTGGAGAACATAACTATCATCATAATGATCATACTTAGGAAAATCATCAAAATAAGGAATGTCATCAAACATACACATTAGAACAACAGATTCCTCTTCCTCATATTGATTTGTAAATTCATTTTCTGATTTATGATAATTTGAATTAAGATGAATTTGTTCATGGCTATCAACCTCTTCTATTTCTTCATGATGATTTTGAATAAAAAATTCTTCTTTCATAGTGATCTTCTGTGTTATTTCATCTAGTTTTCTTACCAAAAGGTTGAGTTTTACTTCTGTAATGTTTTTCTTTTCCTCTTCTTCTGCTTTCAACATTTCCTGTTTGATTTGGAGATTAACTTCCACATCAACTGCAATATTTTGCATCTGTACAAGTGTTTTTGGATCTCTTTCTCTTAACCGAAATTCTATTTCTGAATCAAAGGCACTTGGATAATGTAAGAGAGCTGAATCATGAGGAGGTCTAATATTCTCTGGCATTGAATAATAAACTTGATTAAATCTGTCAGAAAATTGTTGTATCGTTTCATTTGAATGTCTTTTTAATTGATTATATTCTTCCATGATCACAAAATGATTAATTTTTATTATCCATCTATCAAGGAAAAGTTTGATAAACTGTTGGAAATTTGAGATGCTAGCATTAGGAAGATTTTTGAACCAACTCTTTATTCTATTTTGCAAAGAAAGAGCAAAAAGTCTGATTTTAACATCATCTTCATCAATCTCAAATAAATCCAAATAATTCTCAAAACCTTGAATATGTTTTTGGGCCGTGATACCATTTTCTCCATCAAATCTAGGAAGATACTTGTAGTATTTTTTAGGAAAATCATGAAGTATAGGAGGTAAAATAAGGGGCTTATATCTATCTGGAACTTTATATGGCACAGGGATATGTACAGGGATTGTAAGATCAGTCTCGATTATTTGAGGCTTCTTAATTGGAAAATGATCATCATTAAATTCATAAGAAAGCTGCTCAAAGAGATTAGGAGAATTATTACTTACAAACTTCAAAGGAAAATAACTAAAAACTAATCTAAGATCTTCTATAAAATACAATATACATTGAAAAAATTTCTTAATGAGAAAGAACATAATGTCTTGGATTAAGATCCAAGTTGAAAGCCTGATCTTTCCATATTGTCCTTTGAGGTTCATTCCTCCGGTGGAGTCTTGATTGTGAAATTGATTTGGAGTCGCCAGGTGGATGATTTTAACCTTTGTGTGTCTGATCACTGTCCACCATCATAGATCAGATCTAAACCTGTAAAACAATTCTGAAGAAAAATTTAGTTCTTCAGGAAACCAAATTTTGAATATTTTATGATTATTTTATTTTTTATGAATTTTCAAAACAACTTCTATGATTTCTTTAAGAAATTTAAGATTTTTAATTAATTTTTCTCAAAGATTTATTGAACTAGAGAGTCTGATTGAATGTTTTGAATCCAAAGTTCAGTTTATAAGCTAAACCAGAGATAGACTGAAGCAGCATTTGTTTACTATGCAGTTGCAGAGCAAAAGCATTTCAAAGGCTACCTGGCTGATCTTCAGACTCTGTCTATAGCTTATAAATCAAACAATAGTATCAATAAAATGATTCGGATCCCCAGTATGGTCGCCACTATGTTATCACTCAGGTTTTCCTTGAAGTTGTGGAAGAGGAAAGTATACCCGAGGTAACCACAAACCAACCTTCAGATGCAGAATCTAGCCAATCTGCATCCAGAGAGGGCTCTCTCTTTATGATTTATCTTTGTTCTTAGAAGTTTTTAGGCTAGTTATAGATCCAAGAGTTTGTTTTGAGAAATGGTGGAATCTACAAACTAAGGGCAAGGTTGAAGGTTTTCAGTCCATTGGGCTATGGAGTCAAAGGATGGCTTTACTGGATTTCTATTCTACACTCAAGATGGCTTTACAGGGCAAGGTAGCTAGACAGAGAACAATCCTTAAAATTTAAAGTGGATGGGATGATCTTGAAGGGATGAAAGGCAGCTAAGAATATTTCACCATGTTCAAAGAAAGAAATAAGATGACTACAAACAAAGAGCAATGAAGAATTCTTTATTATAATAATCAACAATGTTTAAATTTGTAGAAATTCTTTCGGTAGTAATCACATGCAAAAGAACGAGGTCGACGCGTTTCGAACCAACCAGTGTGGTTCATCATCAGGACTATGTGAGAGATCAAATCCAGTCATTCGTATTTGATCTCTGTAGTCACGATGATGAACCCTGCTTGGTTGAGACCGAAGCAGCCTCCGTACCTCATTCTTTTGCATGTGATACATTACACATTTCTGGGCTATATTATGGCTTACGAGAAGCTTAGATTCCAACAATGTTTAAATTAGCAAAGCAAGAACATTTAAGAATTCATGCTTATAACTAATTCAGAGGAAAACATTAAGAACAATCACATCTGAAATCAGAGTACAATTAAGTAAATTCTGATTCAATCCTTTATGTAAATTATTCAGAAATGGACATAATGATATTATAAACTAATATAAAATTTAAGACAAAGAGTAGAAAGACTTATTGAACTGCAGTCCAACACATGAATCCTGCAAAAAGTCCTGAAACTTCAAATCGTCATCCAGTAAGCCACGAATAAACTTCTCCAAATTGATTTTATTCCGAAAATGTCAATGTTACAGCAAAGTAATAGAATCCACCCCAAGTGCTTCCAAGAGTGGAGTATTTATACAAATTCTAAACTAAAATATCTTGAAACAAATATCAAAATTGGTTCACAAATCTCTCCAACTATTTACATAAATAGAACTTAATTAAAGGACACTCAAACGAATGCATCTATTTGGCACTATTTTTTATGGATAGATGATGACAAATAGAAGAATTCAAATTTGATCCAACTCTTAGTTGATGATGAGGCATCCAAGTCACTAACTGCTTCCTTTCTTTGTGCAATCTGCTCCAACAATTCTGCAAACTTGGGGTCCAATGATATATTTTTATTTCTGAATCCGTAATATATATGTAAAAAGTGAAAGAGGGTATTGTAGATAAATATGTTGGTGAGATAAACCTCTTTCATTTTCCCAAAATTCCGCTCCAGCTATGCATAATAGTCTCTGTAACAAATATGTGTAAAACAGAGTTTTACAGAGTCTGAAAAATGGCCTGTAAAGATGCACATGTATCTCTCATTATAAAACCACTGTGAAAAAAATGAGATAGGTTTTTGTAGATGGGTCTCTTAGGAACAAAAACCTCCTTCAGTTTTGTATGAAGTATTTTGGATTGGCCACAATCCTCTCTGCAAAATGATGACTTAAACTGGAATTTTCTGCAAAAAGTGCTTTCCAACATTGTTTAATATTTCCAAAACCATAATGGCTGTTAGAAAAGTGAGAGAGGTTTTTGTAGATGGCCCTCTTAAGAACATAAACCGCCTTCAGTTTTGTAAAATTAATCTTGGATTGATCACAATAGTTTCTGCAAAACTATGACTAAAATATGCAATTTCTGCAAAAATGTTCCTTCTTGTTATGTTTTTTCATCTTTTTACTTTCTTGCTCTTTTGACTGTTTTACTTTCACTTTAGACAAACCTCACTATTGGTGAAAGTATTCTCATCTCTTTTTACCATTTTAATGCCTTCTGTATTTACTTTTACTGTTTACCTTTGACTGCTCTGTAACTTCATTTTAACTTTCACTGACTTTTACCTGATACACTTTAACCACTGATACTCTTTAGCTGTTATGCTTTTCCTATCCCTGTAATTTCTCATTTCACTTTTACCATTCACTGTGCACATTTCATCATTCTAATCTCTCTCTGAATTTGTATACAAACTATTTGTTGAATGAAGATATTGAATTAAAATCTGAGAATTTGGAGTAAACAATTTTGTCAACTAGTATTGAAATTGTTGGTCCAAATCCATTTTCTGATGGTAACCTGCTAAAATCAAACAATTTGTTAATGAAATCCAGGTCTCTATGAGGGGCGTTCATTGGGGTTACATTCAGGGCTGCCGGAGCTTCCATTTTGGTTCTTGTGTATTCAAAATGGAAGTTTCTGGGTTTTTCATAGGCCGGGCGCGATTTTGGTCTTACTGAGGGAAATTGGCACAATTGCAGGTTCATGGGAACAATTTACGGTCGTAAAACTTAGGGAATGATCTTAGGAATAAGATTTAAACACTGATTCAGCGAAAAACAAGGAAAACAGAGTTTCATTTGAAGTTCGGGGCGTAAAAGGATAAATACCTGTTCTTGGATGAAAACTGGTTTTTAACAGGTAACAGGCGGTAGCAGGAGGACGCTTGAACGCAGGTCTGGCGGATTTATGGAGCGAAATTGAATGGAACAGTGGATTTCAATGAAAATTCGAAAACCGTAGCAGAGAGCACAGTCGCGTTTAATAACGAAAATAACGGAAAAAACATGAAAAATTGGCTTTATTTACAAGTTAAAAGGGTTTTTTTATTTTTTCGAGGAGTGACGTCATCAATGTACGGGCTGACGTATGCAAGGTCGAGCGGTAAGCAGTAAGCGGTAAGCGGTAATCCCCGCACCGCTTATGAGCAAAGGCGGTATTAACTGCGAGGGCAGCGATTCCACAAAGTTATTGACACGTGGACAGGTGACTAGTCAAATACCACCCATCCCCCGCTGGTTAAAACTCTGACAAGGGATGGCTAGCGGAATGAACGCTAGCCGTAGATCTGTGAAAGAGCGATCCGATGGTGGAAAGGACGGATAGATGGCGGAGGTTTAATGTGCGGGCCCGGCGGGGTTTTAAGCGCGATTTACATTATTTAAACATCCCGGGGCGTTTCTAATTGGTGAATGAGGTTGGTTATTAACTAACTTAGATAATTAGTTAATCCCGCTATATAATGGAAATAGGGGTTGCGGTGGGTTTTAATCATTGGGGAAATGCCAGGTGGATGAGCCACGTTGGCATAGGAATTTTCCAAAGTTTTGGCTTGAAAATAAAACTTCAGATTTATTATTTTTTGGTATTAAACATATAAACCATATGTTTAAAGCTTTTCGAATATATATTTTTTATTATATGATCAATTAACCGATGTAGTTAACTTATCATAGGGGCGGGACTATAATATAACGATATATTTTAACCAAAGGGCTTGTAGAAGCGGGTTTTAATGAATATTTGGGAGGTAAATACTTTGGTTAAAACATTATAATAAATGGGTTTTCGGATATTTATATAAAAGGAGCTATATACTTAGGATAGGGCATTTCACTAGGGATTTAGTAAAATAGAGTTAAACATTAATATGAGAAAGGGACAATGGAACTCAAAACACTTTGCTCATCTAAGAAAGTGATATTTTCTGAAGTAAAATTGCAATATCTCATCTTCAACACTTAAACTTAGAATAATAAGTTATTTTGAGGGATTTTTATGGAATTTTGCATAATTTTCCTAAGCAAAATGAGATTTTACTTAGGAAAAGGTTAAAGATGAATGATTATAATGATGAATTATCTCAAGCACTTAGGTCTTTTTTATCATTAGGCCGAGGGTCCGGTCCCTCCAAAAGTCAAGGAAATGCCTTGAGCCCTTTTGATCTCCAAGTACCCTAGTACTTTGGGGGAAATTAGTAAAACTTTAAGGGGAAAGTGATGAGGGAAGTTAATGATTTTGACTTTGCTTGCTGTGATTTTCCAGTGTATTTCCTGCTTTAGTATTTGTGATGAAAGTAAAGGATTAAAAACATTTAGCAGCATCATTCATCAGATAAAACTTTGTAACACCATCTACCTACCCTATCTACTACTACCATTTTCTCTTTTTTATTAGGGTGCATTTAGACTTGCAAACCCTTTTCAATCTTCTTTTCTTTTACAAGGCAAATCTATCTAATTCTACACTTATTGCATCCAAGGGCTCAGATTAAATTGTTGAGCACCTTTTATTAACTCTACCTATCTACTTATCTGCCAAGATTAAACTGTTTGGTCAGATATTTATTCTCTATTCTACAACATGAAATTGAAAAATGAACTAGCCAAGCTTAAGCAGTTTGACTATTCATGAATTGTGGCATAAAATACAAGTTGCACACAATTTGTTTATTACATCAGAGTAAAAAGTAGTGGCATTTAGACTTGCACACTTTCCTTGGCCTTTGTTTTTTATGGGGTTCATTTCTTTTATTAAAACAAACGAAGTACCATAAGGTGGGACCCTCGAGTATCACATCAGAGAAACTAATGGCAGAGGAACATATTAAAAAAAGTTCCGATGGAAGCGGACCCGATTCACTTATAAACTGTGAGACCTATATTTGTTTGAATTTTGGATTTAAAGCACATCGGAGCGATTCATTGCATCGGAGCGATTCATCGCATCGGAGGTGAAAGAGTATCGACCAAACTGAAAGTTCCGATTGTGACTTAGCGATTAGATGATAGCCGTCAAATTCACCAAGGGATGGAGGATGGAGATGATTCGATTGACTATATGGTGGGCCTTTTCCAATCGCATAGGTGGAAATCTAAGGACCAAATCGCAGGAGAATTGTGAATGTTGCGATTGCGATTGAAGTAAATGAGCGGAGTATAGCTGGCATGTGGGGTCCATTCAAAATATAAGACTAATAACAGGTTAGCTCCAAGTTTATTAAACCAAAGCTAAAGAGGAAAGGAAAGCAAAGCGGCATACATATATATATATATATATATATATATGTAAAATGATACATACATATTTCCATATGTGAACAGTAAATCATTGCATCGGAGAATAGAGCAAGTTCAGCTAGTGGGCCCGTAAGGGAATTTTATGTATTAAAATGTTTGATTATTGTTATGATGCCAAGATTTGAATTGCACAGTTACATGTATGTAGCAGTTACACCACGGCAGATAATAGGAGAGCAAGCAGAGCCGAAAAGGACAGACATAGTCACAGAAAAGACAAATACGCAGTGAACCAAAAGGCTGAATGAGTTGAGCTGGAGTTCTCATTGTATTTGAATGTAAATGTTTTAATTGATTTATATTGTTGTGATGCACTGGCAAGTCTCCATAGGAAATAAAACTCCACTGTAAAACTGAAAGTTATATATATTGCTGAGATTTTCTAAATGAGCTGGTAAAAGAAGTGAGGAGGCAGAATGCAAAGAGTCAGGGCTATTCACTTTGAATTCCCTGTGGAATACGAACTGTTATGAGGAAAACTATATAAAGCATATCACATTGATATACAGACAGAGGTTAGAGAGTGCAAAGTATGAAGAATTTAGGTAGAGAAGATAAGAAAAAGGAGGATCAGAAAGAGATGCTACAGAACAGAGCTGATATCTGAGGTAAATCAGCAAATATTTTCTTTTGATTGAGTAAGGAAGTTGGAGCTTCCCTATCAAGTTGAAGCTTGATAGCTGTCAGTTTTAGCTGACTGAGGTTGGAGCCTCCTGTAGGTTGGTGCCTGCAGAAAATCAGTGGTGAGAGGAAGTTGGAGCTTGCCTTTGCATCACAACTATAATAAGATTTGTTTTTCTCCCTTTATGGGTTTCCACTTATATCTGTTGTCTCTATGTGTATTGCCTATGTGTTGATATGTTCTATCCAATCTACTTAATTCTTGTTGCTCTCATAATAATTTTGGTATCACATTAACTTAATACTTGCTGCAACATATTAAGACTACTCACATATTAAAGTTGGTTATAAAATTAAGTTGTAAATCAGCTTGATGAAAAGTTTAAAAAGCTCATGTATGTGTTAAACTGATTCACCCCCCCCCCCCGCCCCCTTAGTTTAACTAAGTATTCAACAATTGGTATCAGAGCCAGTTCCTTTAGTACTATTTTAACCACTGAAAGGAGATCCTAGGTCCCCAGGATGGCTAGTCAAGAAGGAAGCTCAACCAATAAAGCCCCTTTTTTCACCGGTGATAATTATGCCTTCTAGAAAATCAGAATGAGAGCATACATAATGTCTCTAGGAAGGAATAGAGGTTTGGGCTGCTGTGGAATTTGGATATGCCCCAAAGGCAACTCACCCAGAGAGAGAAGCTAAACAATAATTTGTAGCAAATGCAAAGGCCATGAATGTAATCTTAAGTGGACTATGTGAGGCTGAATTTATCAAAGTAATGCACAGCAAGACTGCCAAAGATATGTGGGATACTCTTGAAAGCATCCATGAGGGAAATAAAAAGGTAAAGACAGCCAAACTTCAAGTATATAAAGCTCAGTTTGAAAATTTAAAAATGAATGATGATGAGGATGTTGGCAGCTTCTTCTTAAGAGTTGAAGAAATTGTTAACAATCTGAAAGCTCTTCGAGAAACCATACCAGAAAGTGTAATTGTACAAAATATTCTAAGATCTCTTCCACCCAGTTTTAATCCCAAGGTGTCTGCAATAGAAGAAACAACTGATTGGGAAACCTTGACCATGAACCAGTTACTTGGAAATCTAACAGACTATGAGATGAGACTCCCACAGAAGAAGCCAAGTGCAAGGGAGGCAGCTTTTAAAACAAAAAATAAGAAAGAAGAAAAGGAAGATATATGTTCTTGCTCTGATGAAGAAGAGGCCAAGTTTATCAAGAAACCGGATAGAGGCTCAGGTAAATATAAAGGTAAACTTCCATTCAAATGCTTTAACTGTGGAAGAGTTGGACACTATGCTACTAAGTGTCCTCATAAGAAAGCAAGGAATCAGGCTCATGAATCAGAGAAAACTACATCAAAGAACTGGCAGAAAGGAAAGAAATTCAATAGAAAATCTTACTATGTTCAACAAGACAACAGTGCATCTGAAGACTCAGATGAACCCTCAAGTGAAGAAGGAACCTCTGAATTTTTATTGATGGCCATAGAAGAACTTGAAGGACTCCTGCTAGAAGATGAAGAAGAAGGTGAAGTTGACCTTGAGGGGGAGCTAAGAAGTGCCCTAGAGGAGATTGACAGACTCAAACTGAAGTGCAGAAAAAAAAAGGACATTCTCCTCAAGTATGTAAGAGAAGAGAAAAATTTAGAAGTCCTCATGCAGCTGAAGGTAGAGCTTGAAGAAGCCAAGAAGATAGAAGACATGTTACTTAAGAAAATCAAGGATAAAACTCAGGAACAAGAGAAGTTGGAAGAAGAAGTAGTATGTCTGAGGAAGAAATTAGAAAATGCTCAAAGGAAAGTGTCTATAAATTCTTCTCAAACAACAAGCTTTGGTAAGTTGAACAAAATTCTGGATGCTCAAAGATCTCCTCTGATAAAAACTGGGATAGGCTATGAAGGAGAATCAAGTAAAAGCAAAGAAAAAGAAAACAAAAATATTATTTTTGTAAAAGCAAAGAAGGCTGATGAAGCAGCTCAAATAATTCCTACAAAAGAAGAAACATGTAATGAGGGAGACAGAAACTAGAAGAAACCTCTAATAACAAAGAATGAAATAAATACTCAGACAACAGAAGAAGGATCATATACCCCTGAGTATGTCAAATTTGGAAGCCATCAAAGGAGATTCTTCCCTCCTATGAAAAATGCCACCTGTTATGCCTGTCACAAGCTGGGACACATTGCTGCATACTGTCATACAAGGAGGAGTAATTCAAACCAGCAAAAGATGTAGACAGTGAAGAGACTGTCTCAAGCAAACAAATGGAGAAGACAACCTCACATCAGGTATGCAAATTGTTTGTATGGTTACTGTTTTTATTGTAAGGAATTTGGCCATAAAATCACTGAGTGCAGAAAATATGGACAAAGACTGATGTTCAACACCTCAAGGAGGTTTATGAATCAAAGAAATTTTGCTCATACTCACAATTCTGTGGAAATTATGATCAAATGTTGTGTATGCAATAAAATTGGACATATGCCTTCCAAATGTCCTCTGAGAGGATGTGGTTCATCATCTCACAAAAGATACCAAACAAAAGGATGCTTCCAGTGGAAAAAGAAGGTGAATAAATGTGACCTGGCTTTAACTGCTCAAGACTTGAAAAGCCAATGGTATTTGGACAGTGGCTGCTCAAAACATATGACTGGAGACAAAAGCAAGTTTATAACTTTTGATGAAAAGAAATCAGGCAACGTTACTTTTGGCAATGATAAATCAGGAAAAATCAAAGGAAAAGGCTCAGTCAGCCTAGATAATGGCAGAGGCAAGGACCAAGATGTACTATTTGTAGGTGGGCTGAAAGCAAATTTGTTGAGTGTCAGCCAAATGTGTGATAAAGGCTGCGAAGTTCTTTTCAGAGCACAAGATTGTGAAGTCAGATCAAGCGCCATAGGTAAGACTCTGCTCAAAGGTGTTCGAACAGAGAGTAATGTTTACATAGTGAAAGAGGAGGATGAAGCATGCCATATTAGCAAAATTGAGGAGTCATGGTTATGGCATAGGATATTGGGACATCTCAGCTTCGACCATATCATCAGACTGAGCAAGAAGAAAGCTGTCAGAGATATGCCAGAAATAAAAAGGCCTTCAAATACCATATGCAAATCTTGTCAATTGGGCAAACAGACCCGCACATCCTTTAAGGCCAAAGATGAGCTATCAACAAGAAGACCACTCCAGCTTGTGCACATAGACCTGTGTGGACCTGCAAGAACTAAAACACCAAGTGGAGAATCCTACTTCATGTTGATAATAGATGATTTCTCCAGAATGACATGGGTTGCATTTCTCGAGAATAAATCGGAAGCACTGGAGAAATTCAAAATATTCAAAGCATTAGCAAAAAATCAAACAGGATGCAAGCTAAAATGCATCAGATCAAACAAAGGAGGTGCATTCACAGATTAAGACTTTGCAGACCTATGCAATGAACATGGGATAAAGCAACAATTTACTATTGCAGGGACACCTCAGCATAATGGAGTAGCAGAGAGACAAAACAGGTCTGTACAACAAATTGCCAGAGCCATGATGCAAGAGAGTAATATTCCTCAAACCTTCTGGGCAGAAGCAGTACACACAGCCGTGCATATCCTTAACAAAGCTCATTTAAGGCCAAGCAATAACAAGACTCCCTATGAACTATGGCATGGTAAACCAGCTTCAATCAAGCACTTTAGAGTCTTTGGAAGCAAGTGTTACATAAAGAATAATGATGAAAATCTGGGGAAGTTTGATGCAAGAGCAGATGAAGGGATATTTCTAGGATATGTATCCAAGAGTAAAGGGTACAGGTGCTACAACAAGACTCTTCAAAAAATTGTAGAAAGCATTGATGTAAGATTTGATGAAGAACTTCCAAACAAAACAAGAAGTATAGACTGCAGTAGTCCTTCAAACAATCATGAAGAAGAAAACCAAGATGATGATGAAACAAGCAAGACAATAGAAGATGTTGAATTGAGCTCGAAAGCCCCCTCAAGATACACTCAAAAGAACCATCCAGAAGATTAGATTATTGGAGACAAGAGTGTAGGAGTCCAGACAAGAAGGCAGCTAACTGAACAGATAGAAGAGGTATACATAGCCATGTTATCACAAATAGAGCCCAAGAAGTTTGAAGAAGCCAACAAAGACAAGCATTGGGTGAATGCTATGAATGAAAAATTGGACCAAATTGAGAAGAACAATACCTGGGAATTAGTTCCTAGACCCACTGAGAAAAATGTCATAGGCTCAAAATGGGTATTCAAGAATAAAATGAATGAGCAAGGATGGGTAATCAAGAATAAAGCCAGACTTGTTTGCAAAAGGATATTCACAAATCGAAGGACTTGATTACGATGAAACATTTTCCCCTGTAGCCATAATGGAAGCTATCAAAATGTGTCTGGCCTTTGCATGCTACCAAGACTTCAAGGTATATAAAATGGATGTGAAATCTGCATTTTTGAATGGAGATCTAGAAGAAGAAGTCTACATGGAACAACCAGAAGGTTTCTCATTAACAGACAAAGAAGGCTATGTGTGTAGACTAAAGAAGGCTCTATATGGACTAAAACAAGCTCCTCATGCTTGGTACTCAAGGCTGGATAAGTACTTGCAAAAACAAGGCTTTAAGAGAGGAGGAGTAGACAACAATCTATACATAAAATCCCATGGAAATGAACTCTTGATTGTTGTAGTATATGTTGATGACATTATGTTTGGAAGCAACAAAGATGAGCTAGAAAAAGGATTTGCTGAAGAGATGAAATCAGAGTTTGAGATGTCTATGATTGGAGAGCTCACCTTCTACCTAGGACTTCAAATTTAGCAAAATAACACAGGTACATTCATCTCATAGGAAAAAAACTTAAACGAGATGTTGAAAAAGTTCAAAATGGAAGACTGCAAACCTGTGTCAACTCCCATGATCACTGGATGCAAGCTATGTGCTGATGATGGATTTGCTGATATAGATCAAAGACTCTACAGATCCATGATAGGAAGTTCGTTGTACCTAACAGCATCAAGACCAAACATCATGTTGGCAGTAGGACTTGTGGCTAGATATCAAGCAGCACCAAAACAAAATCACCTTCTGGCAGTCAAAAGAATATTTAGATATCTACAAGGAACTGTACAATATGAGCTATGGTATCCAAAAGACAAGAGCTTCACATTGATAGCATATACAGATGCAGATTAGGTCAGCTGTGTGGATGACAAGAAAAGCACAAGTGGAGGTGCATTCTACTTGGGAAAAATTCTGGTCACATGGCTAAGCAAGAAACAAACATCTATCTCTCTATCTACAGCAGAAGCAGAATACATAGCAGTAGCGGGATGCTGCACACAAGTCATGTGGATGAATAAAACCCTCCAAGACATGAAGGTAAGCATTGATGAACCTATCTCTATCAAATTTGATAATACAAGTGCTATAAGTATTTCAAAAAATCCTGTACTTCATTCAAAAACTAAACACATCCCAATCAAGTACCATTTTCTAAGAGAACAGGTAGCACAGAAGGTAGTGAAGCTGGAATATGTGCCAACAAAAGAATAAACAACAGATATATTTACCAAACCTCCTGCTAGAGAACCATTTGAGTATTTGAGAGATAGACTAGGGGTAGTATCTGTAGATGCTACTCTCCGATATAAAGAGAAAGCATCATTTTAGGGGGAGAAAAGAAACGAAAATATCATTCCAGGGGGAGATCAGTTAGCAAGGAAAGCATGAAACAGGTCCTCAAGATCATAGCAACATGGACGAGATTTAAAATTACACTGGGAAAAGAGCAACCTCTTGCCATTGATGTCAAAGGGGAAGGAAGAGCAAGCAAGAGAAGAAAGGGTCCTAAAAGGCAAGCAGAGGAAGCGTATTTCCATCAATGCCAAAGGGGGAGACTGTTAGAAGTGTTGTCATTGATGGAAAAGGACAAAAACAGAAGAAAAGGAGAAGACAACAGGTCTTTGGTGAATGGTATAGTAACATTTACAGGGAGCATGAGAAGAACAGAGGGAGAGTTTATTTACAAAGACAAGGCAGCAAAAAGAGAAGAAAAGCAGCGCAAAGGAGACAGCATAGATAGCAAAGGAGACAGACGGAAGAAGACTGTTGAAATGAAACGGTCGAGCAATAGAGCTGGAGATAGAGAAAGGAGGCAGAACCAGAGGAGGTAGATCACCAGAGGTGATCAGGAGCTCAAATCTGAGCTTGAGAAAAAACTCAAAAATGAAAGTTCTCAAATTGAGTTGGAACCTGAGCGACCGGATAGGCCTCGGTGATATGATCCCAACGCCGTGAACGGCACTGAAAATCGACGTTGTATGAAGAAGTTATTCAACTTTGAAGTTCTTCAATTTCAGTAAAAAAAAAAGGCCAGTTTGACTTTAGAAATTGGAAAATATTAAAAAATATATATTCTAAGAATATTCATCGAAATATTGTAGGAATATTCGTTAGGATATTCCACAAAATATTCTCTGAGGACCAGTCGGTTTGCGACAAGTGGCAATCTGTCATTTGATACAGGTTTGACTTTTCATAATTTTGACCAATTACGGGCTACCACGTGGCATCCCCGGAGGGTGCCACGTGGCACCCCATCGAAATGGTGGTCGTTTAAAATTTTTGACAAACATGTGAATCAAACTCGTGACCTAGGGTCTACAAGTGCAACGCTTTATAAATACACCACACACTTAGTTCTTATTATGAAACAGGCACAAACAATATTTGAACGATGGAGTTGTTACAGTTTTTTTTCAAAATGGTTGACCCACATTTTATGCCAACATGTGGCCACGATAACATCACATTAAATTTATCTCTAACCATCCGCCAATTTTAGCGCCATCCCACCAATTAAGGCAGAATTCCACTTTTAGCTCCAGTTAACTAAACATAACATGATTTTTTTAAGGGGGAGACTGGAAGTTAGTAAATATGGCATATATTTCACATGGGAGATCTTTTTGGAGTGAATGATTTTTTTAATTTTTTGTCTCTTTGACCTTTTGGACTCAATGGAGTAGGTCTGCAATCTAACAGAGGTCATCTTCAGAGGTTTAAGCATCGAAGAAGATGAAGGAGCCATCAGGGCCTGGAAGGAGAAGGTTGTGTATTGGACTGTGTTTCTCTGTTTAAGGTAAATGAATAGGAATTATTAGCTATTTCATGCCTTTTGAATCTTTTTAGATGGTTTTAAGAGCTTGTTAATAACACTAGAAAGCCGAAAAGCTTCATTTAAGTTCTAGAGGCCATTTTCCAAACAGAGTGTATAGGCGAAACCGAAGCAGCCGGAGGCCGTTTCTGATGAAAAAAAACTCTATATTGACTATTTCAGTCATTCTGGAACCAATGGAAGTGGTTTCAGATCATTTTGAGTACTTCTACAGCTCGATAAGTTGATATGAAGTCGTGGGCAGCCCTGGGAAAACCGTGGAGGAGAGCCATTTTTGGGGATGCTGTGCTTAATGTAAGCAATTTATCAGTTGGTATTTGATGTATGTTCATTATTGGATGAAGCAGTAGTGGTTTCAGGAGCAGAAACAGAAATATGAGGGAGTTTGTGCCATTTAAAAGCTTAGAGAATCTTAGTGCACCAACAGAAGGATGTGTGTCCATGGAAGCCTAAAGCAGTTTGCAGGAATTGGACAGCCATTAAAGGGATTTAAAATGGTATTCTCAGCCCTTTGAATCATTCTTGTATTCATTGTGATTAAGTTTGGATCTTGTAAAAGAATTTGATTACCTTAATCCCAAAGAGTCTAGTCATGTTGACGAAGCTCAAAGGAGATGTAGCCCAAGAGTTGGGGTGAACTCCTATATTATATTGCTGTTGTGTTTTGTTATTCTATGGCTGAATTATATTGCTGATATACATGTTAAGTTTCAGCAAAAACAAATAAACTTAAAACACATAAACAAAAGAAAAGACATACACCTCTTCCAAGCAAAAATTCTGCATAATGTCAAGTTTGAGTAAGGTCATTTTAATTAAGTCTGAGTGTTTACTTCTATTATTTCTTTAGGCAGAGTCTGTAAGAGGGCTAGGTAGCCTCTGGATTCATCCTTTCTTTGAAAGGTGACATATCCGGTAAATGCCCCTACAGTCTATCTCTGTATTAGAAATATGAAGTTCTCACATTTTTAGATTTAAAATTTGAAGTATTTGCACTCATTTACATAAATGAAAATGGATACCTTGCACCATTTTCAAGTACATTCAATTTTCATATCAGATGGTATTAGAGCTCAGGTTGAGCATTCTTTATGGTGCAAAAGGTTTTAAAAAAGTGTAAGAGATTTACGGTTTTATTGGTTGCAAAATGGCTGCTTGAATGAGAAGGGGTCTTTTCTGACATTTGGTTAAAAGCTTGTCGTTTGTTTGAAAGCTTTGAGGAATTTTCTTTGGAAGTTCCTTTTGGTTGTTTTGACCATTTACATAATGTCAACTTCTTCTGCAAGTGAAGTTTCCTCCTTCATGAGATTCTTCAATGATGACATGAAGAATGAGTTTTTTAAAGTGAAAGACATGGTGCAGATTCTCCTTGAGGATCAAAGGGAAAGTGTTCAACTTCGTGCACAATTGCTAGCTATGCAAGAAGAGAAAGAAGCCATTCTTCAAAGACTGCATGATATGGAGTTGCAGCTTCTTCAAGCTCAAGAAGCTTTGTCCAAGAAAATACCTCATCTTCAGGATGTAAATCATGAGGTAAATCATTTTGATTTGTCTTCAGTTTCCTCTATTGAAAAGTGTGTTGGTTCTTTTGAAAGGCATACAAGAGGTATTGGGTCCAAATTGATGTTGAAAATGGGCTATCAAGAAGGAAAAGGTTTGGGCAAGCATGCACAAGGCATTGTTGAGCCTATTTGTGTTGTGGAGCATCCCAAGAATATTGGTCTTGGCTATGAGCAACTTAATGGCGAAGCTTTGAGCACATGCATTCAAGAATGTGATGCAAATTTGAAGAGAAAATTTCTCCCAAGTTCTCAATTACATCAATGTCATGATGGAAATCTTCCTTACCATTGTTTGAAGCCTTTGTTGCAGCAAGAAGATGGTAGACATGCAGCTTATGGCAAGCATGCAAAGCAGCATAAGAGGATTTCTTGTACATTTTGTGGTCGATTGAACCATCATGTTTCGAGATGCTGGATGAGAAAGAAGGCACGCAAGAAGCAGATGAAGCAAAGACTACCTTCAAATAATGTGCATATGATTTGCACTTTTTTCCAAAAGAAGGGACATGTTGTCTCTCATTGTTGGACTTTGCATCCAACTCATCGTCCCACGCACATGCAGCAAGAGGACAAAAATATTGGCGAAGGTGGAATCATGGATTCCATTATTAATGTGGAAAGGGAAGTTTCACATGAGGAAAAGTTGCAGCAGCAAAAGTCGCCATGGAAGTGGCTTGGTGAGAAGTGGATGGACTTCTTGACATAGTAAGACGTACTCCTTTTGTACATATGCAAATTTCGGATGTATGCATGTATTTTGTTGTAATATATTTTTTGTTTTGAGCCACCTTAGATCATTGATCAAGGCTGCGTTGTATAGTTTCACTCTGTAAATTTCTCGCCAGAAATTTCTGTGTGAGTTCAAGAAGGTCAGTTGTGGACAGTTGTGGACAAGCGCATTCAGGAAGGGAAATGTCGATTTCTTTTCATTTGTGGTTCAAATTCACTTGATTTGTAAGGCAAAAGTGTTTGAAGGGCTGAAGAGAAGATGATTTTATTCTCTCATTTGCTGTACTACAGTTCATTTCTTCATTTCAGTAAGCTTTTGGGGACCAAAAGCCTCTCATTTGGGAGGTGTGATCAGGAGCTCAAATCTGAGCTTGAGAAAAAGCTCAAAAATGAAGTGCTCAAATTGATTTGGAACCTGAGCGACGGGATAGGCCTCAGCGATATGATCCCAAACCTGCCATGAATGGCAGAAAACCAATATTTGTATGAAGAAATTCATTCAATTCTTCATTTCGGTAAAAAATGATTGCTTTTAAAGTGGCAAATATTAAAAAAAAATATATATTCGAGAATATTCCTCAAGATAAATGCAGGGAAGATTCCTTAGAATATTCCACAAAATATTCTCTGTAGACCAGTCATTTTGCGACAAGTAGCAATCTGTCATTTGATACAGGTTTGACTTTTCATAATTTTGACCAATTACGGGCTGCCACGTGGCAGCCCCGGAGGGCGGCATGTGGAACACCTTCGAAATGGTGGTCGTTTAAAATTTTTGAAAAACCTGTGAATCGAACCTGTGACCTGGGGTCCATAAGTGCAACGCTTTACCAATACACCACACACTTAGTTCTTGTTATGAAACAGGCGCAAACAATATTTGAACGACAGAGTTGTTATGGTTTTTTTTCAAAACGGTCGACCCACATTTTATGCCGACATGTGGCCACGATAAAATCATATTAAATGTTATCTCTAACCATCTGCCAATTTTAGCACCATCCCACCAATTAAGGCGGAACTCCACTTTTAGCTCTAGTTAACTAAACTCAACTTGAGTTTTTTAAGGGGGAGACTGGCAGTTAGTAAATATGGCATATATTTCACATGTGAGATTCTTTTGGAGTGAATTTTTATTTTTATTTTTGGTATCTTCAACCTTCTGGACTCAATGGAGTAGGTATGAAATCTAACAGAGGTCATATTAAGATGTTTAAGAATCGAAGAAGATGAAGGAGCCATCAGGGCCTGGAAGGAGAAGGTTGTGTATTGGAATGTGTTTCTCTGTTTAAGGTAAATGAATAGGAGTTATTAGCTATTTCATGCCTCTTGAAACTGTTTAGATGGTTTTTAGAGCCTGTTAAGAAATTTAGAAAGCCGAAAATCTTCATTTAATTTCTAGAGGATATTTTCCAAATAGAGTGTGTAGGCGAAACCGGAGCAGCCGGAGGTCGTTTTTTATGAAAAAAAAAATTATATTGACTATTTCATTCATTTTTGAACCAATTGAAGTGTTTTTAGATCATTTTTAGTACTTCTACAACTCGAGAAGTTGATATGAAGTCATGGGCAGCCCTGGGCAAACCGTGGAGGAGAGCCATTTTTGGGGATGTTGTGCTTAATGTAAGAAATTTACCAGTTGATATTTGATGTATGATCATTATTGGATGTAGAAGTAGTGGTATCAGGGATATAAATATAAATCTGAGGGATTTTGTGCCATTTAGAAGCTTAGAGAAGCTTAGTGCACTGACAGAAGGATGTGTGTCCATGGAAGCCTAAAGCTATTTGCAGGAATTGGAAACCATTAAAGGGATTTAAAATGGTATTCTCAACCCTTTGAATCATTTTCATATTCATTGTGGTTAAGTTTAGAGCTTGTAAAAGAATTTAAGTACCTTAATCCCAAAGAGTCTAGTCATGACAGCTGAAGCTAAAGAGATACTAACATTTAGGTTGAGGTGAACTCTATTATATTTACATTGTGTTTTATTCTATGGTTGAGATTATATTACTGATAAACATGTTAAGTTTCAGAAAAAACAAATAAACTTAAAACACATAAGCAGAAGAAAAACATACCTCTTAAAACTAAAAAATTCTACATAATGTCAAGTTTGAGTAAGGTCATTTTAATTAAGTCTGAGTGTTTGCTTCTATTATTTCTTTAGGCAGAGTCTGTAAGAGGGCCAGGTAGCTTCTGGATTCATCCTTTCTTTAAAAGGTGACATATCCGGTAAATGCCCCTATAGTCTATCTCTGTATTAGAAATAAGAAGTTCTCACATTTTTAGATTTAAAATTTGGAGTATTTTCACTCATTTACATAAATGAAAATGGATACCTTGCACCCTATTCAAGTACAACCCATTTTCAGATCAAGAGGCAGAGACAAAGAATACAGAGGCAGAGATGAAATGGTCGAGTAGCAGAGGCAGAGGTAGAGCCATTAACAAACCAACAATGAAATGATTGCAGGAGATTTGGAACCATGGAGCAAGGGCGCAAAACCAAGAAAGGAACCAAAATTTCACAGCTAAAACCTAATGGATTCAGGCGTTCAACATATGGATGCACTATATAGTAATGTTGAGAACGCTAGAGGAAACATGAGCGAAAGCGAAATTTCTTTAACAAGAGTTAAAAATATGAAGACTGGAACCCAGAGTC